>JAWWEU010000040.1:57241297-57288822 GCA_035583155.1 Acropternis orthonyx | reverse complement strand
AAAGAAAGAAAGAAAGAAAGAAAGAAAGAAAGAAAGAAAGAAAGAAAGAAAGAAAGAAAGAAAGAAAGAAAGAAAACTTTTCTGCACAAAACTCCACACTGTGTTTGCAAATATATCTTTGAGTTTCCCAGCAGCTAAACTGCAAACTTTCTGGGAGTGCAGTGCTTAAACAGAGAACACCAATATATGGTCTGGACTGCCTGACTTTGAAACTGAAGCCTGAGGCACACCTGTGTTCGTTATTTGTTCACAAATCTTTACAAAACTGATTATCTTAGGAGCAGGAGCATATTAAGCTTTGTTTTTTGATACTCACTGTTTTTAAACTGGTCCCTATAGCGAGAAAAAACCAACCAACAAACCCCACCACTAACTCAGAATTGCATTCGCAGTAGATGTGGAGCCAGTTTTATACAACCAGAAAATACATGCATCTTTTGTAGCTATTTCTGTCATAGCCATGAGTAAGGATAACTGTTCACTCAGACTTAAAGATTCTTTGCAGATGAACTTAAGCCTAACCTAAGCCAGCACACCGATCAAGTAAATACTCTAGTCTTTGAAATGCAGAAAGCCATCTACATGGCCTTTTATTCTTTTATTATTATTATATGACAACAAAACTGGTGTCTATAAAATAGTTATAAATCTACCTTTAAAAAAAAAATCATTTTTTTTTTTCTGTGAGATTTTAATGGGTATCAAGAATGAGAATTGCTTTTGCATTAGTCAAGGAAACAACCCTTTTGATTAGTGTAAACCACAGTTTTCCTCAAAGCTGTCAAGTACCAACCTAACTCTTCTGCCCAGATCACTTCAAAATCATCCCTGGCTCACACACTTAACTTCGTACCTTAGCTGAGATTAGAACAGGAAGAGAACTTGCTGACATGCAGGAGGCTTCTCCTGGAATTGAATAGCTCTCTTAGCTGGAGAGAGAGCTCTGGAGAATGACAAAACTTGCAGGATTTCTATTCTGATTCACTGGCTTGAAACAAATGCCCTTAAGAGGGGTTCCCCAAGTTCGGATGGGTATCCAGACTACAGAAGGTATTTTGGAGGACATGAAAAACATGGGCACGCAGCCTTTGATCTTCACAGGTACTCCAGTTCATGGTTTGCACTGGTTTCATCAGGCATTCAGTGTCCTTTGTGAATGTGGGCCAAATTTTAAGTCAGAATCTACATGCTCCCTGTAATTTTAGAAAATTCCGTTTAATTCCATGAGATTGGCTACCACTGTGTGTATTTGTGGTAAATAACTTGGCTATGGTGTTACACAATTCTGTTAAACTTCACTGTTAGAGCGAATTAAATCCACTGAGCTGTGTCAGCTCGTGGCATCTTGTTCTGCTTTTTCTCGCCCTGCAAATCTTCCTTTTAAATCCTTGAATCAAGTTAAGAATTAAGTGATAAAAATTATTTCTTGTTCTAAAGCCACAGAAATCAAAAGAGCACATGTTAGTATGGAAAGGGTGCAGTGCAAGGACAAATGTGACTAACTGTCAGTCAGTAGATGCCATTTGACACCACCAAATTTTTCCAGCAGCAAGGTCTTTGCACAGAAGGAAAAACAGGAGCTAAAGAGTTTTTTTCAGAGGGAACTGGCTGCAAAGCTGTTCTGCAACAACAGAATGGCTGTTCGTCTTTCCATACTAGTTGAGGGTACAGATTTGCCTACCTGGAGTGTAACCCCAGGGTTCATAGTAAGATGGAAATACACCAAGGTGGCAGCCTCTGACAAACTCCTCATAGTCCAAGGGCAGCAACGGGCTTGTTGAAGAAAGAAACTCAGGATGTAGGATCACCTGGATATTCAAAACTCACATTAGAGGTGAAAGAAAACCATCATCGGGACATTTTAATTATCAATAAGCTTCCGCAACTTATTCACTCTGTTCTTTTTCCAGGGATCTGGACAACACCGCCTTTGAGCATTCATCTGTTATCTAATCTGCTTCCCACATTCCTGCCTGTGTACACTCTTGTCCTGGAAATAGTGTTGGTAATGAACCCTTTTTTTTCCTGGACAGGTCTTCAGCTTTATCATTTTTCACCAAGAAAGACCATATGCATTGAGAATTATGCTTAAGGCTGTGGCACTTAGCAAGACCATGTGGGTTCTCTTGGTCTGTTGTACCAAGGACAGACTATTTCCAAGGGCCTGGAGGGACAGGACAAGGGGGAATGGCTTCACACTGACAGAGAGCAGGGTTAGATTGGATATTGGGAAGGAATTGTTCCCTGGGAGGGTGGGCAGGCCCTGGCACAGGTTGGGCAGAGCAGCTGTGGCTGCCCCTGGATCCCTGGGAGTGTCCCAGGCCAGGCTGGATGGGGCTCTGAGCAACCTGGGCTGGTGGGAGGTGTCCCTGCCCGTGGCAGGGGGTAGGATGGGATGATTTTAAGGTCCCTTCCAACTCAAGCCATTCAGCGATTCTGGGATTTGGGGTGATCTGCTAAGAGGAGGCCTCAGGCAGATATAGCCCTTTTGAGCTCCGCAGCATGCACTGAAATAAGGGAATGCTTTATCAGACTCAACAGATCTCCCAAGAATGGAGAGAATTTTGAAACCAGACATGTTGTATTCCCATCACCACACTCCTCTGCCTAGGCCAACTAACCTTGCTGAAAGACAAGGCTTATTAACTTAGGTTAATGTCCCAGTCTGGGGAGTAAAGCTAATTTGTCTGTGTGACTCTGCAGGGCTGGGGGTCACTGCCCCACTTCCACTGGTAGGCAGAGAATTGCCTTGTATGTGCTGTCCAGGCAGCTTTGGGAGGAAAAAGCGTGCAGGAATGGTTTAAACTTCCCAGAGCTTATTTCCCTGCATAAACTGCAGCCATCCTTCCATGCCAAGGATATGCTTTTATCCCTTCTTAATAATACAGTCATGCTACTCTCTTGAGTAAATAAATGAAGGTACTCAGCCACTAAATGGGCTGTAGACTCCTTTTGCAATCTTATTTGATCCCAGTGATTCCACTGGCATTGCTGAGGGTATTTTTCACGTGCCAGCTGCGCCTGCGTGGACTTGTCATACATGTCTCAAAATTACTTCCCAATTGAAGTTTACTGTCCCTGACGTTCAGCACGTTAAGTATTCAGGCTGTTCAAGCAGCAGGTCATTTTCCAGGGATAATAAGAGTTTTCTACAAACCTGACATATGCCAAGACAACCAAGTCTGCTGAGAATCAGGAAGAGGTGTCTGCAGTGTTATATACTATCTGCTTCCTAATGCCTCCAAGCAGTTGTCTAATTCTAGGGAATTTTTTACACCATTTATATACAGTGCATCTTTCCACACTGCTTTTGTTACATCTAGTGCATTATTATCATATTATGATCCCAGAACTCACTGGAGACATGCACGTAGACAATATGTTAAGGCAGAAGCCACCAGGAAGCTGAGGAAAATATTTACTCAGTTACTGTCACTGAGAACAGGTGATATGTCATTGTCAGTCACTATGGATATGTCATTGTCACCATGGATATGACGTTAAAAAGAAGGCTTGGAAGAAGAATTTGCAATTTGAGGTTCTGCTTTGACTAGACAGATGTTGAGATAGTTAACAGAGATTGACAGACCAAAAAAAGCCTTTGGCAGACTTGTGAAAGCGGGAGCTGACCATTTCTGTGCTCTGACAAAGTAAACGTGGAAGTAAGGAAAGGATTTATTTACATACATTTAGTGTCAACTAAAACAGGAATTATTTCTGCTCAGGATCGAAGCCCTGGTTACTTTCCACAGCAAATGCTGAATATCACGTTGTTGTTCTTAAGAGATGAATCAATACTCTACCAATTTCTATGCTCAAACTTTGGACCTCCAGTTTTAAGCAAACGAATCTGTGACAGAGTTTTACACCTGGGTGCAAACAACCTGTGGCACTTTCTTGATTTCAGGGGTTGTAGGTCTTTACTGAGTACAGGAGGCAGCAATTCCCTAACATCAGAACTTGGAATTAACTTTGTAAAACAGCAACTGAGGGTATCTGTGAAGTGACTAGTGGTTATTCCTGGAAAGGGAAGGAGTACTGTGTGAGTATAACATCTGCACTCCCCATGCTGATGACCCGAGCTGGGGCTGTTTGAAGGAATTCCGTGTGATACCTAAAATGAAAAGCACAGGAGGTACCTTCACTCTGTCTGTCCGGTTGTTGAAGAGCCCAATGCGGCGGATGGTGTTGAGGATCGGGTCGTTGCTGTCATCAATCATGTTGTGGGTGGTCACTGGAGGCAGAGAGTGTCTCTAGAGACAGAAAACAACCCATAAGCCGGACAAAACTCATGGCAAACTGTTCTGGCAGCATTTTCTGTTGCAGCTCTGTTCCCATTTTCTCTTGCAGCTCTGTTCCCATTTTCTCTTGCAGCTCTGTTCGCATTTTCTGAGGTTAGTGGAAGACTGGGAGATTTTGTCACTGATGTGAGTAGGTTCTCATTTTAAGGTAAGAAAGAAAAATTATGGTCATGTAATGTCGTCTTCCATGTAACTAAGGCCACAAATGAGACCATAAAATCTGTCACAGGATTTGATTCGTTTACCTCAAAATACATGTATTTGTACTCACTACTAGAAAGGTCTACCTTT
The DNA here is from genome assembly GCA_035583155.1 of Acropternis orthonyx. NCBI lineage: Eukaryota > Metazoa > Chordata > Aves > Passeriformes > Rhinocryptidae > Acropternis > Acropternis orthonyx. The sequence goes on along the minus strand of JAWWEU010000040.1, from coordinate 57,284,230 downwards.
AATTTTGAAGGGTTTAAGTCAAAGTATTGTATCTCCTTAAGAGTTTGATTTTACATATTAATAAAAATGGAACGATCCAGTCTTCAGGAACAATGAAATGTTTGCACTTAGTGCAGAAGAAAAGAATCAGGTATTTTGGTGTCCTGCATGTGACTGGAGGAGCTTCCATGGATTCCCCAAAAGCACTGGTTTAGGTCACACTCGCATTAAAAAGTCACAGCTGACCTTTAAACGTTACCAATGAGAAGGATATTGCTGAAAACTTCTTCCCAATGCACACGTATCACTGCATGTCACACACAAGCCTTGAAAGCCATCACGTTTATCATTTATACCGGATGATTTTGTAAATAATACTTTCTCTGACCTGAGTTGAAAAGATGGCTCTTTTCATAATGGTTATATCGTCCCGGTCAAGAATCTTGTTCAGGTCTGGAATTTCTCCTCTGCAAAAGCAACACAAAACCTGTTTTACCCAATGACTTGTTATCAGCTGGATAAAGAAAATGAGGGTATGGCAAACAAGGTCTGATCTGAAGTTTGCTGATATCAACATGACTCTTGTCTTTGTTGTCATGGCCATTCTATATTCCCTGTATTTTGCTCTCCCATACACTTGCTGATCTGCCAATTAACTTCCAAAAAGCTAAACAACCTTTTTTTCCCCACCCTGTTTTTCAGACACAGCTGTTTTTGCTGATGTTCCAGCCATCTCACTCCTGCTTTGGGTCATTCACTTCTGCCTTTTGAAAGGATATTGACTAAACCACTGACAAACATTACTTTGTGCATTTTTAAGCTGAGGTGCCGCCTTCGTGATGCTGAATTTATGTTACACAGACATCCCAAATGACACCATGGGATGCTAATATGTTTATTTTTTCCCCTCTGTGATTTGCCTGTTGATCAAGTATGTTGTATGTGGTGCCATATCCTTCCTATGGATGCCAAAATTCCTTACACCAAGGGCAGTAGCACAGAAACACCCCAGGGAGCCCACCTGAATGTGCAAGGCAGAGCACAGTAACCCATACACTCACTTTAGCAGGGCGTTGTAGAGTTTCCTTCCAAACTTTTCTTTCACAGATTGTGCCGTGTCCCTAGGAAGATAAATAAATACATGGATAAAACAGGAGAATCCAGGATAAAAACAGCATAAAAGAGAGTCCTGCTGTGGAAATTAAACTGTGCTCTGATTAGCAGACCATGTTTCCAAGGAAAAAAACCATATATATGACCCTACCTATGGAAACATGATCATTAGCACTGGACATTAATCAAGAATCTGAGGTCTCCAAATTAACTAATAGAAAGATGCAAGGAATTTTAAAGCAAGCTTCCTCCTTCACTTTCTGCCCTCTTTCCCAACTCAAAGACTTTGGAAAACAAGTGTTAGACTAAAAATTAGTTTTTCATAATTAGTTTGCAAAAGAAAAAATGTCTTCCTGGAAAGCTCAGGCCAAGTTTCAAGCTAATAATAAAGCCTGGGCCGGACACATGTTGTATTTTTAGCTGAGGAAGGACTGCAGTGAGCCACTGTCTAAATGCAAAGAGTCACTTATATTATTCTGCCCTTAGCTGAAATAACCTGAAAACATAACTGGAAGTTCTCTTGTCAAAACAGCAAAAGCACTCTAAATTTGAGTCAAATACCCTCTTCCTGGGACTTTCCCTGCCTTTCTAATTTCTAATTATACTTTGGGCTAAGGCAAAGCTTGTTAAGCAAAATCCTGAACTTTAGCAAGCTGAGAACCCACATACCTGTTTTCAGTCGCTCTCTCCCAACTCACAGAGACACAACAGTGGATGAGTTGATTTTGGAAGAGTTGTAAAGCAGCTGAATGTCAAACCACACTGATCCAGATCCCGGCAAGCTCGTCCCCCCATGACTGTATTTTCATAGACTCTTGCCATGCACAATATCCAAAACTCAACCCAGAGAGGATAAACTGCCTTTGCAGGAGCAGAGGAATTTTATATCCCAGATCAGCCATCGCCTACTCCATCATAAGTGCCAACCCCTTCCTGTATTTAATTTCTGTGGCACCCTTAAAATCATCTAATATTATTATACAATACTGACAGCAGATGGTTTTATCCTGGAGCTCCAGATTATAACCATGCTAATGCTGCATGTGATGATGGAGAGGGTCTTTTGCTTTTCATGGAGCCCAGTGGGAAGAACAGCTGGAAGCAGGAATTTCTTGCATGATTTCACATCTTCAGTTTTACCTTTACTGTTACTTTTGTGCCTGAATTGCTTGGTACCAGAGAAATAACCACATACTAGGGATACAACGTGGAAAAAACTCTGCATATTTCATGTAATTTAAACTTTCCTAACATCCATATATCATTTATTTAATATGTGCCTGCTGTATTATATTCAAACTTTACATACTTCATATCAAAGACAAAGCAGAGGCCAAAGGCACCTGTTGCAAGCCTGGCTGTTTCTCACTGCACTCCCATTATACTCCTTCAGTTCTTGTATAGAGAGTTCTCATTAGAAACTGGTAAATTAGTAGAAGTTACAAAGTTCGCATTAGAAACCCTGGTATTTTATGTTACCCCACTTCAGCCATCTATATTTTAAGCTCCTTGCACAGATCCTGCACACATCCTCAGAAGGTGACAGCCCATTTCAGAGCATTATTTCACTTTCACTCAACTTCCAGAAGTGGTATAGGATGAAACATGCTTTGGACTGAACCATGACTCTCCACTGGCAATGAAAGCAGCTCAGACATGTTATTTTCAGGAAACCAGAGCTGGACAATTAATTCCAACCCCTACATTTGTGGCACCTGTTTCCAGAGTGGTAACCAGGTATAAAGTTTCCTGTAAGTCCCAAGAAGTTGCTGTGTGATGACTCCAGAGATAATCTAGAGCGCAGAGAGATTTCTCTGCCTTCTTCTTCAGGTATGGCAAAAGCTAAATCACTTCAGTGACCCCTGTTAAACTATTTCTGTCGCTGTTTTTGTGGAGGTTTGGTATCTGTTAGCCATCAACTTCAACTTGATCACAGATACCCAGAAATTGAGCCAGAGATCATCTGCTGGAGGCAGTTAATGAGATAACAAGAAAATCAGTATCTTTCTCTTACACAGTGACTTTCATCTACAGATCTCCAAACTGGGTAGACTTCTATCACTTTATAGACACAGAACTGGCATCACAAAGAGTTTAAGCACAGTGAGACACAGGCATAAAAGCAGGACCTAGGTCTTGTGGGGTTTAGTCCCCCAGTTCTAAGACCAGCTTCCTTACTCCTGCAGCAGAGCTTAACCTGACAAGGTGCACATTTCCATTCCCCTGCTCAGGGAATTAACCTGGAAATATGCTGAGTGCAGTGGCATTTTTCATCTTTGTTTTGAAACAAAATTCATTCCCAATAACCCACCACTGGTTTTCTTTACGAATTTGAAGCTTCAGTTTTAGCACATCACTTGGCTGAGAAGTACCTCACAGTATGTGCCTTTCCCCACATAGAATCAAATCACACAGCAGTTAAAGTGAGGTGAAAACTGAGTGTGCTCCTGATTAGCTTTTTTTTTTTTAATTATTGAGGGCGAAGTTGTACGATTAAAACTTTTAAACTGTGACAATTTCCCCATTATAGCTCTATGTGTCACTGCTTGGCCACTGCTTGTTGGAGATTATACACAATTATTATCAACTGTTATTCTGCTGGATCAGACAGTACAATTTCTGTATTTCTAAATAGAAGAGGATGTGTAATTAATTTCTTTTTCCCACAGAGAAGCTTTCTGTGATAAATTAGGAGGCAGCCCTTACTCTGTGTGAGCTCCATGGCACATCCAAGGGGAGTACCAGAAACAGTCAGAAGACACCCCAAACAGTGGATTTTCTAAGACACTTGACTTCGTTGCTGCAAAGCAAATCCTACTTGCTAATGCGTTACAAAGAATGGCATGTGGGAAGCTTTTCATCCCTGAAATACATTCTAGTTACCCACAACCCTCAACTTGAGCAGAGCAAAAAGAAAGAGCGTTGTTCCTTCAGTGAAGCTTTTGTATGTGTCCTGAATTCGCTGGAGCAGACCCTTGGAGAGAATGGGAATTACCAGAGCTGCTTCCGCACAGCTTGTCCTTTCAGGGTTTCCACGTTGAAATTGTTTGTCTTGGCTGGCATGATGAAGAACACAATAACTGTAACATCAGCCTTGTGAACCTACGTGACAGAAAAAGACGGAGAGGAATTAATAAAAAATATAAAAACCTCACTACAAAGTACCACAGCCAACTTTGAGAGTTAGTCACAGGGATATAAAACGCACTTTGGGTGTCCAGAAAGGGTCTGGTGTTGTAAGTCTTCCCTTTTTGTCATGCCAGAGATACAGCTGAGGACAGGTGCAGGTCAAACATGTGCCACTCAACCTCATCTGGGCAATACAGATCTTCCTGGCCTCTCAAGGTTTAGAGGCCGTGGCTGAGGATTTGCACATTAAAGATAAAAATCCTACACACATTTTCTCACTGTGTTGGCTTAAAGGGGTGAGCAAAGGATTCTTTGCATGAATGAGGTTTTACTCCTGCCAGCAACTGCTTACAGAAAAGCTAAGGGTGAACTCTGTTCAGAGCAGTAAAAATTAAATTACTCTGGGTTGCCTCCACTTTAAATTTTAGACGCATGGACTTGCTGCTAGCATGCCTTCTCTCAGACCGAGGCACAGGGAAATGCAGAGTGAAAAATCACTCAGAGGACTCATCTATCCTCTTAAGGTTCTTCCCTTCCCTCTCTTCAAGGCAGGTTCAGAGTACATCATGCCATGGTCTCAGTGTGTATTAACACTCTGTCCCAACATTCATAGATTATCTCCAAAATGTTAGCAAGGTTTGCAAGTAGCAAAGGAAAAAGACTCCCTAAAAGAAAAGAATTGCATCCAATTCTATAGATATATCTTTTAGATCCAGGCACATCATTACAGTTTGTTTCGGAAGCACCGTCATTTCCAGGTTCAGAAGCAGTACAGGTATCCTGCTATTCCCAATGGAATTACCCCTTGGAACAATTACAGGGCAATAATTACAGAACTGACACCCGAAATTATTACAGAGCTGTTCTTTGGACAGCTAATCAGATGGTGACACCCACACTGGAGCAGCAATGCCATAAAGCCAGGCTCAGCTTCTGGGAGAAGCAGCAGTGCCTTGTTCTACAGAGCTAAGCGAGTCTGTGAGGCTGTGATACAAATCATTAGCTCCAACCAGAGCTTGCTGCAATCACTGCTCGAGCAATCCTTTCCCTCTTGTCACATAAGACCTTCCACATCATCAGCTTTCCTAGCTGATGTCACCCTGCAATGTCAAAGAACTGACTTTTGTTGTGGGAGGAACACTTCAGTTATGTGAGCTGAAGGGGTTAAGCATCTGCACAAAGTGCACAGGCTCCAGTGGTGTATCCATCGAAGGTGGGGGCAGAACAAGTGGACTTAGGGCTTTGAAAATCAATACTTTTCAGCCGATCATTTTAATTCAGATTTTCCATATAATTTAGATGATAGGAGTACAGAAGAGAGAGTCTGGCACAACAGCCAACTGACCCTTGCTGGATGACTGAAAACCGATTAGTACGACTTTTTTTGGATTTTATTTTAAATATGTCCGTCTTTAGGGCAGATATGGAGACATTTTCAATGACCTCACTGCAGGTGGTGAGTGCTCTGCTCTTTGATCATAACAAGGCCTGGCTCTTATCTTCCTTAAATTACAAGCAAATTAATTTAAAAAATTATTTTTTAAAACAGTCTTATTAAATTAAAACTATTTTAATGAAATTAAATAATAATTTTAAAATTAATTTCAAAAATAAATTTTAAAATAATTTTAAATTCATTTCAAAATATTGTTAAAGAGAAAAGTACTCCATAAAGTCACTTAGAAACACTGCACTCATTTTGTACCTGAGCAAACAGAAGCTTGGAGAACTGAGTTCCACTTCCCCAGGCTTGTTCACCAGGCCACTGCCCCACTGGGAACTTCAGTGCAAGGTTCCCATCTGGTGTGGTAACACTACTCACAGATTTTAAAGATCCTAATGAATTAAGCGATTTGCTTAAAACGATATTTTTCAAATGCATAATTTATTTTTTTTTTTTTATTTCCCTTCTAAGACCTAAACCCTCATGGCAAACTCTTGAATAGCACCTTCGTTATTTCTCCCCAAAACCAAGGGCGGTGACCATGGATTAATTTATAGGACTGTGTAATCAATTATTTTTAAGGTGTCAGAGATTATCATACACCCTGACGGTTCAGGGAAAGAGCTCTATGGAAACCGTGACTATCCCATCATTGCTTCCCTATAAACCAGAGTTCACAGGGATTCTTGCAGCTGACTTCTACAGTACGGTAACTTTGAGCATACGCTCTCTGTTCTCGACAGCTGCTCAAGCTTTCTTACCCTCAGCAAAAAGTTTAATCTTGATAAGGCTTCTAGAAACATATCAGCTCCTTTGTTGGAAAACTCGTATCTCCCAGCAATGAAGAAAAATAAGGTCTTCTCAAGATTGAAGTCGAGGTGGCTGAAAGCAAGCAGACAAACAGACAAGAACAAAGTATTTCTCAAGGTATAATCAAGCAAAGCACACAACAGCTTTCTATTCTGGAGGAATTTACTATCCCAAGAACACAATGAAAGTGAGGCTTTTCTGCTGTTCTTTATCTTAATCTGGCAAACTGCATCTTGGGTAAAAAATGAACAAAACCAAGATCTGCCGTGTGATATCACAACCCGTTAAGCAGAGTTAGAACTGGTGTCTAAAATTCCTTTAGCTTCTGACTGAGAAATCCCAGACAGATATTTGAATAAGTTGGTAACATTTCAGCTCCTCTACGAGACACTCATTAGTCTTCCTGCTTTGACTCTTGCTTTAAATAGTGCTGGACAACCATTGCTAATTTTTGAAAAGTAAAAGCATACCCATAGAAATGACCTCGAATGAACTCTTGGATCCTAGCCTTGTACATGGAATGCAAATTCTGAAACTCATGCATTGCTGAAAATTTCTTAATGTTCAAGCCATTTGGGGTGACAACATCTGGAAAAGCAGAGAAAAGGCAGAGGTAGACATCTTCAGAGTCAGAGAAATCTTTCAGGAAAGAACCAAAGAGTGCCCCAGCTGTGAACAGGTTATGGATTATGTTACTTATGGAGAGGGAACTGCACTGCCTAACACAACAATCTCCACCAGCTCGCTCCACAAAGCTACTGCACGTGGCTTTCCACTGTCTGCAGCACCCAAGTGGCTTTCCCCTGCACTCAGCACTGCACAGACCCTGCCCTTTGGTCCTGCCAAGACTCCAGCAATGTCTCCATTTAGCTGTGTTTGTTGTGCAACATGCCCTTTACCTCCTTATTCTTGGTATCACTGGTGCCTGCTCTATCACTAGAGACTGAAAGCTCTTGAAAGCAGAAATTGTGCTGGACTATGCCCTTGTTTACTGCATGGCACGAGAGGTACCCGTCTGTCAAGACTTCTGAGGATTTATCAGAAAAGGGAGAATATAAGAAACCTTTTTTTAAAAAAAGACCTTCTTTGAGTAATCTGTTGGATTTCTCCCAAAAATGGCCACAGAACAATATGCTTTACACTTTTATGGCTGCACTCCAAGATGCTAAAGGACCTTACAATTAAAAATTGTTCAATTCCAGCATTTTTAAGGTAGAGTTATAGGATATACACAGAGGACAGACATATCTTGTTCCAAACAACACAAATTCAGTCCCTCTTCACCTTCCTGGTAGATCAGGGCAGCTATTTTGCCCTAAATCTAGTGGAGGTAAGTGGAAGGAATTCCACTTTCTTTTCTTTGAGTTGGTTTATGAAAGCTGCATATGGAAATGACAGGGGAGGCCAGCTCTTTAGTTCACAGTCACACAACTGCATTAAACAGACCTACACTCATTTATGATACCAGAGATTCTTCAAATACAAAGAGCCTTCAAAGAACAAGCAGCATCAATTATTAGGGACACAGTGGTGCCAGTTCCTTGAAAGGGTCAGCAGGGGTCTGACCATCACAACCATCAACTGCAGCAATGTTGAAGGTTCTGTGCAGCACCCAAAGGACCTTCAGTAAGGCGTTGTTATTCCCTACAGCACATGGCTCATGCAAACCAAACAGCACCTTTGGTCTCAGCGCACACGGTCAACCCCCCCCACACATCGGGGGTGCTGACGGGAGCACAGCCTTGCTTGCCACTGGTGCAGGTCCTGAACATCCCTTCTGCTGTGATTGTTTCGGTCACAGATGCCTGGCAGTCAGGGTTTCCTGCCCCTTCCCCCATTAATAACAGCTGGCATGTCTAGCATTGAACATCTGGCCTGATATAAAACCCTCTCCTATTTATGGAGACTTCTTTAAAACACCTATGGCTCCTCTGGGTGTTTCCCTGTCAAGATGACCTTAAAACAAGTACAACCAATTCTCCATGTGCTATCCAGTATACTTTCCTGACATTTTTCATGCAAATGCCACAGCTATTTTTAATTACTTGAAATTTACAGTGTACTTCAGCAGTCTCTGTGTTTCCCTGACAGGTAAGTGATCTCTGATTAAAGCTTATCTTGTAAAGGGTTCTGAAATACTCAAGGTTACACAGCAGTAGATAAAAATTTAACCTTTACTAGCAACCATGAAATACCAAAGTTTTTGATGGATCTGTCTTGGAATCCCACATTTGAAACTAAAGATCAGGAAATCTTTACTTAAGATTTGGTTCTCAATAACAAAAAAAGTATAGTCTTGGTGGGCCTGAAAAGAAGACTTGTGTTTGTACCTTCTCCTGCCCAGCACTTAGAAGTTCTCCGAACCAAGACCTCTGTGGGGAGGCAACAGAGCAGACACATTTCCCTTGCCTTTACCAACAGCAAACCTTCTCCTTCCTCTGACCTGCTTCTTGCCCAGCATGGAAGGACAGGCTCCTGCAGGATATAGATTTGAGACTGCAACCATTCCAGACTCTTCCCAACACAGTAAAAATCCCCGACTGGGTATTTCTGGCCACTTTCCATCCACTCTCTCACGTTTATTTATCGGGGAGCTTTGATCCCTCTCACCCACCAGCAGCAGCCTTTGTATAACCTGCTCCCCTGTTCTTGGATGTAACTGCAGCTTCATTTACCCTTTCAGCAGGATTGGGGCTCAATCCATAACTTATTTAAGGCTTTGAGATGCAGAACAACCTTTGGGGGCCCAAAGCACTCAGTTCATTTTCTGCTCAACACACAGTAACCTTTTGAACACGTCTGTCAATGTGCCCTTAGGGAAGAAGTGGTGAAAAAGAGCTTTGTCCCTGTGCTAAGTGGGGTTTTTGTTGTTTCATGAGTTAATGGCATTTTTGTCTGAAAAATTGTTCCAAGTGGGTCAAATCAGAATGTTTTGACTTCTGTATTTATAGGAAAGAAACTGGCATTTATTTAAGTAATATTGGCACAGCAGGATGTTTTCTGTTGATAAGTCACATTCAGGGCTGACTCATATTTTTCAGAGTCTGCATCTATGCTTTTGATCAAATATGATTTTGATCAAATATATACCGACAGGAAGCCTGGATCTAGATCTCAACTGATACCTAAGTCCTTGGAATTTTGATTCAAAGTCTTCTCTACTGCTAATGAGAAATGTGTTTCATACTTGAATGAAAACATCAGAAATCCTGTAATATCAGTTTCCAAATCACAGGAATATGACTTATGGTCACTGAGAGAATCTTGCTGGATATGTCAAAGAAAACAGGTTCAACATCAGATACTCAAGCCTTTGACAAGTATGGTTTCATAAAGCATTGATCCAATAATAACAGCAGCAAGAGGAACACAAGCACTCCTTCTGCCAGGTTTAGGCTGGCAAATTGGCCTTTGTCCTGGAGCAAAAGTTCCCTGTGCAATCAGGTTTGCTAAATTTTAAAGGGACTTTTCCAACTGATGAGAGTTACAGTTCAAATTATAATCCAAGTTTACAGCGAAGCAGCAGAGACAGCTCTGCTTGGCATGTTTCTCTGTTATTTTTCGCTAACAGCTTGGTCACAACGTTTCTCTCTCAATAAATGCAAATGTAAGTTAATTGTGCCAATTCTTCACCTTCCTTTTAAAAGTTCATTTTTTAAGTGGGTTGAGAAACGTACACATACTTTCAGCATTCACTTTCCTTTGCAGTATTCAAGCTCAATGACCTAATGAGGGATTGCTGAATTTTCCAAATAGCCAATGTCTGTGTTGATTTCACAACTTCAGAGGGAATAAATAGTATGAGAATAGACTCCTACACAGTGCAGTTGTGGTCTAGGATTCAAAGAAACTACTGAAGTACTTCTTCCCATCAGAACACATTTTGCACTTAGAGTTGTCCCCTAGGATTTGGGGTGGCAATTCCTATTGAATTTCTATCTAGCTCTGTCAACACGAAGCAAGATATGTGTCAGTAATTTTTTAACCCAAACATTAAATATATTTACTTGGTTTCTTCAAAGTTGCAAGAATAACCACAGAAAGCTCAGGCCTGTGAATCTCTGTGCATGGAATTCTCTTCAGCTTCCACTGACGTTTTATCTGTGAGCAGTCTGCAGATTTTCTCTCCCAAATTAAACTGGATTCAGACTCATTTCAGTCTCCTAAAATCCCAAAACATAAACTATGATTTTCAAGGGCAGCTGTTGTGAGGAGAAGCCTCATCCCAATATAAAACAGCTTCAAGAGGTCGAGTGCTCTGCACTTTGTGAAAACCAAGACCTTCCAGAGACATCCCAGTTTAAATGACTTAACACTTCAAAGACTTTTAAGGCACAGCTGTCATGTTTAAAATAAAATTAAAAATAATGCAAATTCATCATCCCATTGACAGTCAGGAACGAGGCAAAGGATTCAATGAACAGCTCTTTTGTTCTGATTCACGAACCACGGTGTGGCTTGAAGCATTGAAGTTAACAGTGATAACAACCCCAAACTATAATTAGACCTGCAAATCACCGAAAAACAAAGTCACTTGGGTATTGCTTAACTTAAAATAACCAAGATGTGAACACACCTGCTAAATAGTCTCCAAAACTGTTGTGCAGTTTTCCCCTCTTGATGCTTACCTGCACATGGAATACTGGCCTTTGTCTTTATAAAGCACTGTGCTGACTTCAAGGCAGCTTTAACGACACATCAAACTGGGACCATTACCTTACAAAAACTCCATGCATGGAACATGAAAAGCTTTCCAAGTTTCGTATTTTATGACACCAATACAAAGGGGGAAACCAGACAAACTGTTGGGCACATAACATATTTTTCAAACACTTCTTCTTGGTCTAATAGAAAACACTATATGTATGAAATTTATCATGCTTTGGCCCTAAAAGCATAGAAACCCTGCCACAAATGCTACACGTCCTTGCAAAGAAAGCCTGGCACCCATGGAGTTAAATTAATGCCCTGCTAAAAGGGTACTGAAAGCAGTTATTAAATGATGCTGAACTTGATTTCTTCCGGACTACATTAGATGCTGCTAGAATGCATTTGGTGTGATATCATCTGCCCTTTTCTTTTGAAAATTGGCTATTCTCTGTGTCTCTATTATGTTCATTTAGTCTAAGGAAATGTAGACGGTAGGAGGAAAGATAGTAAGAAAACAATTTGGGTCTTACCAGGAGTTCTTTTGAGCATGTGTTCTGCTTCTGTGGCTGTGATCTGAGAGACGGTGGTGAACACGTGGGCACAGTGCACAGATGCCCGTTCCATACAGTACCGATGGTAAATCTGCCTCTCTCCAGCCTCCTTGTCAATGTCAAACTGTGAGAACAAACCAAAACCGGCACCTGGGTGATGTGCTCGTCAGACTTAGTGCCTCAAAGAAGGTTTCTCGTGCCAAGCTCAGTTTCCCCAGGGAATGAGAAACACGGGGCAATGCTGCTGTTTTGTCATTCTGGTTTTTGAACTATTTTATCGACTTCAAAGAGTTTGAAGGACAAAGAGAGGTCTCAGTTCCTGCATGTTTCTGAAAAAATGGCAGCTCTGCAATGGAGGGAGACCCGGATTAATGATCCCTGCTGGCTGACAATGTATCCCAGTGCATCCTGCCAGGGCTTGGTGGAAAACTTGGGAGAACAGGGAAGTTACTGGTAACTGAAGGCATAGGGGGGAGAAGAAAAAGGGAATGAGGACGAGGACAGAGCCTGGGGGACTGTGGTGGGAATCATAGGTAGGCAAGAGAGAAGTGGAATTGTGGTGGAGAGCCAGGATATAAGGACTCAGCCACAGCTCCTGAGGGAACAAAGAACACAGAAAATGAGATTTTCTCCAACTTCCTCACTGTTATTTGCTGCTGCTTTCACTTCAATTTGAACTCCATTACTTTCTAAATTAAAACTGCTAGAAGAGACCATCCCAAATGCCAAAGTATTTCTAAATCACCTTCCCACCATGCAGCCACCCCTTTTTTCCTAAGCTCACATGATCCCGATGCAAAGGAACCGCACACCACCCACCGAGTTTAAAGGTTCAAATGTTCACCGAGACCTCCACTGCGGAATCTCTACAATGAGTCTAAAAAGGGTGCCGATGATTTCAATTAAATGACAATCCTCTTAGTCTTAAATGATGTTTCACTTATGGGAACAGAAGTCTTGACCTCCTGAGGTCGACAGCACGGGCAGCAAGTGGGGTGTGTGAGTTCCACGGAGAGTGACAGTGACTCTCCGTGGGCTCTGCCATCCTGGCTGCCTAATGCTGCACGCTCTGATTTGATTGCACTTGACTGTGGAACCTCACTGACTGTAATAGATTTAACCATTATTACAGGCAGGCCAGACAGCACTTTCTATAGTTAGGACTATGTGACCTCTGCTTTGAGAACTTTAGAACTCAGCCAGACTAAAGCTACCCAGACTGTGAGCTTTCCTGCCAAGTGGATGCTTAGGACGTATTTTAAGGAATTTGATCCAACATGAACCATTTCAGGGAACTAGATTTAAGCAAGCAGCTTTTAATTGTTCCTCAGACAGGTACAGATACAGATGTAGCTATAGAAGTCTGACAACTGCTTTGCTAAGAAAGGTAAGTGCTTTTATCCACTGAGACTCTTAACTCTGCAGCAGTGCAGAACCTGTGGGACAGTGGCTTCCACTATATTCATTGAAAATGCCACCCCAATGTGACCCAAAAAAAGGCTCCTTGAAGAATCTCAGCGGAAATCTTCTAGAGAAACTAGATATTTTACTTTGGTATTGATGATCCTCTATATCAAGAGTTTCTAAGTTTTCCAAAGAGACTTTTAGAAAAGGTAGGAAAGATGCTTTACCCCACAATATGCTACTATTTCTCAGTTGTACCATCATATACCACATTTTCCACATTCCCCATGAGAATCTTAAATGATCTTTTCTCTAGAACATGCATCTCATTTGTCACAGAAGTTGAATGGTAGGAGGAGCACAGAGTAGGAGGGTAGAGAAAGGGAAAAATAAAGGTGAGGTAATTTGACTCAGAGTGTCACAGATCTCTAGCATTGAGCTTCACTTACCTAAACCAATTCATACACAGCTTTTAACTGAGTATTTGACTGTTCAAACACTGTGCAAAAAAGCATACAAAGTGGGACAGTTCTTTAGCATGCTGGACAAACACACAAATGGGTTAGGGCACCGCTGCAGTCAGAACTATGTAAATCTTTCCAAATATATCTGAGTTTGTATTAAAAATAATTTTTAAATTGCTAGCAAACAGATGGCTGCTCAGTCTTTAAAGGGCTTTTGTTCTCTTTTCCCTTTCTCAGCCAGAATGGGTTTTAATTACAAAATCTGGGACACTTTCACTAACTGTGGAAAAACACTCCCTCCAAAACTACTTGGAGAAAGGTTCATAAAAAGACTGCTAAGCACTATGGTTTATTTCTAGGTACCTTCTATGTCTTTGATTGCATGCAAGCACTTTAAACATTTAACACACACACTTATTTCTTTACTGCTGTTCTTTGTTTCATCTTCCGGAAATGGGAAATATTTTATTTGGCATAGGCTTGCATGACTTTTGGCACGTTTCTGCAAAGGTCCACAATTCCGTGGCTATTAGGAAGTACAGAGAGAGGTCAGGGAGTTCTCCCATCTCATTTGCTCTCCTTCTCCAGCAGCTTCCACCGCCAATCAGGACAGCAAAGACCTTGACTTCTGACCTCGCCAATAACGTGCAAGAAGAACTGTGCACTTCTGAGCAGGCTAGACGAGTGAAAAGAGCCTTAGACAAGTTGAAGGGCAGGTTAAATGAAAATTAATTGATGAGGCAGGTGACGAATTTAGTCCTGTGCAGAGACAGCTGAGCTTGCTGTGCCAGTATTAGCTCCAGAATTAGAGGCAGCACGGGCACGGTGTTGCGTGGGGCCAACCTGCCCGAGGGAAGCCGGAATGCTGGCTGGCTCTTTGGCCCCAGCCGAGGTGCCCGGGCAGCAGCGGGCTCTGCCCTCGGAATGCCCATCCATCCCAGCTCAGGCAGCGGGGAGCTGCGCCCCACGCCCCTCGTGTCCAGCGAGGGCACAGCGAAACTCCCGTGGAGTGTGTCCTGCTTGCTGCTGTTTGCCCTTACCGGCAACCGGGAACACCAGCAGAGCCGCAAGGGAAAGCTGCCCCGAGAGAAAAGCACAGCTAAGGCACATGAACGGTTTACACACCCTTTTGGAGCCCTAATATTGAGTCCCCAGCGGTTTCTTCCCTCAGCTTCCCTGTGAAGATTCCACTGCTTCTCCCAGTTAGGATCCCCTCCCGCTCTGACTGCTAGAAACAAAGAGGATTATTAGAATTTACAAGATGGAATGGACTAGAGGAGGAAAGGACTCCTTCATAAGGCCACTCTGACTTCAAAGCAAAGCAGGGAGGTGTTCCACAATAATCACAATGCTTTGGAGTAAAACTTGCGTTTGCTGCAGGGCAATTCTGAGGGAAAAATTCCGCTCATTTCTGCCCTTTCTATGGATCCATGTGATGAGCATAACATTTCACTCATGTCTTAATATTGGACACGTGAAGAGGCACAGTAGGTAAGCACTGAAGCTCCCAGCACAACATTCTGTTTAAGACAGCTCAGATGATCTTTGAATGAAAAAAAGAACGTGAAGCAGTTATGGAACTCAGGCATTGTGTTTCTTCTGCAAGCAGGGAACGGTCACTGAAGATGTAAATCCAAGTCAGACATTCCTACTTCAAGATGATAAAGACAAAATGCAAAGTATTCCCAAAGCACAAGAAGAATGATTTGAGAGTGGAAAAGGAGGAAGGACTGTGCAAATACTTTTCTGAAAGACGGATGATTTGGCACACATAGAGTCTCTAGATACTGACCCTAGACTATGCTTTCCTTAACAAAAAAAAAAAAATCATGATGAAAACCAATGGAAATTAAATCAGTACAAATTCAAACTGGAATTAAAATGTGTAATTTTCCTGAATAAAACATGGTGACACCTTTGCAGCAATAACACAGACTACCCTCACCACCTGAGCCCTTACTTAGAGAGTGGAAACATTTTTGTAAATATTTCGTAACTCAAAAAAAAAAAAAAAAAAAGGTACAGGTTTGATGCATGAATATTTAGCTGAGGATTTGAGGAGGCAGAGAATGAAATAATCTCTTCTGGTCTTTTAAATCAATGGCACACTCAAGTTCAAAGTGATGCCGCTGTGGAATCAGGGACAGTCAGAGGTAGGTCTGAAGTTCAAATTCCTTACCTACCAAAAGGCAGAATGGAAAGACCTCCACTTCCAGCATAATCTCACTGGCTGCCAGTGTCTGAATTACATAAGAATTACTCTTTTAAACTCCAGCTTACATCAAGTTTACCTCCCATTGACTGTTACCTTGTGCAAACAGAACTTTCATTCTGGTACAGCTCTGCAATGCCAAAAGAGAATGAAATCTACACTTCCTGGCTTAAATCAGATTTCCATGAGCTGCTCTGCTAGCAAAGAGGATCAGCTTTGTATCACAGAGAGCACAGTGACAGCACGGCCAGTACACCACTCAGTGGAATGAGAGCCTGTGCTCTGATATCGTCAGCAAAAAAGCCCATTACTCTTCATTTCCATTGGGATTTTCAGTACTGTTCCTTTCTGACTTCTTGGGATAGGATTTTCCACCACTCTGCAAACTAAATTCAGCTGCACTTGCGTGAGCCCAATGAAAGTGCTGCAGGGTCTAAATAGAAGTGTTAAACATTGGCAGGGCAACCTCAGGAAAAAAAGCAATGCAGAGTAAGATAACCTTTCCTTCTTCTCATTGGAGAGCTTTTTCCATTATAGCCCAGAGTGGTTTTTCTCTAAGAAGCCTACAAACTTCTCCATTATGCCAGGCCAGTGGTCCCCCAAACCATTTCAGATGGTCACATCTCAGATGAAATTCTAGGTCGAATCGTTTGCCAAAACAAGCTGTCTATTCATCTCTGAACTTGCCTGGACCATCAGTGTCTCTCAGTCAATTTATGAAAGGTGTTGATCTATTTAAAACCTTAAAGGGATGAAATGAGACCAAGGAAACCCAAAAAACCCAACCAACAACAACAACAAACCTTAATAAGCCAGTCCCCTTAAACAATGGGAAAAGCAATAAAAGATTAACATTCTTGACCTTCAGCTGCAGTGTCAGTTCCTCCTGAAGAGAAAAAGGCTCCACAGACTCAAAACTTACTTCACAGAGCTTCCTAACTTCTGGATTAGCAATTTGCAGTGTAGCTTGGCAAGCAACATAACCCTACACTCAGCAGTGTAAAAGCTACACTGGACATGGGGATAATGGGAAAAATGCGCTGCTGGTTGGACTATTTAGACCTGCAAAACCTCTTAAACTTCCACGGGCAATTAAGCTCATAACACTGTTATTGAAATTATAAGATGTTGCCTGTGGAAGAGTCCAAGCCAGAAACTCACAGGTAAGGCTGGCAGTCCCTGGCCCAGTCATCGACCTGGAGTTCTTGGGATGCTTAAAGGGAGATAAAAATACCACACACCGCCACTCACTGTGCGAGGCACCTTCTCTTTTGTTCTTTTTGTTTTCCCTCCCTTGTTCCTCCAGGATCAGAGTGTTTTAAATGTGAATCTAGGAAGTAAAATGCACACTGAATAGCTGCTGGCTGGGTATTGCCTTGGTTGAGACACGGCCAGGCTGTTTGTTACACGCTGGTGTGGAATTCTGGTGTTCACTCTGCTCCTGGGCACATGCTGAGGGTCTAACACCCAGGTTTGCACTGGAGCAGCTAAATTTCTCCCAGTCCCTGAGTTAATACTGTAAGAGTATAATAACTGTGTGATTTCATACAGCAGTCACTGAATCATAGAGTCATTAAGGATGGAAAAGATGTCCAGGATCATCGAGTCCAACCTATGACCGAACACCACCTTGACAACTAAACCTCAGCACTAAGTGCCACATCCAGTTCTTAATGCCATCCAGCTGTTAAGTTGGGATGCTGTGCAAGAACCAGGATCCTGTCTCTGACAAAGAGCAGATGGCTCAGGAAGAGGTCAGGAGTCATGCAACGTTACAGTTTTACATCCACGGTCGCCCCCCTGTCTTCCAACAATCCACAGCTCTCCTCTGCCAGGCTGATGAGGTTTGCAGTCCCCCAGAAAACACCCTCTATGGATTACAGGCTGACACGTGCCCTCAGCTCATGAAACAAAGGGGTTTGGTAGCCTGCAGTTCAGGACTCCACTCATCTTGCATCTTCTGGTCCTGCTTATCTCCAGGGGCGGTTTCACCCTGCGGTGGAGGAGTCCTGCGCTGTGTGGGCACTGTGAAACTCTCCCTACCAGCTGTGCCAAGCCAGCTTCTTGTGGACTGTGCCGGGGACTAGGAAAGGGCACATGAGGGTCCCTCTTTGCCCTGTAGGAGCTGTACATGCCTGACCATCTCTAGGCACAATTAGGCCACGCACTTTCCTTCTGTGCTGCACCTTTGTGTGGCATCTGGCACAGCACATCCCACAGCTGCACCTTTCCCACCTGTCTCAGCTGCAGCTCTAACCATGAAACACTCCTCAGACATGAGAACCTGACTATGGTTATGCTTCAAAGGGTGAAATTTATGCATTAGCACTGAAATAGAAAAAGCAACTACTTTACTTCAGGGTGGGAGGGGGTGACAGGCCCTAAAAATATTTTGTTTCTTCCAAACATTAAACATTATGGAGCCCTAAAGAATCTTCTTCACTGATAAATTCCTCGCTTGAGCTGAATAGTTTACTGCTAGAAGACAGCAACAAGAATAGTCTGAAGATCTATCTCTCTGTATCATTTAATTATAGTAGATCAACCTCTTCTTTCTCAACTGACTTTGGGGCCAAGTTGACCTTTTTAGAAACAAAGGAGCCCTCACTAAGATACAGTTAATTTTGTCAGGAAGAGCTTTAGCACACTATGAGCTTGTTAAACAGTGGTGTGGCACCTTGGCATAATTTCCTCTCTTGGTACCCTCAAATGCCAATCCACAGAGGGCACAAAGCATTATGGTCTAGAAATCCACAAGTTTCTTCCCTTAAATATTATTTACAGCAGTTTGGATATGATGTTTCATTCCGTATATTCTCAGAGTAAAATCTGAACTGACATTTCTGGATTTATGACACAGCTGATGGTTACCAGTGGAATTTGTGGAGCTCTGCAGAGGTGTGGACAGTACCTGCTCACACAACGTTGTCCATGCCTTGTGTGAACAGAAAAATATTATATTAATACTGTGGCTAGATTACAAATATATTAAAATCTCTAAGTCCACTCAGATATCAGATCATTACTTTTTGAGTACACAGAAAAGGGCGAGGTACCCAGTGTTACCAAAAAGGGGACAAAAAGTTGCTTTTGAGAAAAACAGACTATTTTCTGGACTTTTTGCAGCTCCCTGAATCACCCAGATGCAAAATAAATCAAATTTATTTTTTTTTTAGAATTTCCCTTACAAAAGAAAGGCAAGGCTCCAACATAGTGTTTTAAGCATCAGTTCATAAAAAATATCAACATTTTCTTTTTAAATGCTGATTTCTCATTTTGAAATCCCTCCTTTTCTTTTTAATTTTTTAGACTAGTGTTTCCTTACTAACAAATTGTGTGTGAGAATGCAAGGATGAACGAAAAGTCCCCACTTTCTCAAGAATTAAACCTGAAACCACATGTGTTCAGTTCTTTCAATCAAGCTCTGCCCAGAGAAAAATAATTTAACGTACCTTTAAAGTTAGATTTTGCATATATGCACATAAAGAGAATAGAGGGAGCAGGAATGTCTAGACTCCTAGACAGCAGGACTGGGTTATTTGTGCTGCCTCATTAATGCACCTAACACACATCTCTAACTTAGGAGATTAGTTTTAGCAGGGGATGGATGGATGGAGAGAGAGCTTTCAGACAGAAATCTGAGGCTTTACGCTGCACATGAAGGGGTCAGTGTGTGATGCTACAGGGAGCCGAGGAGGGGTAACAACAACCCCTGTGGGTTGTCTCATGTGGGGCAGAGAGAAATCCCCCGGCACGCCACGCTCCAAACTTCATGCACATGAGCAAAAGAGTGGAGAAAATGTTTTACTCTTAGAGCGTTCAGTAGATTCAGTGGTTGTCTTTGGTGGGCAAGAAAAATAAAACCCAAACCAAAGAAGGAGGAGTGAGCTGACTGACTGGTGCCTTGAAGTACAAAGGAATGGCAGTGTGGGAAAGGCTGGGAGAGCTGGGATTGTTCAGCCTGGAGAAGAGAAGGCTTTGGGGTGACCTCATTGTGCCCTTCCAGTGCCTGAAGGGAGCCCCCAGGGAAGGTGGAGAGAGACTATTTCCAAGGGCCTGGAGGGACAGGACAAGGGGGAATGGCTTCAAACTGGCAGATTTAGGATTAGATTGGGTATTAAGAATAAATCCTTCCCTGAGAGGGTGGTGAGGCCCTGGCACAGGTTGCCCAGAGAAGCTGTGGCTGCCCCATCCCTGGGAGTGTCCAAGGCCAGGTTGGAGGTAATTTTCTTCACTGATTTTAGCCAAGGAAATGCATGGACAGTGAAAAAGGCAGTTCTTTTAACTACCTCTACCTTCACAAAGAGCTGGAATGCAAAAAACTCTTGAATTCAATTTGTCTGTGCCCATATTAGAAAGTCCAGCTCAGGCAATGTGCCTCTGCTGAAGGCGGTGCTAAAGACAGCTGGGTCCTTGAAATGTTGGTCTGTGCTTTGAGTGGAAAGAGAACAGTGAAAACCAAAACCACCAGACAGTTAACAAAAACTCCAAGAAACAGATGTGGGCCTTTTGAACTCAGAAAACGCTTCCTACGTTTGCCAGTTACAAATTAAGCCTAACCTGAAAGGCTTGAAATTAGAAGGACTTGCAAGAATTAAGAATCAGGCTGGGGAAAGAAAAAACAACATCATTTAAAGCAATTCCAGGGTATTTTTCAGTGAGAGGAGAGCTACTGGTTATTTTTTCTGCTGTCTTTCTTAAGGACGAGTGTTGTGAGGCTGCACCTGAAGGGTCAGATGATGACTGACTACAGCTGAACAGCTCTTACATTCCCTGGCTACTCATGCTGCTCACAGTAACCCCCAAACCTCAGCAACCCCCTCAGGCAGTGGATGCCTGTCCTGAACGAAAAGGGGAAGACTCTCAAGGACACCAGCCTTGCAACTGATGCCTGGGCCCATAATCCTACCCTTGCTTTTGGAAAGTGTTCCAAACCATTGAAAAGAAGGTTAAGAGTCTCTGTTGGCAGTTCCCCACTGCTGCAGTATTACTCCATGTGCCAGTGGATTGGGCTCAGGCACTGACTTGGCTGGAGGCTGAATGAATTTCAGCACCCTGCAGTGCAAAGTTGGTAAATCAAAGCTCACTGAAGGCAGGGCAAGCATCCCAGTCTCCACTGAGCTTTAAGACCTGTCAGATGACACAAGCAAAAAGGCACTCCTGCCTAGACACCTCATGGTCTTACAAATACCATTTCTTGTGCTCTGGAACCGACAACTGATCACTCAGCCGTGGGTCAATCACAAGGGATCACACAGGACAGAAAACACGACATATGGGAGGGCACAACAAAGAGAAAAGGAAAAAGAGGGAGGAATGAGAAAAATGTCTCTTACCTGGTCGAGATTGTTGTAGAAATCGATACTGGCTGCACACAGGTATCTCCCAAGCAGAGTCGCATGGGTGGTAAAAATTGTGGCGACAGGAAGTTTCTGAGACCGACACAGTATTAAACCCACTCCTGCCTGCCACTCGTGGAAGTGGGCAACTATATTGGGCTTGTCATCCAGCTGGCAGGAAAGCTGAAAACAGAAATAACACACATGAAACACACCTTATCCTGCCCATCACCACAGCCCCAGAAAGCTCTTTCCTTTTTTTCATGATGCCTTTTTGAGTGCTTGCTTTCCTTCTTGTGACAAAACATCACAACCTTTTAAGTGGTCGCGTGTGTCGATTCCCATGAGCCCTAACCCTTAGCCCAAGGATGTGCCTCATTCCTCGTCTCAGGGAGCTCTGGCAAGCACAGTCACTCTTCCTTGCTTTCACTTGCTCTTCTAAAGCTCTTGTTCGGATAATAAAACCATGAGCACTTATGGATGCTGCAGGTTAACCGAGTTTCCTCTCTTCAGGGAGGCTGTGGCAGAGTGACATCTGAAGTCACAGTGCCACCATGAATTCTGTCTGCCCGCCTATATTCCCTGCTCAGGGCAGTATCCAACTGCTGAGACATGGCTTGACTGCCCTCAAGGACAGTTTGGGAGTGTGACAACTTGACTTCCACAAGAGAGAAAAAAGGAGTTTGAGATCCTGCTTGTAAAGAAAATCCAGTGACAAGTAAGGGAGCTGAGAAGAAACAGAGTGGGAAGTGACAGGAAAGACACAGCAGGATTCACATAGGGCAGCCCCCCTGCCCTTCTTCCGGAAAAATATAGTTAAAAGACCCCTTAACATTTAAAAGTTAAATACAAATTTGACCTACATCAGATATCAAATCCCTTAAAATCACAGTTTTTAAACTGGAGAACGGGAGCCACATCCCAAAGCCGTTTTGGTCTGCTGACAAGGCTCAGGTTTAAAAATGTCTAGATTAAAAAACTGTACCTCTTTTAAAAACCAGGCTGTTAATGATCCAAAAATCACAGCATCATTGGCTTCTTGGTCATGAAAAGGGATCCCTATGTTGCTGGCTTCCCAAAATTCACCTTTCCACTTGTCCAGATTCCAAGCTGATGATCCTATATCGAACAGTAAGACATATGGGCTGCCCTCTATGAGCCATCTTCCAAAAAAGACCTACAAGAAAAGAGGCAAGGACATAAAAAAGAGAATGTTAAAGTGAATGTAAAGGCAGGTTAGCACAACTATTTTCATCCATCAAATCTTAAGTATTTCACACAAGGAATACGTGATCACAGGCCTGCACACGCAGGACTTGTGATTTTCCTTGCAAAATACAGGGAGTAATACCGGAACAAAGGAAACTATAATCTTCAGAAACGTTTTGTTTTTCAGACTTTCATTTTCATTGCAACATAATGACATTATAACCTTTTTTCATGGGGAAAAAAAAAGCTTAGGAGGACTGCACTTGTTTGAATAATGAAGTTTTATGTTCTTACTGAAGTATCTGTGCCATTTTTGTTCTTATTTCAAAATTACTGTTTTCTTTCAGTCATATTTGTATCCAATCTTTTGCCATTTATGCCAGATCACTGGGGACACATTTTGTAGGACAGGTGCTTGGGACCTGTATCTGCCATGGCATTTCCTCACTCTTCCCATTGGCAGAGTGGAAGGATCAAATCCAAAGGTGTACTCATACCTAAAACCACGTCAGGCCAAAACCACAGCTTTCCTACATCCCTCAGGGTTTAGAACTTCACTGCCCTGAACAACCTACACTACAGATTGTCCCAGTCTGCACAGTCCAATTATTTCACATTAATTCCACCATCAAAACGGGTGGGACCTCAGGGGTTGACCCCAGCCCTGGTGCTGCAACGCCCTGAATAGAGGTCAGGTGTTGAAAGCTCTTAGCCCTGTTTGCACAAAAAGCACAGGGCGTAACAAAGAGAGGTTTGCTCCCTTTTGCTCCTCATGAATTTCTTTCAGGCCATCCAGATTTGTTATTCAGGAAAATTAGGTTACAAAGCAAGGACTTTGTGTGAACCCAGACAAATTTAGCTGACTTATCTAAATATGCAGTCAGGTTGTGGTAAGGGACACACCTGAGACCTGGGAAGTTTGGAGCCCCTGGTTTAAAACGACCCGTTGTGATGCATAAGCAAAATCCAGACATAAATGTTAATAGGATAAGTGCAGCTCCCGGAAACTACAGCTTCATTATTAGAGATCAAAGCTATATTTGACGCCCCTGGGACAGATTTGCTGCTGTATGTGAATACTCCAGCAGCACAGCGCACATGGCAGTCTGGCAGAGCTGGCTGATTAAATCGAGTGTATTGCTGGAACAGCACGAAGTGTGTGTGTAGCTTTGCAATTACTCTGCCCCACAAGCCTTCAGCTGTTTTCCAAACAAAGGAGGGTTACCCAGCTTGCAGAGACATCCCTTTATAAGCACATGGATAACTTGATCAATCACTTAAAAAATCTGATAGAAATTAGTTAGATTAGGCCTTTTAGTTTGAGCCTGAGCCTGAACTGTGCAAGCATCACATGTGTCCCCAACAAACACTTTCCCAAGCTGTGGCACATATTCATCCAACAATACACATCTGCATAACATGCAAGAGGGCATGAAATCTTAATAACAGCAGAACTTCTCTTACAAAGGGAGATAACACAGTGCCAGGGCAGTCCAAGAACTTCATGAATTTCTGCATTAAACTATGCCATGCCCCTTGGCCACAGACACTTGTGAAAATGCTTCCTTGCTGCTGTCTCTCGATGCTTTTCACGTCCATTTAGCACACATTATAAGCAGACATTTTTTCCTCCTGCAGACTGACATCCCTGAGGGACTCCACGCTGAATCAGAGTGAGGGTGAGTTCTAGACCTCTGATGAGGACTGTCAAGAAAGGAGGTCAAATTAAGCATGTGCTATTCTTCCCCCCATTTTCAGGTCATCTGCTGTCCCCAAGGCTGCAGCTGCTTGCAGCTCCGTAGCTGCCCATCAACACAGCAGATTCCAGTCCCTTTCATCATCATCATCATCAGAAGTTTATTCCTAGCATATTGTTGGAGAAACTGAACCACAGAAAGGCCATGAGGTTTGACTGAGATCACACAGGAAACACTGGTTTAAAACTGTGTTGAATCGTGTTAAAAACGGAGATGAATTCCCTCCTGGTGTTGTGGTTTAACCTCTCTTCCCAGGGAACCCACAGCTCCCTAGGACTAGTTGCAATGAGCTGAGAAAGCGGATTCTTTGCCAGTTGGGTACTTTTCTTAAGTCCCTTTCTGGCTTTCATCTCAATATAATGCTATATAAGAAAAATTGCGAGCTGGTGGAACCCTCTTCTCACTCCAGCACAGGAATCTGAAACGTAAGGGCTCAGTCAAAGTAAGGTCATATTATATCTACGAAAATCTCACCGTACCTTGAGACTAGATAAATAAGTCATTAATCCAATTAAGCAGTTAAAACCTGTAATTGGATAAACTGGTTCTTCCTCAAAAATAACCTTTAATGAATTGACTCTGCTGCCCTAACAGTGGGTTCTGAGCCTTTCCCATGGTGACATTGACCAGGACTGCTGTGTCAAGTGGAACGGCAAGAGCATTAACCAAAACTGTAATCTGCTCAGAGTCAGCTTTGTTGCCCTGGGAAGCAGCAGCACATCTGATTTACCTGACACCCTTGGCTTTTCATGGTGTCCATTGCCTTCTTAACTGCAGGGTTTGGAGGCTCACAGAATTCCACCTGGGTCTTCACATTGTGCTCAAAGTAGGGGCCGATGAGAAAGTAGTTTTCACCCCATTCGTCTGCCGTGGTCTTGGCTTTAGTCTGGATCACAGTGTAAATGCCTCCCACTGCAACAGAAGATCACAAAGAACCAAAAATAGAGAGGGGCACAGCCCACAGGTCTCTGTAATAAGCAGCAACCCACCTGTGGATCAGGTACACCTCTAGTTAAACCACTTCACATATGCAGATTTTAAGTGAAATCCAGACTCTACCAAATAAATAGGAGCTCCATCTCTTAAATGATATCAGAGCTTCACTGCTGAGCTGAGGGATTCAAACCCTGGGGCTCCTGCTTCCACTCTGCCATGCCTAACCTTGATTCTGCTGCATACCCAGCACCGCCTTCCGCTTTTTTTGTTGCTGCAGTTGTAATTTTCAAACATATTTTTCATTATGTGGTAAGAACTGAGCTGGCACTTCCAGCTTGTTTGCCGCAAGTTACTGAGAGAAGCTGAGGGACTGGCAGATTTCACTGACTACTAACTATAAAAATGGATTTAAATCAGTATCCTCAAAGCAGAAGGCGTCTTGTTCCCTTATCATTCTAAAGAATTATCAAAGTTGGAATGAATGTGGTCTACACTGACAATATAAATGCCTGCATTGTCCTTGGCAACACCCCAGGGAAAGAAGAGTGTGCTACCCCTTTCAGCAGTGACATCAAAACTACATATGGAATCAGCACTGAAAGCTGCCAGCGATTCATTGCTGGCACTCCGGGCTGGCTGTTTTACAGGTGCTGGGATATCCAGAGGTGCCAGTGCACCTCCTCCAATTGCATTTGTCAAGAAACCTCGAGAAGTTACCCACTTCTCCTTAAAAACCTGCCACAACCAACCAGTATTTACAGTATGGCAGCTGAAGTTTTTTGGGAGATTAGATTCCAGATTAATTAAACTGTATCCCCTGACAACTAGAGGAAGCCTTCTGCAAAGCCTGGTGTCTTGCAGCCCCGAGGAAATCAATGACAGAGCTGCAATTTCAATTATGCTCCTGGAAAAGAAGGTGTGCGCCAATTTTCCTTGTTGCCACAAATACCCCGTTTGTTTTGAGTGCTGGAAGGATCCCTAGCCCTAATGTATTTATGTCAGGATGCTGGGTATTTTACAAAGAAAAACAAATGCAGTTCCATGGAACTAGTACAATAAATTATTTCTCTTAGGAATTCAAGGCCTAAGAAGACAGGAATCTTGCAGACCTATGTTCATAAATCAAGCTCACAATTCTGGAGTTTCATGCCATATAGACATGGAACTGCAGAAGGAAATTGTATGCATGAGACTACTATTCTCCCTTTCATTAGGACCAGAAAGATTAAAAAACTAATTTACAGTCATCATATTCTTCCATGGCTGCTTTGGACAGGGATTTAGAGAAATCTTAGGTAAGTGACACTATAAATTCCCTCCAAGTTCCTCTGCTCACAGGCAGAGAGATTCTACTCAAACAGCTTAGACTGAGATAAACATAAAATTGTAACTCTGTGAGGCAAGTCAGAAAATTCAGCCCAGAAAGTGATAGTTACAGTGCTATGTCTGCTCTTACAGAGTGATAAACACATCGCATGAGCCAAAGGGACCTCAATCCAACACGGAAAAACGCGAGGCTTGGTAGGAATCTTAGTCATGGTTTGAACTGGCAGGGATACAGAGCTGAGAATGAGGGAAGAGCTGAGTGCAGAGCAGCCTGCCGAGCCGGGAGAAAGGAGAAAACAATATGACTTGCAAGATGAAAGATGAAAACACGATAAGGATATGTAAGACTGGAGCGGTGCAAAGGCTGTTCCCCCCACCCCAGGGGTGCAGAACAGCCCCTTTCACACTGCAAGGGGCTCAGCACTGAGTGGAGGAGCTGAGTTTCCACAGCTGTTGAAGAGTAATAAGGGTAATAAGAGTAATAAGCAGCTCATGCTGAGCAGAGCCTGGACCTTTGTTTTGCACAGCCAACAGCTGAGAGTTTCTTTCCACAAGGTTTTGTTTCGGATCCCTGCGAGTCCTAAAGCACCAAAGACGGGTGGAAGGCCTCTTAATGATGGAAAGGGTGGGGAGCGTGCTGTGCTCTGCCATCCAAACCTGTTGGACAGCCAGGTAAAAACCATTTCAGGGTGTTGATTTGCCTGAAATGCAATGAGAAGCACTTAGGATAAAATCCCAATTATTTTACAATTTATTTTTGTAAATAGCATATATTTACAGCAAGGTAGAAAAACATTTCAGGGCATTGATTTGCCTGAAATGCAATGAAAAGCACTTAGGCTAAAACCCTACTTATTTTACAATTTTTTGTAAATATATATTTACAGCCAGGTAAAAAACATTTCAGGACACTGCTTTGCCTGAAATGCAATCAAAAGTACTTAGGACAAAACCCTAATTATTTTACAATTCTTTTTGGCCAATATAATATATCTACAGCTAGGTAAAAAAAATATTTCAGGGCATTGATTCGCCTGAAATGCAATGAAAAGCACTTAGGATAAAATCGTACTTATTTTACAAATTTTTTTGGTAAATATACTTTTAAAAATTATAAAAATAATGTATTTTAGAGACTGTAAAAACTCTCCAGAAAATAGCTGTGATGAAAGCCCTGTTACCTGATCCCCAAACTTGCTTTTGTCTTCCCTGTTACTGTGCAAATATGACTCACAAAGCACGTCTGTGCATAAGGTTTTAACTGACAGGGGAGGGAAACTGGGCAAGTGAAACTATGGATGTGGGAAGTGTTGGGTAGATCTTAAAAAAAGGCATCTTGAGGAGAACAGAGCAACGTCTTGAATAATGCACTGACTTTTGAAATTGCACTTTTCCACAGCAAATTCAAGGAACGCCATTATATATATCATTAAGAAACAGCTTATGTGTGGTCAGTTACTTCGAATTCCCTGGAAATATCTGTGCCAGTAAGCAATATCCTACTGAGTGACAGGGAGTCTTATGGAATTCTCAAATTACTCCCAACAATTTGGTTAACCTGCCTACTCTTCTCCAAGAAGATGTTTTAATGCCAGGTTATAACCAGAAAACTTTTCCAAACAACTGGGATGTACCAAAGCGCTGCAAGTCTCTGCATCCTGCCGCTGAAGTTCTCTACTTTGAACCTGGTTTTTAAATGAATAATAAAAGAAAAAATGATAAATAGGTGCAGACTCAGGAGAGATCAGATCCAGAGAACTGGTTTGGAACATCACAAACCCAGGGAATTAGCAGGAAAACATGGATACAGAGATAGCTTAATTTCCTGGTCTTCACCAAAATGCTTTATTCAAGTATTTTAAGTTTCAGCCACTTTAAAATGCCCTTGAAAGAAAAAGATTTCTATCACTTGTTTTTAAAGTATGTTTTTAACTTTTCCACCAGAATAAATGAAATCAAGTAAATTAACAAATCCTTTCCCCCATTTATTTCCTTTCCATTCTTCCTCTGAGTTTTTTAAGGGAAAAAAAAAAAGCAAACTGGCATGGAAGGGGAACTAAAACATTTGGGAAAGAAGGTTTTTTTAATTTAAGGGAAGTTTGACCTTTTCCCCCACGCACTTTTGCTACACACCAGAGGAGAAGGATAATTCCAGGGCTCTTCGCTGCCACAGCCACTAATTACATCAACTGTCCTTTCACCCCTCTCCTCAGAATGTGTCCCTCATCTACACAGGTGTGATAAAAACTGGGATTGAACTTCTTTTTTCCTAACAATTGGTTGAAATTTTTATTTATTGCTCGGTTGATTGCCCGTTGAGATACCTGGGGACCATTTATAGAAGAAGGTTGTAAGATTTGTCAGATGAAAAAAACCAAAACCACCAAAACCAGAATCTCCAGATGGCAGATGTTTTTCATGGGGGGTTTTTTTTGGCTATGTTTGTGGCCAGGACTCATCAGAAGATAGAAGTTCTTGACGTTCTGTGCAATTCCAGCATTCCAAAAGTATTTGGAAACAGTGGTGAGAGAGACACTGAAGTTTCTGCCAGATGTCCACAACTGGGACGCTATTTCTGTGTGCATCACCCGCAGTGAACAAGATTTCACGTGAAATTGGCTTGACATTGACACAGCACCCCACTCTAGAAACGCACAGAGCTCTGACGCTGCGCTCATGCCAAGTTTATGCCAGCACATCCCCACTCCTCAAGGGGTGTTACTTCAGCTGTGTCATAAATTACAGCATTCACCTTCTCCCAGGGAGGTTTCACCATGGAAAGACATTTAACACAGAGGAAGGAAAGCCCTGGTCCCACTGACTTCAGTGGAGTCAGGATTTCATTTCCAAGAGTTCCAGACTTTCACCAGAGGAACTGTACTGAGATCTCTGCTCCAGGGAGAGCTGAAACAAGTTTTGCTTTTAGCACAGTCTTCATTCCAACAGGGAGGGGAAAAAATATTTGAGATTTATCTACCAGTGACTCTTGAGCTGATCTGTTCACAGCTGAATGATGATACAAGCTGGCTCTTTGCCCAGCATTTTTAAGCATTTTTCTATTTTCTGTCTAAAAGCTGTCAGTGGTACAGCAGGGCATAGTAATCTAAATATCACTGGAATTATTTTAAAGGCATCTTTAGGGAGAACAGACCAGATCTTGAACATTCTCAGCCCTTCTCATTAACGTGTCAGAAAACCCCCTACAGACAAGCCCAGCCCAGACACAAGGCCTTCATGATTTGTACCCAATTCGTTTGTGCTCCTGTCCTTAAAGTTTTTGTTGGTCTTCATGTTACGGGGAAAAGAAAACCACTCCTTTTTTTCCACGGATATATGAGCAGACCTGGCTTTACTGGGACATGGCCATCAGGAGAGATGGGGAAGGGTGAAAAATGTTGGACTTACCCATCATTGCCTCAGAAATGTGGCACTGCAGGGCACTGGGACTCTTGTCTGCCTGCATTTTCCCCCCTTCTGCCACAGAAACACAGCAGATCCACTTCCCAACATGGGTCTTGCCCATCAGTGAAAAGCCAAATAAAGCAAGGAAAGTCTTGCAAAACAACTACACTCTTCTCCTTTCCTCGGCAGAGGACTTGCAATGCAAGAGGATTTCAATGCCGTGCTTGGTTTAGGTGGCAAGTGCCTTTCCACACGGCTTGGGGAAAATGGCAGGGAGAGTGACACTGACAAATGAACCTTTTTTATTTCTCCCTCTCTCCTCATCTCCTCATTCTCTACCTTACCCTTGCTTGCTGCAGACAGAGAAGAGGAGAGAGAGGAGCAACGGAGTGGCCAGTGCTTCCCAACACTTATGTCAGAGGCTGGAGCTTAGCACAGGCTGCAGCCAGGACAGCAAAGATAAAAAGGAAACATGGAGAAGTAGAAAGCTCTGCCTGACCGGAGCACGTGTGAAATGATCTAGACTTTAAAATAAAGAGACAACTTCACTGTTCCAACTGTGGCCAGAGAAGTGATGAGACTCTGGGTATAATGGTTACTTGTAGATCTCCACAACTACTCTGACACATCTTTATGTTGCCAGAAGGGGGGGGAAAAAAAAGAAACCTCCATGATAAATTGCTCAAAATTAGCTTGCCAGGCAATAAATCCAGCTAATTCTTATCTGGCCCTCTGTATTAGGAGCATATACAGCAACACAAACATGCAGAAGTTCTAAATCTATGTCAGGTCAGCCTTCTGCTTAAGGAGGTGGGAAATACCCAGTATAAGCCATTATTTTCGATGCCTATGTGTCTCCTGGGATGACTCTCCCTCTATTTTGCTGGCTACTCTCTCACAGTGCCCTAACATTTTCCAAGAACTGTTTATAAAAGTTAGGTCACCAGGGAACAGTATCTTGCCATGTGACTTAGACATTCAAATGCCTGGAAGGTACAGAAAAAAAAAAAAAAACGCCTCAGTATCAAGAATTTACCAGAAAAATAAGTTGAGACAGGCTTATTACAGAGTTTTTGCGCAGGTGTTTCCAGTCAAGGTTGATTAAAGGAACCTTTGCACAGAGATCCAATTCTAATGAAGAAATTGTTTTCCATGGTTAGTTCTGTCAGCCCCGTTCAAATATATGGGTTTGGTAAGTGGTGTAATTAAAGGCACCTTATTTTTAAGCTAACTGAATAACTATTCACTCACGAATGTTAACTCTCTCATAAACTGTGAGCATAGTAGATTTTAGCTGTGTCAGTAGATTTGGCTTCAACAAGAGCTCTGTGGATGATTAAATGATTCACTACATCTTGTACATACACAGGAAAACAGATAAAAGTAATTGTTTGACTTTTTCTTAAACATACTGTGTGAGAGCCACAACCACAGGATCCAGATGGCTCAGAAAATCTAATACTGTGGGGTTCAGAGATGTTAGTGAGAATACCTGGATTTCCTAGATTTCTGCTGCCATCTGCTTGCCAGAGCCCTACTCCTCACGCACACTCCGAAAGGGAATCCTGCATGCTCCAGGTGAACTCAAAAAGCTTGAGTGAAGCTACTGAAAAAGAAGCCCACAGGGATTCAAAGGGCAAAAGCTACAATACCTTTAGGTATTGATGCAGCTCAGCATTTTAGAAAGAGCAATATAAAACTGCACTATAGTGCAGATTAAATACCAGAAGCTATCACAGAATAGTAATTCCCTCTTCATGGGGATAAACACCTGCACTGCCTGCTCCTCTCACACATATTTCCCCTTGAAAGTTAAATTCTTAACAGATTACAGATCCCCCCTCCTGATTAATCTCTATTTATCTGCCAGGACAATAGCACACATTGGGTCAATCATTTACTCATCCTAACTCATTTTTGTGGTGGGGGAAAAAAAAAAAAAAAAAAGAACTTGTTCCCCCTTAGTGAACTACAAGCCCCTGAAAGGGGACTCTTCAAAGAGCGAGGTAGAAATGGAGGCACGGAGATGTTTGCCTACCAAGCAGGTGCCCTTTGCCTGACCAGCTGCGTGCAATGAACAAATGAACGCCACCTGTGTTTGCAAAGGCCAGTCCAAAAGAGTTTCAGCTGGTCACTGACATTAGTTCCATGGCTGCAATGCCAGCTGTGTCGAGTTAAACCTCTTCCAAGCCTGACCTCTTCTCCACACTCCTCTCGAGGGAGAATCATGGAAGGTTCTATATTGATCCGGATCTGATCGTGTTTTAAAGCTCATTTTCATGTGTGGCATCCCCAAGTGGATTTGAAAGGAAGGTAGAACACAAACACGTACAAAACAACATCTATACCTCCACACATCTGTACACCCAGACTCATCACTTGGGTGTTTTAAACAACCTCTCCCTGGTGGTGAAACACGTAAAGACACACAGACAACCCGTGCTGGTCCCACACAGGCAGATGCAGCCCCCACGCAACACACAGGGTTACACGCTGACACCACATGCACTCCTCCCACTGCAGCACCCCTGCAGCCCACTGCTCCTTCCCCAAGCCTTCCTTTAATGCCTCTCTCGTCCAAGCCCTTGAAAACAGCCATACCAACTCCCAAGCGTTGTACAAACCTTTGTTGGTAACTTCCCAAGAAACCTCAAAGAGCAACAAATCCTCCACTGGCAGGTCTTCATCCTCCCACTGAGGAAGCCCGTTCAGAGATGTCATGGACAGGGATCTAGCCAGTGGCATCTTCTCCAGCCCCTGAATGCTCATCACACAGGTCACAGCAGTTAGAAAAGGTCCAGTTACCGTGGCAGTTCTCTGCAGTTCTGGTTAGAGCAGTCTGCTGCTGTGCTGGGATCCCAGGAGAAAATTATTCAGATAGCTGGGAGCTAATGGGTTTAAACTGTCTGACCACCAGCATTAAATTGGCTCAGTGAAATCCTCAGGGCTTGAGAAGCAGCTGCTGGGAGAGGTGAGAATTTAAGACTGACCTGAGAAAGGTCTTGACTGTTTTGGGGCCAGAGCTCTTTCTTTTTCTTCTTTTAGAGGAAGGTAAAAAAAACTGCTTTTGAGCTGCTCAGCCACAGCATTCAGGATCTCCCACCAGCCCAGGGACAATTAAAACAGGAGGGTTGTAAATCCAGCACCGCCCTGAGCAAACTCCAACAGGGAGAACCCTTTGAGTTCACCACCTGATTTGAGCCCAGCCCCTGAGTCCTCCCCTCAACATACACCCTCCCATAAACACCCAGGGAGCTCCTCTACCTGCTGGCCACTCACCATTCTACATCATGGCTCTCAGGTTACTTGCCAGGTTAGATGCTGTTACCTATTCTTCTTCAGTTCCTCAGCCTGTAAAAGCCTTAGTTGACCTCATATCCTTCCTCTACAATTATCTCCAGCCGTGTTCCCAGGGCATTCTGCTCTCCAGCAGCCCTGCCAGCTTTTACAAACACAGCTACAAAGGCTCTGCCCCTACTTTGTCGTTCCCTTTGCCCCTCCTTGCAGTCCTGCTCCCTGATTTTCCACCTGGTTTCTCTTTTTCTAAGCCACAGCTCTTTTCTGGCCTCCACCCAGAGAACTCAGAGAGCACTGCCGGGGCACAGCATGCCCCTGTGTTGCTCCAGCACAGAGGTGGGATGCTGCAAGCAGTGTACGCGCATCTGCAGAGATGTTGGTCCCTACCCCACAGCCTGAGATGCCCAAAGCTTCCCTGCCTGGAAGATGCTTGTGTCTGGTTGAGGAGCCAGTGCTTCTGGGACACCTGTGTGAGTTTAATCTGATGCTGAGCTCGGAGCACAACCCAAAATCCACAATTCAGCAGTGAGCAACCCTCCAGGTGGGATCCAGGACATCTCTGGCACTGTGGAGAGTAACACTGCACCAGCAGGCATAGAGGGGAAGGCTCTGAGCTCACTTAAGACAAACCTAGTCCAAGCCAGTTGGTTTGGGAGACAGGCAGCCCATCTGCATAAAAGTCTCTTAGACATAATACATCATGCATGATCCAGCTGAGCCTACCTTAATGACTAACTAGCCCCAAAAGACTTGCTCTTCCACTTCCCATGCCCTCCCGGCATTTGTGGCAGTCAGACCCACCCCGGGGCTGATGGAAACAGCTCACTGAACTTACCTAAGGACACAGAAAACTGTTTTGCCAAGTTAGGGACTAGAGCTGTCTCAGGGAAGAGCTGGTAAGAGGGGATGGAGCAGCACACTGGGAACAGAGGGAGGTGGGAGAGGTGGGAGGAAATGCTGCCTGGCCTTTCCAGCCTCTGGAGCCTCTTCACACACTGGCTGGGCTGTGCATCAGGGAAAGAGGTTTCCCTTCTAGGCTAAAAGCCTGACCAGGGAAGGATTCAGGGCTTTGTTATCTGGGTGTAATTTCGTCTCAGTGGTTTGAGTTCCCTCATTTACCAGTTTACAGAAAAGAAAAAAAAAATCCTGGCTGAGAATCATTATTTTTGGAGCAGCTGTGGCTTTTATACCTGGACTAGGTACGAAACCAGGTCACCCTATAGTTAAAAAACCAAGTTATTTAAAAGAAAAGCCAGTGATGTTTTAAGGCTCCCTTAGTTTCTGAACATCAAATCCATCCAAGTTCCATTTCCATGCTTTTCCCTGGACACTCACCCTGAGGGTGAGGCTGGAAGCTGCCAGGCTCACAAAGGCCATCTCAGGTGAGGACTTCCACTGTCCCTGAGCACTCAGAAGCCTGAAAAACATGCAAATAATTTTCCAACAATGAACTCAAGTTGTAATAACAAAATTTTGAAGCTCCTTATTTAGTCTGTGATTTTCACATTCTTGGGTGTCGTGTTTTTCCAGCTTCTGTTTGTAGTAAAAGGATACTTCTTTCACTTTTTGAATTTGGCAAAAGATGGTCTAACTCCTTAACCCTTGGCAAATGGGTTTGAAAGGATGCTCAGATACCACCAGCTAATTTCACAAGCACTGGAAAGGTCATCATTGGGTGAACATAACTCCAATTTCACAAGTTGGAGATAACTCATGGGGGTTTTTAACTGATATAAAGTGCTCAATAGCACTATGAACATTAGTATTTGTTTGCATCCCAAGTATATTTCATGTATCCAACCTGCATGTCTTAGAGAAGGGTTTTTTTTTCACACAGCAGCCATCCCAAATTTCCGCTTTTTGTTATCAGTGAGGGAAAAGCATATGAAGTGCCTAGGAAAGGCTAGCTGCAGCAGACAGTCCAGAAACTTTCACCCCTGCAAATGCTCTTAATTGCTGGAGGGCAAAGGGCCCTATTTGTTATATGCATGGCCTGCAAGGATCACCTGTGGGATATCTGGTGCACCGGGAGGTATCCAGGTTTATGGCCGGAAGGAGGGCATGTGTGTGGCTGTGCACCTACAGCCAAATAAAATGAAAACTTCCCAGGAGAAAAGCTGTATTCTGACATTAAGAAGGGCAACAATTAGCTGTCCTCCATGTGAAGGGCAGCGAGGTGCAAGTGGTGAAAAGGACACTTCTGCTGACACCACAGCGATGTGTCATTTTGGTCACAGAGATGGGAAGGTTGCAACTATGATTGTCCAATTTGCTCCTTTTTCACAAAAAGCACAGGACAGCTGCTGCGGTGGGGAGATGGAAATGTGCCAAAAAGAGGAGTTTTTAAAATATAACATTGATTAAAATATTTTTTTCCAGTGATCTGGACACCAGTGAAACTGGTTTTGAGTCTGGCCTATGCAGGTTCTCATATTGTTTTTATCACTGACTATACAGATGCCTTCTGGCAATACATTATCCATTGTGTAGCAGCTCTGCCAGACACCAGTTGTTGCCTCACCAAATTCTCTTTCAGCCCACGGAGGTGAAATAATTTTGCTTGCAAGGATACTGGACAAAAAGAAGGCTGAGTTTGCAAGGTGTTTGAAAAGGAACATACTAAATGTGTATTGTTTTGCCCAAATTTCCTGGAGATAGCAATGCAAGGACAACACTGTGCATTCTGCCCTACCTAAAACTCCCCTTGGAACTGTCACCTCCTAGGATGTCATCTGCTCTGCACACTTTGGTCCAGCTGCTTCTATTTGAGGAGATTGAAGTTTTCTGCAAAAAACCAACTGAGTACCTCACCCCACAAAGTGAGTAAAGGATATTGTCTTCACACCACAGTACCTCCACAAGAACCACTTCAAACAACGCTTTTTTTTTTTTGGTTGGGAAATCAACTTGTCCCCCCTGGCTGCAGGTGTGTAGGGGGAGAAACACTCCCTGTGGGGGGGTTTATGAGCAGGTAACTGTGCAGGACTGGCTTGCTCTAAGCAGAACTCGGGTTTCAAGGTTTCCCTACCTTAGCTGCAGGGGGAAAATAAGGCATAGGTGTTAAAAAAGCTCGAGGACATCGTGGCAAATTTGAAAGGAGGAAAGGACAGTGGTTTGTAGCAGTTGCTGATGCTTTAGATACTGAGCAGCAGGTGGCACTGATGGCATTGACGTGAGTTCTCCAGTGTCCGTGGTGGTGTGTCACTGCAGAGCTGAGGGAAAACCAGGGAGGTGTTCAGAGATGCTCCAGGGACAGCCCAAATCGCCTGCCTGACCTCAGCGGGTCAGATCATCCCAGCTGGGAAGGGACTGGCTTTGTACAAGGCCAAAAAATGCTCCAAATCTCACAGGAGTGAGGAATTGTTCCTTCCAGTGAGAAGGCGGCTGTACAGTGACCCTGGGAAGTGGCCGGGAGGGAGAGGGGGCTCTGAAACATCCAAAGTGTGATGGACTGATGGGACACGATGGACTTTTCTCAGCGACATCTGATGCTTTGTCCAAAATACATGGGCAGGGAGTGTGTGGACTCCAGGACAGGTGAAATTAAAAGACATTCATTCCAGCTGGTCCGAGAGGTTGGTGTTCCCAGCTCTGCAGAGAAGAGAGCACTGTGGCCTCTGCTGCTTCATCCAGGAGACTGAGAGTTACCAACCCTGCAGACACCAGCTCGTCAGGGGCAAGTTTAATGCCCATCCTACTGGACTTGGCCTTGGAAAATTATGCTAGACTAGCATTTTCATCACTCTCCAGCTATGTGTTCTTGTTAACACTGTTTCACCGTTTAAACCTGCCTTCAATTCTCTGCCCCAGTTTTATCCTTTGACTCCCAAAAAACCAGCTGATTTAGCACTAAGTCAGTAAAATCCCTTGTGCCTCTGCTGCCTGTCAGTACTTACTTGTCTGATATTTGCAGGGTAGTCAGACTGATCTTCTGTTCTGTAGCCAGGAGGTAATTACCTGGAAATGCACAGGGGTCCAGGTCCTTTAAAATTAAAAATAACATTACTGATTTTCTCTTGTGTGAGTGGAGCAAGTTGTCCCCTGCTTTCTCAAGTGCTGCTTCTTACTGCTCTGTCCACCAGCACCACAATGCTTCCTGTTAGACCCAGGAGTGACAAAGGTACCTCTTGACACACAGGAATGTGGCTAAAAACCTGTACTGCCTTTCATAGGACGACAAGTTCAATGGCCTGGACAAAGCATATAGAAGATAAAGATGAGTCTATTATGTTCCAATAAAACCCCACAGCTGTCTTTGTAAGTGCTATGACAATATAGTTCTTAAGGAATTTATATGGTTGATATAAGACTGTATTATGGATTGACTCCAAGTAACAGGAAGTGATGGGCTGCTGTTCTGTAAGGGAAGCTCGTCCACACCCATGCAACTGCAATGAAGATCTAGCAATGTGTGAGAAGGTTCCCAACAAAAAAAAACAACTGCAATATAATTAATGTACTTGCATAGGGCTTACAAACGTCAGTGAATGCAAAGAATAGCCTGAAGAGCCTATTTATAAAACCTCAAAATCTCCTAGCCTGAGATACTCACTGCTATTCAACAACTTTGAACCAATCCCCTGTAATATCCACAAGGTCACTGCATTGCTGATGAAATTCTCTAGAATTTTCCTTTGTGTTGTCATCTTCTCAAAGGTAGAAGCTGAAAATAAATTTTTTAAAAAGTGGAAAGGGAAAAAAAAGGTAGAAGCAGAGCAAGGTTGCTGAAGTGCTAAGAAAAGTGCTCACCCTGCAAACCAATGCTCTTTCCTTATTCTTTCACCTGTATCCACTCCCTCTTTTAACAGAGCGCACTTTTGCCATCAGCTCTCTGGTTGTTTAATGTCCAGGCACAAAAGATCTTGTACTGTTCAGTCTGTGATCACTAACAAAATAAAAACTCTCAGTGGACTTGGAGGGGGCTGAAGGAGCAGGTGACAAACACGAGGCGACAGCAGCTGCCCAGCTCAAACACGCCTTTCAACACCTACCCACCCGATGTGGGGCTGTTTGCTGACCACAGAACAAGGTGTGACCCTGCATTTCAAGGGGGGAGGATGAAACCAGTGAGAAACCTGCCTTACTGTAGCCCAGTGACCTTGAGAAATCAAGATTCACCACCAGAAGGGGAAAGGCCCTGCTCCCAGTCCTCCAGGACAACCCTTGCTCCTCCTTGCACGTCACTCTCAGTGTCCCACTACATAGCTCTGAGTCCTCTCATGAACTGGGAGCAGGGTAAGAACAAAGGCAGGAAGGAGCTGCACAAGGTTCCTGTACTAAATGTGCTCGGGGGAATATTCCTGATGGCTGTGTCCTGCCACCAGCAGC
The DNA here is from genome assembly GCA_035583155.1 of Acropternis orthonyx. NCBI lineage: Eukaryota > Metazoa > Chordata > Aves > Passeriformes > Rhinocryptidae > Acropternis > Acropternis orthonyx. Next base: position 57,245,880 of record JAWWEU010000040.1, on the reverse strand, counting down.
ATTTCATGCCATTTACCTCATAACTGCTGATCATGAGTTCTTAGCAGGAACTTAAGCTAATCTGCCCAGGGATAGAAAGCCTTCCAGTAAGATCTCCACACCAAATTATGAAAGGGGACTCTACAATTTTCAATCTCTTGTTGGCAAAGAATTCTTGTATTTAGCCCGTGACTGAGAATGAAACATCTCCCAAGGCCTCCCTGGGACATCCTGTGTAAGCAATGCTGTCAGCAGCATCCCCTGCATGACATTTCAGTAACTGCATGGTACTAAATCACACAACTTACCTTGCAGTAGAACAAAACTTGCATGATCTTTCCTTTTAAAAGGAACAACAAAAATTGAGCTTCTTGCTCACGAGACTGTTCCTGTCCACTATGCAAAGCATTTTAATGGAGAGAGAAAAGTCCTTTAAATTGCTGCAACTTCGTCTCAGATCATTTGTTATGAAAAGAAAAAAATCTTACAGGCCCCTGACTTCTGATTTAAGACAGATTTAATACTGTTTGTCCCCTGGACATCTAGATTGATCAGCTCTAGGCATGCCAAGCAAGTGCAGGCTATTTTATGGTTAATATCCATAACGGTGAGAGATTAAGAAATAAACTTTGGGATTTCTTTTTCAAATCTGTCCTCCCCTTCAAGTATGTAAGCACTTAAAAAATAATGCTGAAATGTAGAGATGGAAGACCCAACCTGACTTGTTTAATAAACAAAACTACCACCATGGACTCCAGCCTAAAGCTAAAAAAACTCCTTGGATTTTGGTTATCAAAGAGAAAATAATGATGTTTGTTCCAAGCATTATAGAAACTAGATATCATTAACAGGCAAAGAATTTAACCCAGGAGAGAGATGTATCTACAGGGCTCTTCTAGACCAGTGGCATAACCCTATTGTGGGCATATTTTTGGCAGGTGGCTCAGAGGCAAATCCCCATTCTTCTACCCATCAGCAAAAAGAATAAACAGAAATGACTCTACCAGAAACAAGAAAGAGCTACACTTAGTCAGCACTTGGACTGAGAAAAGGCTCCCACTAAGGAGGTGTTAATGAAATCCCACCACAGGTTATAGCTACATTATTTCTAACTTAAAAGGACATGCCATATCTACACTTCCACGTAGTCTGTGGCAAACATTAAAGGAGGGTGCCAGAGCGAGCCAGAAAATGATACACCAAAGACAAGTCACAGGACAGCAGAATAGGCCTGAAAATTGCTTTATTTGTTCCTAAGGTTTGTGCGTTACAGCAAGCGTAAGCTGAGCTACCATGAACCGTCTGGGAGAGCATTTCACGTTAACCTTAGAGGTGTGTAGTGAGTAGAGCCCGTATCTGCACACAACATGCTGGTTTTCTACGGCTGGGGTCTAACATTGAGGAGTTACAGATCCTTGATATCCTTCTGGATGTTCCACAGCGTATCCGCGCTCTTCCTCAGCTGAGTCACCTCATCGTCCTTCAGCTTTTGGTTGATGACACTTGTCAATCCAGAGGCACTTAGGACAGAAGGCAGGCTCAGGAAGACGTCGTTCTCAATGCCGTACATGCCCTGCCACAGACAAAAGAGGTCAGATGTGAGCCCCCATCAGCCCACTTTAGTTTATGCAACAGGAAGCCTCCTGAGCAGAGCTACAAACTGTCATGTTACAGCCTGCAGAAATATTTCAGTCACAGCGTATCTGAGCAAGTAAACAGTATGGAGCTGTTTTGGACCAAATGACTGGCAATACCAAGACGGCTGATTGCAGAAACCCCACCTTCAGACCTCTCTGGTTCAGTCATACACAGCAAGTAGCTGACAAGCCTCAGATGTGGGATTAGGGCAGGTCATCCTTCCTGCTACAGAGGCAGCACTAAGTTCAACCTGCTCAGAGTCCTTGCTGCTCCAGGGGTTGCACAGCTGGTCCAGATGAGATGCAGCCAGTTCCACCAGCTGTGAAAGGACACAGCTCTCCACACCAGCACCTTTGCTAGGCAGTGGTTGGCGGAATTGCAGCTGGGCCCCCATGAAGTTTGCCAGTTTTACACCAAAACCTCCTTCCAACAAAATCTGCATGCCGCAAATGGCACACTTTACACAAGGGCAGGAGAGTACAGAGAATCTATTTTCAGCTCCACACTTGTGAGAGGAGTAGGCCAAGAGGTCAGCCTAGAAAAAATGGCAAGACTAAGCTCCCACTTTAAACTCCAAGTCGTATTTTACAAAGCTTCCTTTGTTCACCCCCTTGCTAATTGAGACTACTTAGCTTGTCCATAACAAAATGAACCAGAGCATCCAACCAGCCACCACTTCTTACCTTTACCAGTGTTGAGATTGAATGAATCCGGTGCAAGTTCTTCAGTATGGTCTCACAGAGGTCAGCAACACTAAGGCCAATAGCCCAGTTTGTGTATCCCTTCAGTTTGATCACCTCATAGGCACTAAGGGAACATGGAAAGACAATTGCATTAAGATGTCTTCAACACACTTTGTGGAATACAAGCCTTAAGAAGAGTGGAAGTTTCCCATTAAAAAAATTTCAAACTCCTGCAACACATTCTAGGTTTTAGATTTAACACATCAAAGTAGGAGAGGTATGTGTTTCAGCATCAGAAGATAAAGCATAAAGTCTACATTATCCCCCATGTGTAATAAAGAATCCCTGTTGCTCTCACAGGATTAGCTGAAAAGAGAATTAGCTCCTATCTAGGAAGAGTTCTTAATGTTAAACAGAAAAGCACACCTATCTCTAATAAATTCTCAATTTAAATCAGCTGCACTATCATACTGAGTGCATTTGGAATAGAAAAACATTCAGAATCAAAGCCATGCACCACCTACACCCACCCCCTGGTGTTTTTAGCCAACATCTGGGGAGAGTGCACTCACTTCACAAGTGAGACAAGCGATTCAGCAACATTTAAACAAATTTTCCTGCATCAATGAACAAAATCTTCCCCAATTCAACACTCTGCTCACAGAAACATACTGCCTTTCCCTGGTCTTGTGCCCTTTGAATAAATTAGCCTATAAGAAGCTGCATGTGAGAAAACAAGCACACACAGCTCTGAGCACTGCAGCACTTCAGTGGGCATGTTATGCCATAGCTTGTTGGCTGCAGGATAATGAAGCTTACCAGCTGAAATCCTGCATGGTTGTGTTTAAACCAGCAGCCTCACCTATTCATGCAGCCCTCTAAATAAAAGGGCATCAAAGCTGCAGCAGAAGGGGAGACAGCGTGCAGACAAGCTATTTTCAGCACCACATATACCCATGTTACTCCTCAAGTCATTGTACCTGTCAACCACTTGCTTGTGGACCTCCTTCCAGTTCTCAGGATCTTTGTCAGTTCCCATGTCAGGGTTCAGCTGCTGGAGACAAACGCCTGCCACGTTAACCCCGCTCCAAACAGCCACTGGAACACAGAGAGGATGTAAGCTTCAACGGCACTTTGCAACTCCCCCTCCACTTTTTCCTAGCTAAAATAATTGGACCATAAGTAGCAGCAGCCAGACCCACAATAATGTTTGGGGCAGACTTTCAGTTTTCATTTAGCTGCAATTAACGCTGAACACTCACTCTGGGTGTCAATTATGAGACTATTTTAGTACTGGCACTTCGACAAGTTGATTTTAACACCTGACCGCAGAACTTTCAGACCTTGGAAGGTGCAGACAGCCACCTCTGAAGTCAAAAACCTCAAACTCTAGCAAAAAGGCACATCTTAGCTGTTCAGCCTTTTAAAACTGGTTTTACTCGAAACTGCAGCAAGGATGTATTTGCTGTTAGGCCTTCAAGAAATCTATTCTTATTTATGTAAGAGGGTAGCAATACACAAACTTAAGAGTATCAGGAGAGGAATCTGCACCTCTCTTCATATTGAAAGCTTCCAGCCAGGCTCGTTCTCTGTTCCTGTGGAGTAACTAGGAATTCTGAGTTACTTCAAAGCAAAAACTGATGGAGGATGAGCTCAGCCGAACTCTGCCTTCACTAGTGCAGGGCTGATCAAATGCAATGGAACCCTGCAGAGGTGGCTCCCCTAGAAATACACAGCACAAAAATATAAAACAGTACCAGTGTACATAGATATTCTGCTGCATCATTTCAGATTTGAAAAATACATGAGCTAAGACACGTGGGCTTCCTTGATTTTACATGGTTTTAAAATAGTCTTTTAAATAGCATGGAGGAAAGTCAGGAAATTAGGTAAGGGATAATTTTGTTAGCCTGAGCATGGATTGCTAGTGTTTTCTGTTACTCCAACAAGCTCTGCCCTTGACTTAAAAGGAGCTGATACTGCTTTCAGAGAACTGTGCTGCAGGCTGTGTTATGGTACTCCAAAAACTGAGCATAAAGAGAAGTACTAAGCTGCAGCCTTTTAGGACACAACTTTAGCTCACAAAACTGGCCTTTTCAGTTCAGAATTTAATTGTAAAGCCACAATCACATTTATTAAATATGTGTAGCTACATTTCACAGGATCACAGGACGGTTTGGGTTGAAAAGGATCTTAAAGATCAACTCATCCCACCCCCTGCCACGGGCAGGGACACCTCCCACCAGCCCAGGTTGCTCAGAGCCCCATCCAGCCTGGCCTGGG
>JAWWEU010000040.1:57210767-57233653 GCA_035583155.1 Acropternis orthonyx | reverse complement strand
CTGGGGACCTCCAAGAGAAGGGAGGTGGGTTTGCGGGGTCCCGGGGGGTGTGCGGGGTCCCGGCGCGGTGTGCCCGCGGGAGAGCTGCGGGCACGGCCCGGCCCCGGTACCGGCGGGCCGCAGGAGCGGAGCGTGGCTCACCTCGCCCTGCGGGGATGGCTCGATGGGCGCTCCGCGATGCTCGGCCCCCGATGCTGGCTGGATCCCGCAGCGCCCCGGCAGGGACAAGGGATGTAACCTGAGCCAAGGGCAGCGAGGAGAGAAACCTGATGCAAAGCTGCCCCGCCGCCGCTCCTCCTCCTCCTCCCCCTGCCTCGCCTTCTACATCACACTCCTCCCTTATTTCAGCCTATCCCGGGAGGGCTTCCCTTTAAAATGGTAATATATAGGCGCCCCCGGAGCCGGAATGGAATTCTGTGCCTTGACAAAGTAATAAGCACATCATGCGGCACTGTAAGCGGCAATCGTCAGACGATATGACACCCTCTGGATGATCTCCAGAGTGCCTTTCCAACTCTATTCTGTGATTCTTTTCCTCGGAGCCATGGAACATACGAACTGGATTTTGGGATGTGCGACGTGCTGTTGCTGAGCAGGGAAAGAAGTGATTCACTGGAATCCCTGCAGGACCAGCACAAGCGACTTAGGGAAGAATAGCAAGAATGTTGTCTTCGGATGCTGTGGCATTGCTTCTTTCTAGCTGTAAAAAGAAAATAAAGGCAAAACACTGAATTTAGTGGGCATTTAGTTTCACTGGGGAAGAACCAGCAAGCTTTAGGTTCCTCAGCACACGTGATTAACTCTGCCTCACAAGAGGGAAAACAGAACAGCAGACTCCACAGTCCTCCCAAATAAGTCACTGGGTTAAATGTGACGAGGCAGAGAGCGTGGCCCTGCCTGCCTGTGACTGTGGATAGCTTTTTTTTCTCTCTCTGTTGCTGCAGCTAGTTTAAAGTTTTATCGATTTTTTAATTTTTTTTTATTTTTATTTTGCCGGGTTAGTAACAACTGGATTAATTCCCTGTGGCTCACCAGGCAGCCAAACACCGGTGCCAGGACGAGGGAGGTGGTGAGCATGGTGGTGAATAAAGGATGAAACCTGCCTTTCTGGGCAGCAGTACAGATCCATGCTGGCTTTAAATTACTATCTAACCATGACCTACTTTGCTTCTTTACATTGTTTGACATTGCAAAGGGTCCTCTGGAGGAAAAAAAGTGAGTTAAGCCATTCATGTGACACTTCAGGTAGCAGCTTGCTGTAAGAAAAGTAAATCAACACTTTGAATTACAGCTGAAATGGGAGCTGGAGGTAAATAATAATTACACAGTGAAATGGGTAAGAAAGGGTAAGAAAATCTGTCTTGTATAGTCACATTGGGAACATGGACAGATGAACTTTGAGAAAACAAGGAGTAAGGGAGATGAAAATGTTCTGGAGAGATTAGGGAAGGATCAGAGCAGGGTTTTTTAATTCTAGAGCCAGAACGGAGGCTTCTTGTCCTGCAGAGTTCCTCTCTGCATTATGTCTTCTTTGGACACAATGAGCATCTCTTATTATATAAGCGTTCAACAATCCATTATCATAGTAGTGTTTGTAATTAAACAGGAAAACGCCAAGATGCAAAATCTTGAAGCTCCTAAAGGCAGACTGGACCATTTGCCACATGTTACAACAGCTCTCCTAGGCCCTCATTTAGATCAGGCTTTATTTTGCATGCAGTGTTAAAAGCACAGGGTATTTAAACCCCTCCCTGAAGTCCTTTCAATCTAAATAGACAAGGCAGGAGCAGGACGGCGGGTGGAAGAAAGAAGATTATTCCCTCTGTCTGCCCTTAATTATTCAGTTACTTATTGTTCCAGATGATGGAGGACTGAGGCACAGAGAGGTGAAAAGCTCTGCCCGGGGTCACACGGAAAGTCTGCTGGCATCAGGTCACAGTTTCAAAGTTCAGCTGCAGTTTGGCAACATGGACATTTTTTTGCTGAAGTGCAGTTTTCCAGAAAAACAAACCCCAGTGTTGAGGGACACAAGTCTAAACAAATTTGCCTGGTAACCTTCATACAATTACAACATGTCTTTTGTGTATACATTTTAGTCACATTCAACTTTTGGTTTGTATACAAAGTGTGTGATTACCTAAGCCTGAGATACTTCACTGCTTGCCTCTGGCCCATCGTCTTCCCAAAACACATGAAAGCAGATAGGATTTCCCTGCTGTTTTTTTTGTTCCAAAACTCTAGTTAAATCTGATTAAAAACAGAGATCTCCCATGAAAAACTTTATTGATGGGATTATTGCCCAAAGCAAAATGTTGATGGTCTGATGCAAATATCATGAAGAATATAACCTAGGAATGGGAAGAAACCCACAGGAACGTGGGATGTAGGCCTGGTGGCAGGAGAACATAAGGTAAAGGTGATCTCTCACTGGGGTAGATCAGGTCACTGGCCTTCAGGATGGATACACTCTGAGCATTATTGCACGTGGTTGGAATGTTGGGAAAAGAATTAGTTGTCCAGCTTTGCAAAATACAGGGAACTGAATTCACCTGCTGGAAAGCACCAAGTGCTGTCACACACAATGCTGGCAGATGCCGAATTAAAATTCTGGTCCACCTGTCTTTTAATTCTGATCTTATTCATCTGGATTTGCCGTTTGAAGGCAAATGCATTGCCATTTGAATGAAAATACATCACACAATAAAGAAACATTATCTTGGAGGGGCAGCTTTGCTTCTTTTACCCCGGTTTTGTTTGAAGGAACAGTTCCTTATTTTTGGCAGCAAGCCTACTTTCTGTTTAATTTTTGTTTAAAGATTAGACAGGGTTATACAGATAACATGCTCATGATAGTTAAGTGCTTTATAATGTAGTTAATAAAAAAACAAACACATCATGGGCTTGGGGACTATAATGCAAAAGGAGTGAAATGTGATCTCTTTAGTGCCAAAGAAAACAAGTGATTATAAATTTTACAGTTAGGTAAGTAATAGCAGCCAGTTTGTAAGAACTAAACTGGCTCATTAAAAAGTTCAGCAGAAACAACAGCTACCATATAAAGTGATAAGGCAGAAATGGGGCAAACTACTTATATGATACACGCATCAGGCATTGGCAAAGGGCCTGGCGTGGGAAGGGCCTTCCCTCCCTCCCTCCCTCCTGTGCCCTCTTCATGTCTTTGCACCCTGGTTCCCTCTGCTCCTCACTGGGCCAGTGTAATCTCGGGGAAGGCCCTGTAGGATCTCTGTCATTGTCTTGGTGAAATGCAATCTTAAAGGAAAAGAACACAGAAAAGAAAATCCTAAGCCATTTTTGTCAAAGGTTATTTCTCATTCATCTTTAAATTATCAAAGAGGGATTTTGAAACATTTCCTGCTCCATGACAATCCAGTTTGTACACCATCCATGGATAAAGAGAAATCTATCTTCCACAAGGGGCATTCAGCCAGTGCCTTCCAAATGCAAGCAAAAATATATAAAATTGAAATGACATACAGACAATGACTTTTACCAATGGATAAATTTCCATATAGTAAGGACGAGTTCTTTTCTCTGAACTGGTTAACAGTTCAGAAAACTTAATAGTCCTAATATTTTTATGAATGGCTTTTGTTCATTGTATGTCTGAAGAAGAGAATGTGGCTTTGTCAGTCTAACACCTCTCCAGACACAAGTGCAAGGCCATGTCCATGCTGAAGAGATTTTTTACACCCTGTAATCACATAGTGTAGCACATCTGCCTCAAGAGTAGTGTGCAGCACCTCGTCTCGTCTTTGTACAAAGATTTCTTTAGTAGTGCTGTAGCACTGCTGTAGTAGCAGTTGAGTTACAGGTAATAATTACCTACTGTAATAATTTATTGTATTACAGTAGGTTTTTCGGTAGTGCTTCATGGAGGAACACATATAATCTTTTTAATGACTTCTGAAGTAGTTCCACAACTGCAGGGCTTGTTACCTCTCTACGAGCTGATTCCAGGTTTCCTCATGTGTGTGATGTACTTGGAGAAGGTAGTACGCTATTTGAATCTCCTTGTCTGGGTATTGTTTACACCGATTTTTCTAAAGAGCAGATTCATCTCTCCCGCTGCCTTCCACCTAGACATTCAGTTGCATTGATCCCCCGATTCATCTGGCTGAAAATTATGGTGATTCTGAAGGCAGACAGAATACATTTTGGCATGGTTTGCAGGAACCTCTGCCTGTCCCAGTACAGTCACAGGCTCCCAGCCACTGCCTTTGAAGCAGATTGCTGGTGTTAAGGGTCAAGGCTGACTGACCACCCTCCTATTTGGGAAGCATCCATTGCCTTCTGAACTAACCTTTGCCATATTGCACTCTGGACCCTTCCCACTCTGCCATTTACAGGGCAAGCTTTGTGGAAAACACTGTGGACACAACTGAGCTTCCAGAAAGCATTATTTAACATGTTTCCCAGTACTGGGGAATGTTTGGCCCCACTGCTACAGCAAAGTTCCATGGCTAGGAAGCAGAGACTTCGTGTGAACCCAATGGGTACTTGTAGATGGAAGATATCCATGGACACGTTCTGAGTTTTCTCTTTCAAACTGTCAAGCATATCCCAGTTATTCCACCAATCAAGCTTCCTCTTTGGTTTGCAGTGCTGTAGGCAAAGCAAAGTGAGCCATGAACTGTGCATGATATCTTTGATCTGGATCTAACAGGTGCCCACTTATAATTTCTCTTTATTCCTTTTAATTATTGTTAGGACCTGTTGTTTTCTTTAGCACACACCATTACTATATACTGAAAGAAGAGCCAGTGAAATGTTTCCTGGTCAAAATTCCATAGTGTGACCTGGAGGATTTCAATGCAAACTCACTGCTCCAAAGCTGGGTCAAACCATCAGAGATCGGAAGATGTTGGTTTCTGACTGTCTGGTTCCATCTAAAGACCATCATTTCCATTACTGAGGCCCCTTTCTTCTAAGCAAAGAAACTAAGACATGGAAACTGTTCCTCATTCCTGCAAGTCAGCCCTGAGCTGGTCTCTTCCTGAGCCAGTTCAGCTCCTTAAGTCAGTGGGAGACTCCCTTTGGTTTCCCTGAAGTCGATTGCTGTTCATTAGCCAGCTGACTGGGGGCAGAGAGTGCCCAGCAAATACCAGAGGCAGCTCAGGAAGCAGCAGGAGCGGGCACAGGGAGGGTCCCTTCCCTGTGTTGTGGCTGGGCACACTAAATCAGCTCTCTGCCTCTCCTGTCACCTGAGCCTAAATTAAGCCTGTGCTCTGAGGTGCCTTCTAGAGAAGCTTACATTTCCAGACTACAGAAGGAGCTGGGCATGGGGATCAGCTAAATTTAGTCTCTGTGAACACCTCTTCCTGTCCCCAGTGTTGTAATTTCAACACTTCTTATTAATAGTGGCTCGTGCACATCAACTCTTATAAATTGCCTTGAGCAGGCCCAGCAGTGATATCAGCTAACACTGGCTAAACAAGCACCACAATTTTTTGCCTCGTGCCAAGAGATATCCTGTGCGCGTTTAGCTTGTATTCCTGAAATCTCCGTGTTGTTGTAAACTTTCCAGGTAATGCTGAGACACGGGGGAGGCTCAGAAAGTCACAGTCTCCCTGCAAGTCTGTTGATTTGGTTTTCAGCACCTTAAGAAAAGTAGGCAGAAATTTACTCTGCCTGGAGTTTAGTTTTCTGGATTCGTCCTTGGAATAGTAATTAAAATTTGTTCAATTTTAAATGGTTCATGTTAGATAACAGGAGGTTTTCGCTGAGAAAAGTGCACCTAGAAGTGGTTTGTTTTGGAAGTTTGAAAAATAAAAGCAGCGTTTTGCATGAAAGCTATCCCAAAAGCGGATTAAAGCTGCATTTTGTGTGAATATGGACTGTCTTGTCCTTTTATAACTTCACTTTCATAACTGTGGCTGCTCTGCCTGGTTGGGCTGGTTCTATGCCTGAAAGAGGAAGGCCCTTATCCAAGCTGTTTTGGAAAGTTCATAGAACTGAAGACAAAAATTAATGAACATTATGCGACAGGTATCAAGCCCCCCATTTTTGCCTGGACCATCCCTGTAGTTACAGATTGGTGCTCTACTCATTGCTGTCTTCAGTGACAGTCACATTAATTTATTTCTACATCTGTGAGTAGATTAAAAGCCCTGTAAAGTGATGTCCTAAATTCACTGTTTACTTTTCCTCAGTACAGCTGATGCACCCTGTAGTCACTCACTGCTGCAAACTTATTCCTGACTGAAATTATGGACTATGTGATGAAAGCGATTACATTCCACCTTCTCTTTAGTTGTTTCATCACTGTACAAAACGTAATTAAATTGTCTTGCCCTATGATAGGAAGTACACGAAGAGGACACAGCCCCACATCCTTGATTGCTGTTGGTGGAATGAAGGAGCTTGACATCTGTCCCTGTTTGAACAAGGTCATTGTTTGCTGTCCTGAGTTCCAAATAGCAACTGAATGAGCTGCATGAGCACGAATGATTATCTTCATCAAGTGCTTGCTGCTGTTCTCTTTGCACTGACTCTTTCCCTCTAGTTCTAGTTCAATGCTGGGAAGGATTTGGCAGTGCAGTTGGACTCCGAAAATACGGCAGCCAGGTCTCTTGGTGGAGGCTCATCTCATAGCGCAAGGTCCTGTTTGTGGGACAGTCTCTGCCACCTCTGCATATAAAACATGCTGCATCAACCAAACCACCTTTGATACCGTGTGTGTGTGTGTGTGTGGTATGTGTAGTTAGAGAGCAGTTCTACTATAGTGTGATTATGTTATTCCATGTAACGTTCCATATGGTACAATATAGCACTTTGACAAACTTCAATTTGATTTTGGCTGGAGCAGCAGCACCTCTAAAATTCACAGAATATTCTGAGTTGGAAGGGACCCACAAGGATCTTCAAGTTCAGCTCTTGAGTGAGTGGCCCATACAGAGATTGAAACCTCAACCTAACCATTATTAGCACGAGGCTCTAACCGGCTGGGCAGGGTCAAATTGACCAGGGCTCTGCTTTATTTTTGGTGTAGTAAATCACAAAAACATACCGTTGTGACTTCCAGGTAACTTCTGACTTGCCTTTTAACACGCCCTTTGTGAACTGTAGTATTATCTAAATATCAGTGGTAAGATGCTAGCTATTAAAGGGGTGCAGAAAAAAATATGCAAAAAGAAAGAGCCCAGCTGTCCTCTGTTTGATTTTGCCATGAAAAATGCCTGTGGGCCCTGGGCTTGGGCAACCTTTGCTCCCATGGATGGTTCATTGGCAAAGGAAGCACCTCACTGAAAGGTCTGTCAGACATAAGGCTGACACCATGACTCCAAATTCCGATGAGACAGAGGCTGTCCTGGGCTTGCTCTGCAGTGAACTGCTGGTCTGTGGAATGGAGAAAATACAAAAACTTACAGACATTAATGGCACAATATCAGCACCTGATGAGTGATCCCAAGGGCAGTTTGACTAATCCTACAATGCAGGCTAAGAGGATGAAGTGCCTGTAGGGATACCTATCTCTCTGTGGGATTTTAAAGGGTTCTGGTCAGGGGGCTTAGAAAACCTCTCCATAGGGAAATACAGAAGAGATGGATACACATTTTGATGATGGGTTTTTTTCATCTACCTTTAGCTAAACAAAGCATAGGTTTATAGTTGTGTAGTCACGTTACGGTAAAAGGAGAAAGTGAAATTATTTTGATTCATCAGCTCTAATCCAGATGTGTGTCACGAAGAAAAATACATCGAATCCTAAAAGTGCCTGTTACCTTTCACTGTGAAAGTGGGTTGAATTGTTGGAGGCAGGGGAGGGGGAAAACCCCCAGTTGATTTTCAGCCTGATTAGTGACACAGGAAAAGTGAGTAGGGACATGTAGCGGGGGAAGAAGAGGGGCTGGGGGTCTCTGTTTTGGTGGTGCTGGCCCTTGTTAGCTGTGCCTGAGGCGGCCACAAAGCTGCACCTCCAGGGCAAGGCGAAGGTCACCCGTTCCAGCTGAGTGCTGGGCTGCAGGGGTGGCAGGGCATGTGCTCCTGTTGAGCCCCTGCCAGCTTCAAAGGAACATTATTTTACCAAAGCAACTGCCAAGGTCAAGTGACTGCCTGTGTATTTATAGCAGCAGGGCCGTGCCATGAAGCAGCAGTGAGTGCCCAGACTAACAGAGGAAAATGAGCAGGTCTAGGAAGGCCACGTCCAGCTCAGGTTCCCTCTGCTGCTCCCGTGCTGGAAGGCTGGTTTGCAGCTGTGATGAATTCTGTCATGGTCTTGTTAGCAGACATAAAAAATGAAATCAGGTTGAGTTACCACATGAAGAAGGACTCAGTGGACCCCTGCAAAGCGTGCTCTGTTATCCCAGGGTTGGCCAGCCAGTCCTTAGAGAACCAAAGGCACTTCAAGATGAAAAATGACCCTAGTGCTATCGTAGGAATAGAAAAAGAGAAAATCCAAGTGCTTCTGGCTGTTAAGGGCCTCACAGGTGCTGCTTCTGAGAATTTTATGCTGATTAGACCAGTGTGCTTCTTCACTGGTAAAATGTCTTACAAGGTAGGGTTTGTTGTTGCAAAAGGTTATGGTTGTTTCTATCTCAAGCAGAAAACGAGATGTGAAGTACATGTGTCAGGAGCCACGGAGGTTGTTTAATTATATAACTTACTGTGTCTGTGTCTCTGACATTTACATTGTGCTGCCCTCGGTGGCTCTTGCCTATTGCAGGTATCTGGGTCAGGAAATGAAGGATGCTTTCCTCCTGACTTTCATATAAGCCCTTAATTGCTGCCACTCCCACTCAGAGCATGCAGAGCCTCCTGATCATTCTTAGCCCTTTCCCACTGGTTTGAACATTGAAAAGCACAGTGGAGATGGCCCAGCTTGTACCCGTCTATTGTTTCCTTCAGGTGGAAGATGAAGATCAGAGTCATACAGTTGGCATCTGTCTTTGATGGGAACTTTCTGGTTTGTGCTCTGGAGGGATAAATGTGTCATCTAGCCAGGCACAAACAGTATTACATCATGGTGTCCCACAGTGTGTTGCACTTATCTCCACCCTGCCTATCTTGGCTGCCCCATTTGCCGAGGAAACCTTACCTAAGCATTGACTGCTCTTTCATTTTCCTCATGGCTCCAAGTATTTTTCTTACCATCTGTAGGTACTCTCTGAAAATGTGGGGTGTTTCGTCTTTAATTGCGGCTATGCACTAAGTGCAGAAGAACATAAACCCAGAAAAAAGGTATTTCATCGACTCTGTTACCCAAAAGGACAAACTCAGAGTTGGAACTTGAGCTCTCTTACAGTGGGAAGAGAACACTTTGCAGCAAACACGTAAACCAGCAGCAAATAAATGGCTCCAGCTAGGGTTAGCCATCTGTGAGACAGCAGGACCAAGTAGCACTATAAAAGGGGCTGTAAAGGTTGTGTGGAGGCCCAGGGGTTTATAATTTATGTGTGATTGGATTTGCTGCCAAGTGGGGAAGAAAGTGAGATTGCTATCATGAAGCAAAACCTCAGGACCTCTAATGTGTTAAATGCATAATTAGCGTTGTGAGTACAGCCTCTGTTATTCTTTATTTCCACTGCAATTCATGGTAAAGCAAAACAAACAAATAAAAGGGAAGGGAAGGGAAGGGATCACGGAATCAGAGCACAGATAAAGCCAAGAGCATGCTGGGCATTGTTGGTGTGCTAAACTTACCAGAAAGACTGAGAGCAGCTTACAAACACCACCAACAAAATTATAAACTGGGGGCTTTATGAGAGCCAAATGAGCCAGAGAAGAGAGAGGCACACCACGAATTAACTAAGCAGCTCTGTGTGCTTTTCCTGAGTGCTGGGAGTCAGTCTGCTCAGAGGCTGTTGGCAGGTCCCTTCACTTCTATGAGACACACTCCTGCACCTACACCAGTGTCAAGCACTTTGAAGCTTGCACAGAACAGACAGGCTGCTGCACTGGGTGGGGTTTTAAGGACTTGTATTGGGTCAGAGCAATGGGTCGTTTATTCCAGTATCCTGACAACCCTTGTATTGAAAAAGGAATAGAAGAAGCATGACAAATGCTGAGAGAAGTTCCTTCTGGCGTGTCCTCCTAACTTCAGCAACCGGTGGCTGAGGAATGGAGTTTGCTGCTAAAGCTGTCCTTTGTTGGAATTCACAATAGTAAAGTCCTAACCAACACCCTGACAAGGAGTCCCCAAAGCACCACCAGCACTAGGAGGGCACAGTGGTTAAACCTTGGGCAGATCCGGCCACAGTTGTTTCAGAATGAGCTCTGGTACAGAAACCCAGATTTAAACCAGCCACATATGGAGCCCCCCAGTTCTGGTGTCCCAGCATGGAAAGTGCCTGGGACATTCAATCCAAGCTTATTCCCCAGTAGGAAAAGTTTCAGCCCATGGCTATGTCTGTTTTGTAGAAATTTTGCATTACAGGTGAACAGAGTTGTATAAAACAATTTGTTTTAAATTTTGCCCTAACACCCTTAGGCAAACCCAAAAGCCCTGCTGTGGTACTAAAACTGAAGGGTCGTGGTCAGCTCAGGCATCTGGAGCTGCTCACTAATACAAACAAGCAATGCCTGCAGAACCTAACCCTCCTGGAAGGTAAATCCATCTTCCTTGGCTCACATGACCCCTCACAAGGGCAAAGGTCCCGTTTTTGAAACCTTGTGGTCTCAGGGGCTTGTAAACTCCTTCACCTTGGGCAGCATCTTATCCCTATTTAGTCCCATTTACCTCAGTGGGACTGCTTGCAAAGTGATCAGGGCTGATATGGGCATGACAAGCTGGCCAAAACAAGAGAGGCTTTTGAACCCCTCTGCAAACTGACAGTGTGGAGAGGAAATGCTAATGCTGGATATGTTTAGTATGGTTTTTCTTAAAATGAATACGAAGGCATTTCTTTAACAAAAAAACCCCCATTAGAGCATTGTGCTAATAACACCAAGGTTGGGGGTTTGATCCCCATATGGGCCATTCACTAAAGAGTTGGATTCGATGGCCCTTGTGGGTCCCTTCCAACTCGGAATATTCTGTGGTTCTGATTTCATATCTACTCACTCTTATATTTACTTCTCTAAAGCAATTAGAGTATTGTTTAGGCAGGTATTTGCTTTTTTCATATTTTTTAAAGTAACTTGTCCCCTAATATGTCCCCTAATACGTCAGGTATTTGCATTTTGCCAGAGGCCATTCATTTAGATATTCTGCCAGTATGCTCTGAGGAATTTAAACAAGGAAATTGAAGAGAAAAAAGTCACTGCAGAAAGCAGCGGTTTTCCTCCCCAGAGCCTGGATTCAGTGCATCCAGTGAAAGGATTTCAAAAAGAAATAGAAATTATCAACAGTGTTTAGAACACAGCACTGTCTATTCACGTATTGTGTTATTAAAATAGAGTATCCAAAAGTATTAGTAATTCAGAAATATGTAACCCCAGTTACTAATTGCCTGCAATTGACATTTCTTTTCAATGGGTTTTTCCACATATATGGCCACACAGGAGCTGTATGTAGACTCAGGCTTTGGTAACTGCATCTTTTTCAGGGCAGAATGAGTGCCTAAAATATATAGGAGAGACAGTAGCACAGAAAAGAATAGATAGAGAATGGAATGTCATCACATATTCATTTCTCCTGCTGGAATTGGATTTGTTTCTTCCCCTGTAGAAAGTGAAAGTTGGGTAAAGAAATAAAATTATATATATATGTAAGTTACTTCTTAAAATTTTTTTTCACATAGAAACTCATAGATTTTTCTATGAAAGCAAAGAGCTGGAGAAAAGTTAGGTTAAAATTTTACCAGGAGCCTTATCTCAGCACACAGAATCTGAAGTGCCTTTGTGGTTCCCCAAAGTCCGTAGGGAGTGTGCTTAGCTATTCCTCTCTGTTTTGTGAACAAGGGTGACCCAGAAACATCAGCACTCTTTATACTGGAGATAACCTTTATCTCCAGCACTTTATAGGATGGCTGTAATTGCTAAACTTTTTGGAGTCAACAGAAACCAGTGCTGAAGTTATTTGGCCAAATCCCTCTCTCCTGCAGCAAACAGGGCAGGGTACCAACCTGCTCCCATCAGCCCTCTGCACTGGAGCTGGGGAGACAAAAAGCTTTCATCCTCCTCTCCAAGGACGCTTGGTTTATTTTCCACCCTGTCTCCTGAAAGGTAACACAGCTCCAAATCTGGCCCTTTTTACAGATTCCCCTGTGTGACCATCTCTCTGTTGTCTCTGGAGAACTCTGGGCAGTTTCAGTAGCACATGAGAGAGGAGTTGGGTTCTCAAAGCCACTGACTCGGCACACTCAAGGAAAAAACACCAGAGAATTTTTCATGCTTCCTTCCTACATGGAAAATTGATGAGCTTGCTTTTTTCATAGCCATTAAAGAATCCATACCATGCGGACATTGTGGAAAAGAGACTTCATTCCTCCTGCAGCCTGTAGCATTGCTTGGTGTGCACGGCAATCAGAAGCAGCTGGGGGGAAAGAATGGGCAGGTTTTGTCCCTCCTGTCACCACAGGACAGCAGTGTGACAGGAACAGGGCAGGGAAGGTTTGGGCTGGCGCACACACACACACATAACACACAAGCATGTGGTGGAAACAAACTGAATGACTGGGAAGAACAAAGGAGACCACGGGGAAAAAAATTACTACTTTGTTAATTAGTAAAAAAACCCCCATTGCCCACACAGCTTGTCCCTTTGTTCTTTAGCAGGGGCAGGCTGAGTCAGGACAGGCAATTGTGTGATGTCAGTGCTGCAGAGAAGGGTGGTCAGGGCAGGGCTGAAACACAACCTCGGGGCTGAGAACCAGGAGGAAAGGTGGATTTGTGAAGGCCCATTGCCAATTAGTGCTCTGGCAGCAGTGGCTGGAGACCGAGGGAGTCTGAAAGAGAAGTACAAGTGCTCAGTGAGAAATAACACTGAAAGAGCCGGTGAGGGGGCTGTGCCTCCACGGCTGGCACGTGTGCCAGTACAGACCATTGCTGCCTGGCATTGCTTCCTGCTCAATTCCGACCCTCTCCAAGGCACATTCCTCTCAGCTGCTCCCTCTGCCAGCGAACACTCTCTGCTGGTTGAACCAGCATCTCCCCTTTTTCAGACTAAGCCAATTCTTTTGTTTCTGCCTGTCAAACCCATTCCTATTTTCCCCCCATCTGCTGGATATGATGAATCCACTCAACCACAGCCTGACAAAGATAAAAAAGCTTCCAAGGAAGGCAGAATGGTTGTCTGTGAAGCATCCACCCCTGCGCTCTGCAGTCGGGGCCTCTGCAGCTGTCAGTTTTGTATGCAAGAGGTTCAGGCCCCAAGAAGTGGCACAGCACAGGCAGCTGGCAGGGATGGATGACTCCAGCCAGCAGGGAACATGGGCAGACGGTAGCTACTCCACGTGCTGGAGACACGCTGGTGTCAGTTTGGATGGATTCCCGGTTGCATCATTTCTGCTCTCACTGATAAGACCTTTTTCTTCCGCCGTGTATTCAAAACCAGCAGTGACCACAAAAGCAGAAAAGTGTCATGCAGTGGAAAGCACAGGGGATGATTTAACTCACAGTTTCTCGGGACCAACTTTGCACTGGGTTTGCTGCCAATTACTCTCCTACCTTAACGAAATTATCACCCCGATGGGGTTTTTTTTTGCTCTTCCTGAGAAAGAAAGTTTCCTTTTTGCATTTCAATGAAAGGCATTCAGTTTCCTTTCCCCACCCCCAGACTGTTTCCTGTGCAAACCCTCTGAATTTCATTTTCTTTTTCAACCAGCTACATTTGCATTTCACTGAGCCCTCCCGAAGCACCTTCTTTGTCATCATGTGAGGGGGGCCGTGCTGGGGTGCACATCTGGATCCTGCAGTTGTGTGAGGCAGCCAGGACCAAGTTCCTTGCAGCACAACCGCAGTGACAGCAGCAGTGCCAGCCCCTCTCCCAGGCCCGCGTGGATGGGGACAGGTGATCACATATACGGGGGATGTGGCACTGGCCTCTGAGGCATATGGAGAACAAGTGCTGGCTCTGCCCTGTAGTTTCCTGCACGGACAAGACGGCGTTTGGAGCTTTTTAACGTTTAACCTCGCCCCAAACCCATTTAGGAGGTGAGGATGCCAGAACACCTGCGCTGCCTGACGGCCTCCAGCATGAACGTGTATTTAGCAACGTGAACTCCGACCAGCATCCTTGACTCAGGTTTTCACACTGACGTACCATCTGTCTGCACGCAGATTTACTATCCCTCATCCCACTCTAAGATGGATTGGCTTCAAGGAGTAAATTGGAAAAAATCAGCTTTTGCCCTTGGGCACGGCGAGGTTTAGTGAATGAAATCAGATCCATGATTGCCGGTGGCTGGGGGAAGTGCCTAAGTGGCACGGGGGGGGGAAGAAGCAGAAGCATCTTGAGCTTTTGATTTATTATGTCTGGCTGGCACCTTGCAAAAAGCCTATTGGTAATTTATATTTGTCCTTTAATGGCTTTATCTTTACTCCTTTTGATTTTGATGCTACTGTGCCAGTTCCAGGTAGATGGTTAAGCCTGCCAAGCGCACAAAAAGAACTGGGAGGATCAACGCTGTAGCAACCCGGTTTGCATCACAGCAAAAGCAGCTGATACCTTCCAAGTAACCCATTTAACATCATTAGGAGCAGTCCTTCCACCAGGGGAGGTGATTTCAGGAGGAATGAGTGCGAACCTGTTTCAGAGGCAGACGTGCAGGTGAATGACCAAGCTGTGAGGGCAGATGTGGGCAGTGCCCAGCGAGGTGTAGATCCCCAGGCAGCTGACCAGGGCGGGCAGATGTGCCTTGGTCTGGGCAGTGTTGATGCCCTCCCTCAGCTCCCTCTTTGCAGCGTCTGAACTGGGCTGGCTCTGTGGTTATAATTTGGGATGCATCGGAGGGGAGGTGCTGTGCACCTGGCAGAGCCTGGGGTTAATGAACCCAGCAAAGCCCTTGCACCCACACGGCACTGCAGACCTTCCCATTAATTACTGAACCTGCCTCGGGGGACACCCTACACACTCTGCTCTGACCCTCCTGCTCGTGAGCCAGGGCCGGAAAACCCCCTGGTATGAACCATCATCACCAGGAGGAGTGTGGGGTTGGGAGCCAGCCTTTGGCCAAGAAAGGGGACCCTAAACAAGGTGATACAACACAAGCCGCGGAGAGGCAATTATATTGTGGTGATGAATGAAAAGCCCTGTAATCAGGAGGTGATTAGTGATGACCTGGAGCACACCTGTGTATTATCTGCCACAGCTGTTTCCCCGCGGGCTTTCACATGCTCGTGCAAAAGCGCAGGAATCCTTCTCCTCTGAGACTGCAGAATGACATGACCCTCTAAATCGTGTTATTCCGGTTAGGCTGTTTTTCAGCCTTCCTTAGGAGAAAATGATGGTATGGAGTCAAAAAAAACCCGAAATACATTCACAAAAGAAGCCGCTTAACATCCACTATTATTGAGGGCAGACGTTTTGGAAAGGAACACTTTTTGTTAGTCCCTGGCAGGCCAGTGGGTTGGTAGTCCTGGAGTCAGAGCTGGGCTGGGAACAGCGTGGGATTTGGATGCCAGATGGAGCAATGCTGGATGAATGGCCCAAACCTCCTTTGCATTTGGCCACTAAGCCTGACTTAGCTCTTTTCAAAACCTTTGTTATACACTCTGCAAGTAATGTCCTTCGATTTTATGGCAGGCATGAAATATTTCATATTCTAGCTTTTTTGCTCAATTTTTCTCTTAAAATGTATTTCATGACGATTTTTGTTAAATACAGGACAAGAAAGGGGGAAAAAAGAGAGACTATGAAAAGTATGACTGGTTCTGTTAGTAGGTAAAGTATTTTCTGTGCACAGAGGTCAAGTAATCGTTGCCCGTTTAAACTCAATTTAAGGATTGCAGCTTCTCCAGCATTACCAGGGGACCTCACCGGTGAGGAGCTGCCTGGCTGAGCAGAGTTAAACAGGATGCAAAGTTCCTTACCCTTGGAGAGGCGGGTGCCTTCCCTGGCTGTACTGCTTGATTGCAGATGCTAATAGCGGCTTCTCCTCTTACAGAGATCCTCTCCCAGGAGGGATTTAGGCTTTCCATAGCCTGCAAAACAAAGCCAAACTGCTTAATAGTCTCATTGTCCTACTCAGCCAAAGGGCAACTCCGGCCAAGCAGAGCTGGGGTAGGAATCCCGCAGGAAAGATTAGCCTTTGGCAGCAAACACTTGGGCTTTGTTGCTGTGTGAGTTGTGGCTGTCTCAAGTGACAGAACTGACTCCAGGCTGAGCCTTGGGCAGTGAACCTCGGATTTTCATTCTGCTCTGTAGCGGAGTAGGGCAGAAGCTGAAGTGACAGATCCACACGTCACATTCCCGGCTCTTAAAAGACGCTTCAGCACAACCACTGGAACAGCTGTGGCTGCTCATTCTACTCCTTGTTTTTGTGCCCTGATGCTGTGCAGAACCAAAGCACAGCAGGATCTTTGGCAGGATGTCTGGGGATGTCTTTTCTCACCCGCTCGTATCCCATAACTGAGCTAGAAAAGAGTGGTACTGTTATTTGGGGACTAAACAGGCTGTTCGAGAGGCAAAATCAGTGCTTGTGCTTTGCAAACTCCTACAAGACATGCAATGTTTGCATACTAAGACACACACACGAGGCATGTAAACTGGGTAAAAATTCCTATAGTTTCTATAAGGGAAATGCATCCTCTTCACAATAGGGATGTATGATGTTTAGAAATCTGCAACTTTTTAGGGACAAAGTTGGAGAGCACCCATTTGAGTTTATTGTGTGATTATTACATGCTTTTCTCTGTCAATAACCTGAATTGACATTGCACATGTAATTAACAGAGTGAAGGTCCTGTTTTGCAGATAATGGGGATGTATATGTTGAATAGGGAAAGAGCCTTGTTTAGGCTAACATGCTTCTTTTTTTCTCTGTGGAGAATGAATTTAGCACTTCCAATCTCCTACTCATGCATTTTAAAGGTTGGAATCACAGATGTACAAACAGGAATTCTAGGAGATCATGAATGGTTCTTACTCTTTATGAAAACATCCCATCTCCTTCGTTATTTCACGGGAAAAAAGCATGTTAGAGCATGGTGTAAAGGGCTAATTTTTTTTCAGTGGTTTTTTAATCTTTCTGGAGTCCTTTTTTAACTTTCAGGTTCCAAAAGAAAAATCCTACTTTATCTCATCGTTTTTTTTTTTCTTTTGCTTTAATGAAGTTTTGCATTTCTATAGCCTTTGTTTAAAATTTAACTTTGTTTTTAAGACATCTTAGAAAATCCTCCTGAAAATGTTCCATGTGACCATAATTACTTGCCAGAGGATGAAACTTGCTCTGATTACAGACTACACAGAACCTTTGCTCTAATGCAGGCACTGAAATGTAGACTAAGGCATTGCTTTGGTGGTTTTAACGCTTGATATTTGTTGGGTGGAACCAAAAGAAATTGAGCTGGGAGAAAATCCTGATTAAAGCCCCCCTGCCCCATATACGAACTGGCTTCTGTAAAGATTTATGCCAATTTAACCAGTGTATATGCTATTAGAGAGTGACAAACACATCCCTATGTTTAACTTAGTGTTCCTGGAAGCCTTTGCAAGTTGCAAAACATCCCTTTCCAGGGAACTTCTGTAAGACATAGTGTGTGTAGGTGCTGGCTTCCACATACAAAGACAAAAATAGTGGAGAAAGGAAATTCCCATTTAAGGAGCAGGTAAAAAATCCGATTCTGGAGTGGGAAAGATGGCTCATGAAACCACATGACATATGAAACTCTTGACTTATTTTGGAAGGATAAGAAGCCATAAAAAAGGAGATCAGTAAGAACTGTGTGGATAAAGAACCTCAGGAGTCATTTACTCGCTAGGACAATGTTTTATGTTTTCTTTCTTATTTAGGAAGGGGTTTCTATATTAATTATAAACTTGAATTTAAATCATATTTTACACAAATGCGGATTTTAAAGAAAATGGAGTTTTAGCTCATATAAG
This sequence comes from Acropternis orthonyx, assembly GCA_035583155.1. Taxonomy (NCBI): domain Eukaryota; kingdom Metazoa; phylum Chordata; class Aves; order Passeriformes; family Rhinocryptidae; genus Acropternis; species Acropternis orthonyx. The sequence goes on along the minus strand of JAWWEU010000040.1, from coordinate 57,215,709 downwards.
CTGATGCCACACAAACGAAGCAGTCCAATAGTTGCTCCTTAATGCCTGTTAGGCCCAGCCCTTTCGTAAAACACTGATGGTGAAGCTTTCGAAGTGAAAAGTATGTTAGCAAAGCAACAGAGAGCACATCAGCCAGTGAAGCCTCTACAAAACCAGACTGTGTTTCTCTATCAGTGCACCAAACAGAGTCTGCATGTTCTCCTGCAAAGGCTGGAGGAAAGGGAAATGGGTGTTTATCAGAACCTCTCCTATCTCCTAGTGGTAGATTGCTTGGTCCTTCCGAAACAGATATTTAAAGCACTGCTAACCTGGGGGCTGTTTAGTACCCTTGACCACCCAAGAGGTGGGCGTGGGAGGCTTTTTATTAAGCAAGATACACAAATGCATCTTTCTTACAATCCCAAAGTGGCTTTGCAGGTAAGAGAGGCCTTGGAAAGACAGACACTTTGCTAATGATTCCCTCATCCAATAGTCGCATGGCTTTGTTTATTCGGTGGTTGAACATTAGCTAAGCCACAGATGAGAAGGGCTGAGTGTCTAAACCAGCAATCCTTGATCCAAACTCTCCAGCATTACCCTACCTCCTCCCTTACTCCCAGCTTCTTAATGAGAGAAAGCAGCAATCAGTCAATTCAGTTTTAAATATGTGGAGGAGGCATGAAAGGAGAGGACTGAACACTCCAGCTCACAGAGGAGATTTTCCCTCTTACTACTTATTTGTTGGTAATTATTAACCCTTTACATTTAAGGGCTTTCCACTCACGTGGATGCTTTGCATCATTAAAACAGCATTTTCTGCTGCCATTAACTTTTTCATTCTCCATGAGTGGCTGCCTTTCTGTTACTTCCTGCACTCATATGAACAGTCTTTGAAGCATCCTGGATAACCTAAAATAACCCCCCAAAAAGCCACTGAAAAGTCTTTTGTTGTTGTTGTTGTTTCCTTATATGCCTTTATTCTCTCTTAAATTGACAGCTCGGTTCGAAATAAAGGAGCCAGAAGGGCTCATTAACAACACACAGCTATTCCCTATAAACTTCAAAGAGATTTGCACCGGCCTTTGACCTTCTCCTCAGCTCAGGGGAGGAAAGAGGTGCCCCTTTCCCTGTCTCTTGGCTCCGCTTCTTTTATTTACTGCAGATTTACTGTGGCTGGTTTGCTGATTTCAGTTGCCCATTCGTGGCTGTGCATACAGGTGCTCTTGACTTTCACCTCACGATACTCCAGAGGTTCATGCCCAGCGTTTTGGGCTCTGTCATGGATGGGGAAAGCAGCAAATCCTTCATTCTGAGCCCCTCAAGTCTCTCCAGGGGTCTGGGCTCTCCTGCTGAGCTGCAGCCCCTCCATTCCTGGCTGTGGAGTGGGAAAAAGTGACCTACGGGTACTCTCTGCAGCCTGTCATTTCCCCTGCCTGAAATGAGCACCAAATGAGTCATTCATCTAAAATTTCCTTCCTCACAGGTTTTTCTTTCATATTCATGCGGTCTCAGGGGCGTGATCAGTTCCTGCCCAGGCTCCCGTTTCACCCAGGGTGAAACTTGTCATTTATTTGTAACTTTCTGAAAACTTTGTGCCTTATCTTCTCCACTTTATGTTCCAGTGGTTGTTGTCTTTTAATTGTCATGATTTTTTCCCCCTCCAGCAGCGTCCTAATAACACTCATAAAATAAAGTTAACCAGAATAATTATGGTGTTGGGGTAACGGGGAGTGTTGCTCCTATTTCTGCCTTTGCTCCTGGTGAGTAGGGTGACCTTGTCCTTGGAAACTTCTCTGTGCATTTCCTCCTCTGTGACGTGTTGCTCCTTCACGAGGAAGTAATTCCAGTGGCCTGGAGAAGCCAGCCCAGCCTGGGCTTTCTGCCAGGGCGCTGTGTATTTCCTTGTGTCATGGTTTTAACCCCAGCCAGCAACACAGCTGCTCATTCATCCCTCCCCACTGGGGGGAAAAAAAAAGCAGGTAAAACTCACACGTTGAGATAAGGGCAGTTTAATAACTGGAATAAAGTGAAATATAATAGCAATAACATCAATGGAAAGGGAGATAGCAAAAAGAGAGAGGGGAATAAAGCCCAAGAAAAGCAAGCGATGCACAGGAGAGTTGCTCACCACCCCTGACTGATGCCCAGCCCTTCCCCGAGCAGTGACCAGCAGTTCCCAGCCACCTTCCCCCAGTTTATATGCTGAGGATGATGCTCTGTGGTGTGGAATATCCCTTTGGCCAGCTCAGGTCAGCTGTTCTGACTACTCTTCCTCCCAGCTTGCTGTGCACCTGATTGCAGGCAGAGCATGGGAATCTGAAAATGCCTTGAGTTAGTGCAAGCAGTGCTCAGCAACAACTAACACGTCGGTGTGTTAGCAACGCTTTTCTCAACCTAAATCCAAAACACAGCACTGTACCAGCTACTACAAAGAAAATGAACTCCATCCCAGGCAAAAAGGAGTCCTTATCGTGGTTTGCAAGCGGATTCAGGAGATGTGCCAGCTGTGGGCTGCTGCTGGCTGCTGTGAGGATGCCTCCCTCTCCTCCTGAGAGCCGCTGCAGTGGGGCAGGCTCAGAAAGAGCCATTCTGGATGTGAGCATCCTCAGGTCTGCAGGAGTTTTAATGGTGCTTAGCAAAGCATTTTTCCCCCCATAGACTGCTTTAGTTCCAGCCATGGGCAGTGAAATGGGCTCCAGAAGAGATTTGCACCAAGAGTCATTATCAAACTGTCATCTCAGGTTTACCCACGCCAGTGAAAGTCGAATGGAGCAAGTGGTAAGAATTACAAAGATTGAAAAGAAGAGCACTTATTTTAACCAGTCACTTCACGCTCGTTTTGTCTCCTTATATCATCATCTAACACATCATACTTTGCTCTGGAATGATTTCCTTATGGAGACCTGTAATTCCATCGGTGCTCCTCAAAGTGGAGGGAGCAGATGTTGCTGCTCAGCTGGGTTTGGAAGCTACACAGAAGGCTGAGGCCTATCACATAATCTGTCCCCAACTTTTTGATTCTCCTAATGGACCAGTAGCCACTTTTAGCTCTTAATTAAGTGCTTTTCTGGATAACTCTCTGCATAGTCTTTCTTCTTTAGCTGTTTTGCAATTCATGTGGGCTATTGCGATGTAGTTTGTAATCAAAGGCTCTGTTCTGATGCTCCTAATGGCATTTGTCATGGAGAATGCAGGTTTAGTCTTCCTGTTATGTTGCTATCCCAAGGATGATGAGACCTGACAGCTGGTATCCGGATATAACCAGAGCAGAGGTCTCCAATCTTTCCTGAATGCACAGGCTGCATTTAGGTTTTTGGTGAAATGATTGTAAGGGCCAAGATCTCATTTGTGAACAGACTCAGCTCCATTCAATGAAAATAAAGGACATGCTGGATTCTGTGGAGCTGTCATTATTCAATTCTGTGACCAGCAAGGGATGAATTGTGTTTGGAGTGAAATCAGAGATGAGGTCCATGAAGCTTTGTCCTCATGTGAAAAAGAGTCCAAGTACTCTAAGTGCCAATGATGTCACCACAAGTTTCAGGATATAAATAGAATTTTTTATATATATATATGTATATATAATTTTTCTGGAAGTCCATGGTATCTGGGATTGTGTGACTGTATGGGAAAACAACTTAAAGTTTAGGGAAAGCAAATGATCCCACTGTCCTCTAAAGAAGCCAAACTGGAAGGCAAACTGTGGGTCAACATTTAAAATTAAGAGACAAAGACACTGTTTTGTTTTTTTTTTTTTATTCACAGCAGAATGAGAGTGGAGAAACCCACCCAAACTTTCATCGTGGGTCACAGTGGTGGAAATAGCAGCTGTTGCTGCAAGAGAGTGATTGGTTTTGGTGTTGCTACTTGTTGTTGGCCCAGGTGCCCCCAGGCTGGCAGAGACACCTTGCAGTGGTTCCTTCCCACTTGTCAAGCTGGCACTTCTGTCCTCCTCGTGTGCAGACAAGACTTAAAACGTTTTAAAAACTGCTTCAGAAGTTTGTTCTCGGTTCTCATGGAGCTCAGGTGTACATAGGAGGGGATTTTCAGCAGTGCCACCATCTGGGTATCTTCAGTTTGTGGCGTGAATTCTGACTGGATTTGTGGATAAGGTGGGAATTAAGGGGAGAGTTAAGGCTGGAAGAGACCTCCAAGATCATCAAATCCAACCTCTGCACAAATGCCACCAAGGCCACTAAGCCATACCGTGAAGTGCCACAGTTTTTGAACACCTCCAGGGACGGTGACTCTTCCACTTCCACGGTCAGCCTGTTCCGGAATGCAGGAGCAGAGAAGGAAGCTGCAGGGGCCGGGTGACAAGCCACACAGCAAGGACAGACAGAGAGGGCAGCCTGTGGCTAAAGACAAGCAGGTGACAATTTCAGAAGCGTGTCACCTGAGTGCCAGCAGGCTCAGCGTGACAGGGCCTCTGGGTTTCAGCCCTGATCTTAAGCTCAGCTCTGGGACTGCCTGGAAAGACTTGCAGGAGGAGTTCAGTGGATCCCTGAGTGGCAGCAGTCGGGATGGGAAGCAGATGGGGGTAACTCTGGGACGTGCCAAGTCTCCCTGCTCATGGGGCTGCTCCTGCTTGCTCAGGGGACGCCTGCTTTCATCCAGGGCTCTCAGCCTCAATGCAAACTTTGGTCTTCGTGCAAGAGTTCAAATTCCTCAGTAAGATGAGAAATAAGAGGATGTCAAACATTTTTGGTGAACCTCTAAAATACCAGGATGTGTTTTGGAGCAGGCAGTCTAATCTTGCTTCCTCCTTCCTATATTCATCCAGTGTCCTATTCAGCAGTCTTGGGGATTGATCTTTTTCCCTCTCTGTTGTGGGGTTTATACTCTCTTGTGAGGCCTGAACAACTCAACACACCAACATGATGATCAAGAGTAGCTAATTTATTAATTATATACTAATGATTTTATAATATTCTTCTACTGCAAACACACACAGAGGCTACAT
>JAWWEU010000040.1:57167844-57209456 GCA_035583155.1 Acropternis orthonyx | reverse complement strand
GTGGGTGTGGTTTGGGTGGTTGGTTTGTTGGTTTTTTGGTTTTTTGATCCTCCCAGAAAGTGCCAAACATCTAAGGAAAGGTGCGATATATTTAAGATCCACTTCAGGCCAGGTGAGCCATCAGAGTGGCCACTTCTGACGTTTTCAGAGTGGAAGGTTATTCTCTCCTGCTTTGTCCAGCCCACGTCAGCCGATGCAGCCTTTCTGAGGACACATGAGTGAGTGACCACCACCCCAAAGAGGGGCATGTGCCTGTCAGAGGGAGCTGCCCTGAGAGGGGATGAGTGACTATTGGCATGCCATGGCTCAGAAGTTGCTGCTCCCAGGGCCAGGCTGTTGTGCAGATCCCAGCCCTGCTGGCAGTCAGGGGATGCTTTCCTACCACCTCTAAGTGCCTTGGAGTGCTTTACAAACAGACATTACTTGTGCCTCGCAGCACCCCCCTGAGCCACTTCGTGTTCCCTGTTTCCAGATAAGGAAAACAAACAGGAAGGGGAAAAAAAAAATTAGCTGGTGCTGTCAGCTGCCTTCCCCAGAGCAGGGAAAGCCTGGTTTTCACTGCGGTGCTGAATTTGGGTTGGGGCTTCTCCCCACATCTGTGGTGTCCCCAAACAGAGGCACCACAAATGAGCTGCTGTTTCTGCTTTCACCCTGTTTTACCTGCCCAGTGGGAAAAAAGAGCCCCAAACCCTTTCTCAGCTGGCAGCCCTCACCAAGCCTCTGGACTGTGCCTGGATGTGATGCTCTCATAGCTCTGTGTGGCTGCTGAGACACCTGGTACCATTTATTTTTTGTGGCAGCAAGGCCAGGACAATTCCCAGCAAACAAGATAAAAGGAAAAAACGATCTCTTTTGAGCTTTTAGGGTGGCTGTCAAAAGAGAATAAGATTCCTATAACTTACATTCTTTTACAGGAACTTTTTTGGTTAAGATTTCAGGTGACAGCAATAGATAAGGAAGTGAAACAGATGAGAAAGGTAATGGTGGTAGTTTTGGTAGATGGCATAAGGCTTTGCTCGACAATATTCAGATGAGAATTTAGCAAAGTGTTCTTCTTTTCCCTTTCACAATCTGTTCATCCCCCAGATGGCAAGATAAACCTACTAAAGAAAGAGATAAGCTGCAGGTGTTTGTTTCTCAGTGCCCATTCTGCATCATTTTTGGTGGGAAAACCAAAACCAAAACCAAAATCAAAAACCAAACCAACAAAAAAACCCAACCACAAAAAAACCCCTACACCGCAGAAGATAACGTCATATTTCTAAACTGTTCTGAAATATATAAATATTATTGCTATGGTAGTATCAGCACAGAAATGCTTACAAAGTTGCTTAGCTCATACAGTAAAGAAAAAAGCTTTGTAATTAGCTGCATAAGGCAAATGCATCATTAATCACAAAGGTAAAGCACTGCAGGAATCAAATAAGTTTTGAGGGGGGGAAAAAAGAGCTGTGCCTTTCAATTCAACAGATGGGTCTGTTTTACTTAACAGCAATGATCCTGCTCCCTTGTGGATCTTCTGTTTAGCAGTATACAATTGATACGGAATATCTGCAAAAAAATACTCAAGAGGGACAGAAAATAAACAGTAGTCCCATAAGCAGCTTCCAGAAAATGATTTCTAGTCCTACTTTTTTTTTCTTTCCTGTTTTGTTCTCTTTTCTTCACCCTCAAGTTACCCAGGAGCAATAACAACAAAACACTCTCCAAGCACTTCAAGTGATCATAATCCCTCCCTCCCTCTCTCTGCAAGGGAAAGATACCAAAACTGACAATATGCCCAGATAAATCTTACCAAGAGTCAAACTAAGGGAGACAACTGAAAACACTCTGAACTAAATTGCACTGTTTCTAGAACTGTGGGCTGCTCAACCACTTCAACCACCAGGAGCTGATCATGCCACTGAGAGTATTGAAAATAAAAGGTCCTGCTGGGTTGTTACACCCTGACTTCCTGCTCAGATACCAGTTGTCCCATAACCCTACTGAAAACACTCCATATCCCTATTTTCCTTAAAACCAAAACCTTCTTTTGATACCAAACCTGCGCATCCTCTGGGATGACTCAGCTGGCCGCAGTTCTGCAAGGCTGCTGCTAAAATATGGATGCCACAAGAGAAAGCCCCTTAAAAAAGGAAAAAATTCTCATAAAATAATTGGCTAGGGAAAAGGGCAAGGGTGTAAGAGTTTGATTCATAAGTGCTCCACCTTATTGATCTGTGCTATAGTTAGAAGGGAGGTTTGAGGCAGGCCAGTTCCTAAAAATAGGCAGGAGAGTGGGCTTGAACACTGACAGCAGAGCTCTGCAGAGAGCCTGCAGCATGAGTGTTGCAGGGGCACTTCCATCACCCTTATTCCCCATCTCTGTATGTTCCTTTCCCAGTTTAACAGGTTTATTTTCTCTCTTCTAAGGTCAGCATTTCCAAGGCATTTCCCAATTAGGTGCACAAATGAAGAAGCAGACAACTGAGAATTTACAGCAAGGAGTAGTGTTGGCTCTGCACAGTCAGCCTGGGGGGTGCTGCTTTTTGGTACTACAATGTTTAAATGAGGTCAGGATGCAAGAGGGGGTTGAAAAAGATATCTACATTTACTAGAACAGATAAAGGGATATGAGAAATGTATGTTCTTATTGGTAAGAATGAGTAATTTTCTAACTCTCTCAGAATAGTAAGAAGCTTCCTTGATGGATATGTGTCATCAAGGTCACCTTTTTTTTTTTTTTGCTTCTGAAATGTTTGGCAACCACTGCCTTCAGAGAAAACCTGCTTTCGGGGTGGGATCTGTGGCTCTACATCTGCATGTGCACACAGGCATGGGGGTGTATCAGCAACGGAGAAAAGCAAGCCCAGGAAGGCTGTTCTGCTGGCTGATTCATAGAGCAGGCTCAGTCCTGTCACTGACTCATTACACTGCCTTGCATATGGGGAAAGGTTGGAGCTTGCAAGGGTTCTAAGCCACTCTGAGCTTCCTTTAGTGTTCCCAGGTGGGCCATGGCTTTGGAAAAAAATAGTTGGAAAGGCAATTCATTTGTGGACGGTGCCCTGGGAACGGAGGCAGGGCAGGAGGAGCCAATGGAGATGTTCTGCCTGCCAGAGGTTCGGTGCTGAGCCCACAGGGTTGGAAGGTACCTTTTGTTCCTAGCCAGGGCCCTGAGGTCTGGGCACCGCCAATTCATAATCACGTTTTTCCTCTGATGGCCATTTCTGCCGTGGTGCCAATCCATGAGCACACACACTTTCTCTGAGGGGAACTTGGGCTGCTGAGGAATTCCGGGAAGAGAGTGAGTGGTGTGTGAAAGACAAAGATGAAACAAAAAAAGAGGAGTATTGCATTTGCAGAGCAATTTTGCTTCGACTTTTGATTAGCGTGTCGAGAGTTCGGAAATATTCAATACAAAAGTTGTGCAAAGGAATACTAATGACCCCCTGCCATATCCTGGAAAGCCTCGTGTATATTTTAATGCTGACACCAGAACTACTCTGTGTAACACTGTCACAGAATCGCAGAGTGGCCTGGGTTGGAAGGGACATTAAAGCCCATCCCATCCCACCCCCTGCCACGGGCAGGGACACCTCGCACCAGCCCAGGTTGCTCAGAGCCCCATCCAGCCTGGCCTGGGACACTCCCAGGGATCCAGGGGCAGCCACAGCTGCTCTGCCCAACCTGTGCCAGGGCCTGCCCACCCTCCCAGGGAACAATTCCTTCCCAATATCCAATCTAACCCTGCTCTCTGTCAGTGTGAAGCCATTCCCCCTTGTCCTGTCCCTCCAGGCCCTTGGAAATAGTCTCTCTCCATCTTCCCTGGGGGCTTCCCTTCAGGCACTGCAAGGCCACAATCAGGTCACCCCAAAGCCTTCTCTTTTCTATGTTGCAGGCTAGACTTGCAGAGAGTGGTACTCTCTTTTATTAAATTACTTGGGGAAGAAAAGGAAAGTTTTCAGGCATCAGGGCTTCGACAATATTTGGTGGGTTAAACACATGTTAAGAACTCTCCCTGTGGGGTTTGAGTGCTTTGAGTAATTAACAGACATTGTTACCTGAAACACAGGCAGCCAAGGCAGTCATATAGCAGAGGTGTGAAACGATTCCTAAAAGCAAATATCGATGTACAGTGGATCACAATACAATATTCGCCTCCACCACTTGGTATCCACTGCAGAGAAGGGGAAGCTGCTCTTACCCCTCTTTGCATTTCCCCTCGCTGACTTACTCTCTTTGTCCAAGGGCATCATGAATAACAAAAGCAAGTGAGAAATAATAACCAAGCAATGCTAAGTTCCCCCTGCTTTATTTAGCAATAGTCATGTGTGAATGCCAGTGTTTTTTAGAAAAAGCAGCCATTCCCCAAATATTTGTGAAAGGAGTGCAAACCTGGCCACAGGTTTGGATCATTCAGGGCAGCCAGGACAGAATTAACCTTCCTGCAAGTGTTTCAAGTGCCCTCATTTGAGGTGTTACACTTGTGTGGTCACAGCAGGGCACTCACAGGACCTAAACTGGTTTTAACCTGTGCCACAGCCGTGAATATTGCATGAGGAAATTGTGGTTAGAGAAGGAGCATTCATGTACTCAACTAAACTTGGGGTGGGACCTACAACTGAGCTTTAGGTCAAAGGTAGTTTAAACAGTGATTATCTCGCTAAGTTCCTTTGCACTGACCACATCGGAAAACTCCAGCACCCTCTAATAATTCCATCCTTGATCTGTATGCATTATGCTTTATTCCTGACGCATGAATTCCCTCTTATTATCTTAATTTCCTGGAAACCTTTGCCTAATCATGGATCTTGGTCTCTCTCAGTGTTAGCTCAAAATGCTTCTACCTGCATTTCTCGGAAGTGGAAAGGAGGAGTGTGTTTGGGTGTAGGGATGGATTCAGAGGTGATGCCTAGCAGCGCAGCAGGCTGTGAAGCCATGGATGTTCTGGAGGCTTAAAAAGCCACGTTGCATTTATTCTTGAATAAGATACTCAGTTTTGACTGTCTGATTTACTATGCTGCAAAAATAAACCATGCTGGTAATAAACTGTACTACAGACTAGGCTGAAATGTAATGAGTCAGCCCTTAATTAGTTTACAGTAGAACAAGATTTAGGATTAGCCTATTGATGTAAACATTATATACTTTTTAACTGTCTGGCTGTGGAGGGAGCGCTGCTCTGAAAAGGGAAGGTGGGAATGAGTGTTTTCACGAACTATGAATGAAAACTTCCGAGAATTCAGCCTGAAATTGTGTCCGTCAGTCCCTAATCTGTCATTACCCAGTTTTGCTGTTTCATCAAAGTCAGGACACAGGAATCTTAAGTGTTTCTCAGGAACATTTTCCCTCTGAAACACATTCACTTCTCCCCTTTTCCACCGGCTGCATTGTTGACAGCAGGGAGAAATGAGTAGTGCTGTCATTTCCCCACGAAGCTCCGGGTTTGTCCGTGTGTGTTTTTTGCGTGTGTATCACTGACACCTGCCGACCGGGCTGCACACGCAGCCTTGGCAGGGGGAACCGCCTCAGCCCCGCAATTGTTCCCATGCCGAGGGCTCACCGTGTGCATCCCTGCGTGTCTGCGGGGCGTTTTGCAGGCCTTGGAGGCTGCACATGCTTTCGATGAGCTGTGCCCACCGCAGGGTGCGAGTTCGTGCCAGGGACGGCGTGGAAAGGCACACGCACTACACCAGTGGGACCTGTTAAGGAGTCTCACCCGTTCCAAAGCACAGGTGTAGGAAGATGTGCCTGTAAAGCCAGTTCTTACCAATACCCGCCTTGCCTTTCGTTCCAGAAGGAGAGCTTTGAGGCCCTGAAAACCTCCTTTCTTGTGACCGATTCTACCACATTTTTGTCTCACAAAGCAAGGCAATATATCTCCTTCCGCGCACAAATGTGCTAATAAATTCCCAATTAATTTATGCGTGAATGCCCAATTAGTTCATGCACGAGCCCCCAAAGAAACGATGCCATTTCTTACAGTCTTGTGTGCAATTTTACTCTTAAGTATGTCAGATGAATTCATGTGTCATCACATATTGTGAGTTGAATAGGGAGCCAAGCAAACCTAAACACTAATTACTAATTTCTCTCCACACACACACACACACACACACACACACACACACATATATATATATATATATATATATATGTGTATATATATAAAACATAAAATTTTAGTGATTCAGAAATTTCACTAAATCAAACAGCTTTGTTGTGATATTCCCTCAGATTCTCACTCAAATGAGTTGAGTAAAACTTGCTGCTTTCATATTAAATACGAAGCTGACTTCACAATTGGTTCTTCCAGATTTTCCCACGGGAAACCTTGGCCATTGGGGGGAAATAGAATAGATGGTGATTGCAGTGGTGACTGTGACAAGGTTTGAGCAGAGCCTACAATTAGCCTGGACTGGATTGGGCCAGAACCAGGAATGGGGGGAAACCCGGACTGGATCAGTGCTGGAATTGAGAATGGGGGAAAACCCAGACCAGACTCAAGGCAGAAAAGAGAATGGGGGAAAGCTTGTACTGGATCAGACCTGGGATCTAGAATGGGGGAAACTCAGACTGGATCAGGTGTCATCAAGTTTTGCTTAGTGGATCCAGAATGCTATTCCCTTGAAAAATCCATCCAAATTTTGCCTTTGATTTTCATTTCATTTTGCAAACATCATTCCCCTGACCTCACTAGTGCCAACAGAAAGGATTTTGTTTCAATGAGAACAGACTCTCGATTTCCATCGGTCGTGTCATCTCACATCCAGGAAAGTGTTTCATTTCCTGCTCAAAGATCACAGCCACAGGTGTTTCTTACTGAAGCCAATGGGAACACACCCAGAAGGCACCCAGAACACACCTGGAATGCAGCTGGAACATGTTTCCAGGCATGCTCAAACACGCCTGGGACACACCTTGAACGTACCTAGAACACACCTACAGCAAACCTTGAATACATTTCAGACACATCTAGAGATCACCTGGACCACACCTGGAGCACACCTGGAGCACACCTAGAGAGCACCTGGAGCACACATACAGCACTCCTGGAACGCAGCTGAAACACAGCTGGAAACACAGCTGGAAAGCACCTGGAACATTTGGGCAGTGCAGCTAGAACACACCTAGAACCGACCCCTGTTTCTGGAATGCCACTGCATGCCCGCCTGGTGGACAGGCTTTGCTCTCCTAGAAGTTACCAGGAGTGCTGGAAGACGCTGGTAGCAAATGAGACCAGGACAGTTTCAGGGAGAGTTAGAGCTGTGGCTGGATTTCTCCGGATGGAAAAAGTGGGTTCTGTTTGCTGGGATTTGCAAGATGAGTTGGCTCTCAGGGACTTGCTCCGTTTCCATCCAGGGTGAAAGCCACCGTGAAGGGACAGACATTAAAGTCTGTGGTAATGGCTGTGGCAGGTCATGCACTGTCAGTTGACCTCCTAACACCTTCAGCTTGAAACTGCTCAAAAGATGCCTTTAAGTAATTTGCTGACAACTTTTCAGTATCCTGAACCATTCAGAACAAGTTCAAGGCAGCATCAGTGGGAAAACGAGCGAGGTTTTTGTTCCTACACCGTAGAACTGTGAATCTTAAGGAGAGGTCATATAAATCACGTGCACAAAGCCTTTTTCTGAAGTCATTTTTATGCAATAAATAAAAGTTCTTGCTGAAAGCCACCAGTAGATGGTGGTGACAACACGGGTTCCCAGTTGGTTGTGAAAGGGAAACCACGGTTTCGTAGCCCAGCAGTGGGAAAGAACGTGGCTCTCCCAGAAACAGCCACAAAGGACTTGGTTACAGGACCTGGAGATAGACTGGGCTAATTTCAGAGCAGCTGGATGCAAAGGGGAGGGATTGGTTTCCTTGCTTTCTACAGATTTGCCTTTTAAATACCTTCTGTATTTAAAGGCTGGAAGATTGAAGTTCACAGTTCAATTTCCACTTTTGCATTTGCACCCAGGTGTTGCAAGGTTCGTGCTGCAGCAGCTTTGGCTGCTGTGAGGTTTAAAAACTGAAAGCCCAACCAAATTCCGTTTTTTTTCTTTGTAAAATGAAATAAAAAATAATATAGAGGATAAGGTAAGGATCTTTCTTACTGTTGCTTGAGTATTTCTTCATCTGCAGCTGCTGCTAGGCGTTGATTCAGTTCCAGTAGATCAAAATTTAAGCTAATGAACATTCAAAAGTGTCTTGACCAATCCCTCATTCTTGCATTCCCCAATAGTTACCTTTTTTCAAACAGAAAACTCAAAATCGCAAAAATGAATCTGTGTTCATTAGACCAATGTCCAAACGTTGTTCTGCACAAGTATTTTCTTAACCTTTGCAACCAAGCCCTTGCACAGGCAGCACATGAACAACCAAGGTTTACACACACGAAAAATCATAATGGGATGTAGAATTAGAATTCCCTCTGTGTCTAAATTAGCAAATATATCTGCTGGTATAACTTCAGCTGCGGTAGCTACTTACAAGTTCTTTCCACTTAACAGTGAATTTGATGTCGTAGCTAAAAGTGTATGAACATAAAGGGAGTGACACTGATATGTGATTAGTTGTAACCTGAGATGAAGATTTACTTGATTATTACACTCACCCTGATTAAAGAACCACTTCCACATTCTGCAGTCTTTACTACTCCAGTTCATAAACAAATGAAGCCTTCTGAGACTCAGTTGGTAAAGTGAGTGCATTTCTCCCACAGTGTAAAAGCTGTTTTTCCTAAAATATAAAATTCTATGTTATGGTATCAGACAAAATATCTGACAAAGAAATAACCTCATAAAACAAATACAGTTTTGACAAGAAGGAGGCTTTTTCCCAGCTTGAGGCAAATTGTTCCATGCACTTCATACTTTTGGAATCGCAGGATATGTTACATTAGCACTCAGTTGGTTTAATATCATGACTCTTACATTGCTGTGTGTGCAGTCATTGCTCAATATCGTGATTTATTGGACCCAGGTCAGCCACCACAACTAATCACCAGAAGTTATACCCTGGGAAAACAGTCGTCTTCTCAGGTGTTCCCTTCTCGCCCTTTCCCCCCATTTTTCCTCCAGCCTGGTTCCAGTGAAACCAAGCTGTTAAAAAACGAGCATAAATCAACGAGGGACCCAAAAAGGCTGAGCTACTGGACAGAAGTTGCAGCAGCAGCGAGTCAGACAGCGAAGCCCGAGCAGCCACGTCCTGCAGAGACATGACTGAGAACAGCTGTGCAAATTGGTCACTGCCTTGCTCTGAGGCTCCATGATATTCCCTTTAATCCTTCCCATTAGCGAAAAAACCCAGCCAGAAGAGGTCAAGAAGCTGTAAAAGACGCAGAGCCTCCTGTCTCTGGTGCATTCTTCGTGGTCTATTTTTACAGAAAGCTCTCGTGGTCCGAACTGTCCCGAGACAAATGGTTCAGGGAGGGTTGGCGGTGGGAAGTGCTCTGTGTCACTGTGGCAGCCTGGGCCCCCAGCCTGTGCGCAGGGGGTGCCACCGTGGAAATCTCTGCCACCAAAGGTCTCCCAACAACGTCAAAGCAAACTGACCCAAGGGGAAGGAGCCCTTCGTGTAAACAGCGCCCCGAGAGCCGCTCTGCCCGCTGACAGGGCTGCCAAACATTGCTCTCCCAGGACAAATAACAAACAAGGCAGAGCACGCTGAAGCTTCGTCATTTGTCATCCCACTTGGCAGGTAAATTTGCTCAACAAGCTGGCAGAGGGTTTGCAGGTTCAAAGGGCCGTGGGGAGCCATCCCCGTGCTGCAAGTCCGTGGGAGACAAGGGGCAGTGGGGGCACAACAGCTGGGTGTGGGTGGGCAGCGTGGGACCCCCCAGCAGCGGCCCTGCACCCCTGTGGGGATGGAGTTGGGTGGCACAGCTGGGCTGATGCCTGCTTGCCTGTGCTGCCCCTGCTCTGTTGGGCCAATCCTGGAGCTCCTCAGGCTGATAAATTGGGCAGAAAAATCCCCCCTCTCTCCTGCTCTGTTAGAGAAAGTCCTTTATCTTTTAGGTCGCGACGCTGGTGGGAGGACCTGATGCAGAAAGCGATTGATTCATCTCAAACCACCGTGTGATGCTTTGCCCTGATCCCAGATCCAACATGGGAAGTAGAAATCATGAGTTTAATTACTTTGTCTTTGTAGATTTTATTCAAAACCATCAGATCCAGGCTTTAACTCTTTTGAGCACCTAATGATGTTGGCAACCAATTAATGACCCTAAATCTCTCTCAATGCTTTACAAGAGAACCTGAACCTGAGCTCAGATTTTCGAAGGTGAAAGAGAGTGAGTTTGAATTTCCTGTTAATGTGTTTACACAGCTGGCACTGAAACTGTTCATGGAAAAGGGTAGTTAGCTATTACTTGCAGAATACTGACCCCTTGTTTCTTGCATTTCAGGAACACAGACTGCAGCATCTTTTCTGGAGGCCTCTGCTTCAAATGCTCCATGGCACGTGAATATCAGGAATCCTTAAGAAAGGAAAACTAAAGGAAAAAGAAAGCATCATGCTATCCCTGTATGAACCTGTGATGTACCTTGAATGCTGGGTCCGGGTCCTCTCAGTTCAGAAAAGACATGGTAGAACTGAAAGGGTCAGAAACAAAACAGATATTACCAGTAAAGTGGAAGGATTAAATGAGGTTGGAAGCCTGAGCCTGGAAAAGTGGTGCCCAAAGGAGCATATGACAGATGCTTAGAAAACAGGGCAGTGGCCACAGCCCGAAACCTGCTGGAGTTCAAGAAGTGTTTGGACAACGCTCTCAGGCACGTGGTGGGATTGTTGGGGTGTCCTGTGCAGGGCCAGGAGTTGGACTTTGATGGTCCTTGTGAGTCCCTTCCAGCTCAGGGTATTCTGTGGTTCTGTGACATGTAAATAAATCACTCTCATTGTGTCCTTAATGCCAACTAAAGGGTGCAACCCAGCCTGTCAGAGGAGCTTCTGAACAAGCAAACAGATGTGAGAAAGGCTGAGAGACCTGCTACCTTTCAGCCAAAAGAGAAGCTCTGGGTGGAAACTTATCAATGTGTATAAATAATGTAAATAAACATAAATGTTTAGAGGTGCAAAGAGGATGCAGCTGGGCTCTTTTCAGTGGTGCCAGTGACAGGACACGGGGCAATGGGCCCAAACTGAACCACAGGAATTTCCACCTGAACATCAGGGTGGAGCAGGGGGCACTACTTGCATCTTCAGCCTTGCTGTGGTCTCACATATTCGCCTCTTCCCAGGTGTATTGCTTCTGTTACTTGTAACTCATATTTTTGTTTCTGTTACCTGAGTCCAAGACCTCTGCGTCTTCACAAAGATGAAGCTGATTATTTCCCCTCACTTTTCTCCCCAGACGAGAAAAAAAACCCAAACCCAAACCTCATGCAAATGGTACAGGTATTTTGTGCCCTGAAACTGTGTTGCAGAGCTTTTGCAGGTGAAAACAAGGTGCATGCAACCACTGTGACTGTGTGTGCACATCTCTTTCTTCCTCCTCTCTCTCTAGCGATCTCTGAATCCTTTGGGTACCATCAACCACGAAGAGCAGAGGCGTTGAGGCTAATTAAGACACTACAGGTTTTGTGAAAATAAGTACCCAAGTAGAAGAGAGAAAATTGATTAGTGTTTTTACTGAGGAAAGAGTTGCAGCGTGAGCCCACATCTTTCCAGTCAGTACAGAACCTACATAAGAAACTACCTTTATAAATAAATGCCCAATTATACCAAAGACCACCTGGAAATGTTACACCCTTGGACACTAAAGTCAAGCAACTAAACCCATAAAATCCCTGTGAAATTAAATGCCATCATTTTGGCTGCTCAGGGAACTTCTTGTTTCTCTTTGAAATCCTATCTCTCAAAAATGGCAGTAGTCTGGATTATTGTTGCCATCTCTGATCACATCAAGAAGTCGTTTTCTACACATTCATTCATATTTGTTGTATATGTAAAAACAGCTCTTCTGTAAAGCAGGGAAATCTGCACTTATAAGATCAAAGAACTGGGCAAGGCTGTGCAGTTTTAACTCTTTTAATAAGACCTGAATGGCTCAGTTGAAACATACCACAGAAATTCTCTCTGTCAGGTTAAGTGATCATTTTTAAAATGGGTCTCTGTCCTTCCCTGGCCTGCTCCACTGTGAGCTGCTCACCAGTTTCTGTTCAGGAAGCATCACTCATTTTGATCTAGTGGTTTACCCCCTCCAATCTCTGTTTTCCTGGGCTTATGTGACATACAAGAACTGGTCCCTCGGGGCTGGCCAGGACAGCTCCTGAGAGGCCCCTCCCTCAGCCCTATCCATCGTGCATCCCATTTATGGAGGGAGTTCTCTGGCATGGTACATCCTGCAAGAAATTATTTGTGTGTGTTATGAATTAGTTACAGTTGGCACATAAATTGCTTTTGGAGTATTAACTAGTGATTACCTTTGCTTTTAAGATTTTAACCCTTCCTTCCTACCTTCCTTCCTTGATAAATTTAACAGCCAAGTCACCTTTGACTCTACACTTAGCAACGTTATCTTTTTGTTGTTTGGAAATAACTGTGCCTCCATCCTGAGCAGATGTAAACCCGTGATTTCTTTAATGTTCTCCCTGTCTCCACTGCTCTTTGAACAAGCTTTGACTGTGCTAGTGCAGTGTTTGACAACAATGTAGAGCCTTTCTTTCCTTTGTCAAGCACTGGAAGGGGCTGCCCAGGGAGGTTTGGAGTCCCCACCCCTGGAGGTGTTCAGGGAGAGACTGGACGTGACACTCAGTGCTCTGGGCTGGGGGACAGGGTGGGCATCGATCATAGGCTGGACTCGGTGACCTTGGAGGTCTTTTCCAGCCTAAGTGCTTCTGTGGTTCTTCCACATGCTGCTGGCTATTTCTAGAGCAGCTCATGTGAGAAATACTTCCCTTTTATTTCTCTTGGAATCAGATTGAGCCCCTGTTACCAACTGATTTAGTACCTCCAGTACCAGGAATATGAGTAGCCCTAAAAAATAGCACAGATTTGAGTTTATCAATCTTAGGGCAGGTACTAGGAACCTGCTTAACTCTCAGCTAGATTCTTCCCTTTTTAACCCATTTTTCAGAGGTTCAGTGGTTTCCATCCAAGACAAATAGCCAGCAGATCTGGTTCAGAAAGACAAGTCATCCAGGCAACAGATTATAGATGTGTTGTATTTAATCTGCTCCTGTTAAGGCAAAGTTCTGCATCATTTCCATAAGGAACATAAACAGAGTACTTATTTAATTGATGTTCTGATGACACATTGAACAAAGGCAAGTTTTTGGCTTGTTCACTTCAGCCAGTGGCTTTGGAGTGCAGACAATCATTTTTCTTTCATAGATGTTGTACACAGTAAAACCCATCAAAAACATGAAGCTTCAGTGGTGCAACAGAAAGGGAGATGTGACAAGAATCTGAGGTTTCAGAGTTTAAGTCTAAATACCCTTAAATATAGGGAGGCTCTATTGCTGTGGTATTTCTGTACCTTGATTTAAAAGCCTCAGTCTGACCATGAGCTACCACGAAGATGAAATCTGGGACTCAGATCTGGCTTGTTTATGGTCAGTGGCTCCAGCTTTAATTTACTGAAACAAGGACTATTGGCTGAGGCCTTTATCTCTTTTTTTCTTGCCCTTTCTCATCCCTTTCTCCTTTGCTTCCCCTTCCCATTTCCTTCTTCTTCTCCATCTCTTTCTCCTCGTCTCCTTTGTTTTCTCCTTTTCATTTTTCTTTTAGATGTAACAATATTTTTTTAATCAGATCAACACTTCATAGAATCATAGAATCACAGAATGGTTTGTGTTGGAAGGGACCTTAAAGATCATCCCATCCCACCCCCTGCCATGGACAGGGACACCTTCCACTAGCCCAGGTTGCTCAGAGCTCCATCCAGCCTGGCTTGGGACATTCCCAGGGATCCAGGGGCAGCCACAGCTTCTCTGGGCAGACACACATTGTGTTGTCATTGTGGGCTTTGTGAAATCTTTGCACGCCCCTTTATCTCACCACACTGTGAAAAAAACCAAGATTCAGCATCTGCCAGGTTACAATTCTTCTTTCTCCCAGTCCTCTGTTCTTGTTAATGGGTTAGCCTGCTCCTATATAAGTCTTAAAATTCTCAGGGATCCAGCTGTTGAAATGCATGTTAGCTTAACCAAAGAACAAATAAACAGCAAAGATGTGTGGGAAAGGAACCAACCGTACTCATTGTGAACACAGCAGCGTGCAGGATGGACATCTTTTTCCTCTAGTTCCTCTTGTGATTCAAAGCTTTTTTTTTTTTTAACCCATGAACCAGAGAGTAACATTTGATCTCAGTTTGACTCCTGAAATAGGTCACTGTCTGCTTGGGGAGCAGAGATACGCAGACAAGATACGTCTGCTTGGAGATCAGTGTCTTGTGGCTAAGGGAGAGCAGATAGGAAAGCATAAATCAAAATAAATATCTTTGTCCCTACTGTGGTTGAAACGGGCTGCTGTGGTATCCAGGGACAGCAGAGAATTTGGAAAGAAAGGTTGCATTGGGATAGGGTTTTTCCCTTTGTGGGCTACTCGGAATCTCACACGGGAAGATGAGGAACGGCTCGGGGCGCAGACTGACGGGGATGAATCAGTGTTTCTCACCGCACACAGGAGAGACGCCGTGAGAACGGAGGGGTTCGCACCGAAACACACAGCGGTGCTTTGGAAACTCTGCTGCTTCCTCCGAGGGGAGAGAGTAAACAGCGCACACAAACAGCCCCGAGCAGCCTTAACGTCGTTTAATCTGCTCTTTCTGTTCTGTAAACTGGGGCACCTTGAGGGGTGAAGCAGAGGGTGAAGACTGTGGTGTGGAAGAAGTCCCTAACATTTGGCTCTGTTTTGTGTGTGGACATAAAATTTGCACGCTGTGAGATGACGAGTTCAGCAGCACTATTTCTAGAAGAGAAATGAGTCAAAAAATGATTGAAACAAATGAATAAATGTCAAAACAAACAAACTGGACATACATAAGTCCATAGATCTTGATGGGCTGTTCCCACAAGTGCTGGCCAATGTCATTGTGAGGCCACTCTGAGTTATTTTTTAAAAGCTGTGGCAATGAGTGGAGGTTCCTGAGGACTGGGAGAAGCAAATGTCACCCCTGTTTTCAGGTAGGTCAAGAAGGACCATCTGGCAAACTACAGGCCAGCCAGCCTCACCTTAATCCCTGGGAAGGTGAGGGAGCAACTCAACCTGAAAATTATTTCCAGACAAGAGGACAAGAAGGTGATCAGGAATAGTCAGGCACAGATTTACAAAGGGGGAATTGTGCCTGACTGACCTCGTAACCTCACGTGATGAGATGACCAGCTTGGTAGACGAGGGAGAATCAGTGGCTGCTCTTTGGC
This sequence comes from Acropternis orthonyx, assembly GCA_035583155.1. Classification (NCBI taxonomy): domain Eukaryota; kingdom Metazoa; phylum Chordata; class Aves; order Passeriformes; family Rhinocryptidae; genus Acropternis; species Acropternis orthonyx. The sequence continues at coordinate 57,194,130 of JAWWEU010000040.1, read as the reverse complement.
TTTACCTCAACAAAGCTTTTGGCAGGGTCTCCCACAACATCCTCACAGACACACTGACAACGTGTGGGGTAGGTAGGTGGGCAGTGATGTGAACTGAGGGGATCAAACTCTTGTCATCTGTGACATAGAGTCCAGTGGGGTGCCCTGGGAATTGATACCGGGGTCAACACTGTCTAAAAATTCTCTTAAGGTGCTGATAGTTTGATCTCTTTCTTATATTTTTATTGGAACTAATAAATGATCATAATCCCAGTTGCAGAAGTCCCCATGAAGATCTAAAGGATCAAAGACTGAACCAAATATACCACATCCAACCAAATCCATATTGTAGATACTGACACTCCAGATGGAAATTTCTCCTTGGCTCTGAAAAGTAGTGGGAATTTTTTAAATTTTCACAGGCCTATGAACCTCTATGCACTGCCACTGTTTTGTTCCTTCTTAACAACTCTAAAAAAAATCCTAGTAAAGTTGAAACAAAACAAATTTAAGGAAAATGACTGTGTAAAACAACACTGTGGGATTTTTTTCTCAGTGTAAACTATAACAAGCTCACAGGAGAGAAAAAAATTCCTCAGTAATTGTCCTTGCAGTAAACCCAGCCTGAACTGCAGCGATCAGACTGATATTTTATATCTATTCTACCAAGGGAAACAATACTAGACATGTTGAATTGCAGTGTGGTTTGCCCTGGGGTTTTAGCAGTAACTTCAGATCTTTAGCGGGTGCTCCAGTTTTGGGGTGCTCTGCTGCTCCACCTCCTCACAAGCTGCAGGGTGACTGTCCCCCCTGTGAGGAACCCCCCCCACCCCGGTGCAAACCGAGGAGCTGTGCCCACCCGTGTGTCCCAGGGGGGCAGGAGCATCGCAGCCCACATCCCTGGGGGCAGCTGGCTGGGACATCCTGCCTTCTCCGTGCCTGGGTGGCTCTGGGATACGGTGAGCTGAAAGGTGGGATGTGCGTGTGAGACCAGGCACTTGGGGGGAAAGCAGACAGGGAGCCTAAGTGAGAGCAGAGATGAACTCATGCCTTCTGTGTGAATGCCTGCCTGGCCCCTTCTGACGTCAGGCACAGCTGGAAACCTCCTGCAGCACCACAAGGGTTTAGGAGAACGCAGACTTCAGTTGCCTGGCGCTGGTCAGTCCGTCGCTCACGTATCTGCGGTGCTCTGACAGCTGTAGCTCCCCTGAAGGAGAGGCATCTCATCACCCCAATGGTTGTGGCCTCACTCCTGTTCCTGAGGATTAATGAGGCTTCTTTCAGTCCCAGCTAGAAAAAACAGGGATTTTTTTTTTTTTTTCTAGTTCCTGCTGCATCAGTGAGTGTCCTGGCACACCTAAATAGGAGAAATCCATCCCAGTGGGTGGAAAAAACAGCAGTCCTTGCTGGGTGTCTCTCAGAAGGCTCTGAGGGAAGGTAACTAGCCAGAAAACCCCAAAAAGCTAGTCAGCAAGCAGTCCCTTGCCATGCAGGCTCAGAGCTGCTGCGAGCAGAGGGTCCACAGGCTTAGACCTTGTGTGCACCATCTGAAGGACTAGGCCCTGGTAAATAAAACTGAATCTGGTCCTGTGGTGGGTCTGTGTAGCTTTTTCTGCCTTCCCATCTTCAAATGGGCTACAAACTCCGTGTTAGGAAGCTCCACGGTGTAGGTTATGCAGCTGAAGCTGAGCCCTCTGTCTGACAGGGACAGAGGTTTTTCCGTACCTGCAGCAGAAAGTGCCACGTACTTCAGAAGGGCTGCTCTTGCTGAGGCTCTGCTGGCACTGCCCGTGTGAATCCCATTGCCAAGGGGTTGTTTGCCTGGCTGGCAGGCCAGCCCTCTGCCCAGCCCTGCGCTGGTGCAAATCCACAATAATTCTGGTAACTTCAGCAGAGTTGCTCAGGAGAGACGCAGGGAGCTGAGGTCAGGATCTGTTCCGCTTATTTAAATAAATAAAGGTTAAGCATCCTGGAAGATCTATTTCCCAGTGTCCTTAACCTTGTCTTTGCTGGTGACCTCCTTATTTATTTATTTACTTGCTTATTTTCCAACTGAGCTTTTCATGGCCATTGAGATAAATTTTCCAGCTTATTAATACGGAACATCTGTGGTCCCTATGCAGTGTCCTCTATAGGTCATGGGAAAGCTTTATCTTACTAATGAGCTCCATTCCTCTATATATTCAAGCCCAACTGACGGGGCCAAGTGTGTTTATAAATAAATATTGTCTTGTAATGACCATTTCCATATGTCCCAGAGGAATAGAGATTTCGTCCTTTTGAGCTGGCCAGCTGCCTCCTTTGTAACAGTGAGAACAGTTTTCCCCTGTCTGGTTAACATTTGATTTATGTGGAAATGAACTCCCCAAGGTGACAGGCCAGAGATACCCAAGAATGCAATGCTCCCAACTACCCTTAATACTCAGGGGAGTTTCTTCATCCACCCACCCACCATTTTTCTCTTCATCAAACAAAATGATGGTTGTGTTTATTGAATATGTCTATTTGTCCCTGACCAGCTCTGTCTGCCTCAGCCAAAAAGGGGGACAAAACCATGAGGAAGGCAAGCGAGTTTCATTGGAATGCTGCCCCATATCTTTCACCGGTGCAGGACATTGCTAACTTACGGAACAGCACGCATGCTGGGAAATTCAGGGCATGGATTGCAAAAATGTCTGGTGAAGGGCTGGCTCTTCCTGATGAGTGCAGCAAGAAATATGCTGCAATATAGCTTGTGTTCTGCAGGAAGCATGATCCAATAGTTCCTTATCACTGAAGGATGACATACTGTCCCAGTGGCTTATTTCTTAATACTGTTCTACCAGAGAAAATATGTTGTGTTTCTCCCATGAGTCTTCATCTGCTCCGCATCCTCTTCCATCCAGGCAGGGGTGCAGAGCAAGGTCAGAATCCAGCTTTTAAAGGCCTTCAGAAGAAATCCATTGCAGTTTTTAGAGGCTCAACATAAAGAGCTAATGTAGCATGTCTGTTAATCTTCCCTGCTTAAATTGTTCCTTGAGCCACATCTGCACATGTGTTTGTGTAGCTATATATCCACAGAGTAAAGAAAGTTTATTCTAATTTTCCACTCTCCCAAAGCTTTTTACTGTGTGGAAAGGAGTGCATGTCTGTAGATTTCTATGCTTTGTAGGCTTCTTGTCAAGCCAGTCTGATAAACAGCCTCCAGGTGTGGTCAAATAATGAGAATTGATTCCTATGGCTGTATTTCCATCCTATACTCTGTCAGAAATAGTTTGGCTGTTTCATTTGGTGTGATAACCATGTTTCCAGCAGGAGGCCCAGATTTGGCATGATTCCAATGAAAGATGACATTAAGAGAAAAACTAATGTAAAGTTATCTCTGTCTCAACTTCTGTGATTCTTTGGTTTCAGAGAGAAACAAAAGCATGAAAAGGTTTCCAGCAGCGCCTTACCATGACATCAAAATCAGGGTTAAATCTATGGATTAAAACAATAAGCCTGCCATCTTCAGTGATGTTTCAGGCCACACATATTTGAGAATGCAGGAGCTCCAGGCTGACACTGAGCTGCCCACGTAAGGACAAGAAATGGAGATGATAGTCAGAAGAAAAGACAGAGGATGTGTATGTGGGTGCAACCAAAACTTAGGACTACACTGAGGAAAGAAAAATAATTTCATTTTATTGCCCAGGAAAAAAAAATAAAACCACAGAATTACCCTTCTCCTCATCATGTTGGGTCTTAGCTCTCAGTAAAGAAAGACTGTACCAAAATAGGACATCTCTTTCGGGTGTCTGGGTGTTTCTCCATTTTGGTGCCAAATCCAGTTTTGGCTGATGCAAGAAGGGCCAGGCAGAGTCTCCCTTTCCTGTTCTCTGGGCCATGTTCCATGGGAGAGTTCAGCAGCAAACCAGTTCCTGTGAATTAAATTGTTATCATGCTCTCCAACTCCTTTCATGCAAGTACAGCAATGTATGTTAGAGGGGGATGTGTGCGCTGTGGTCTGGTTTTGATACCGATGAGACCTTGCCTTGCAATCCTGTCCCTTGTGTTTCAAAAGGCAAAGAGAAATCCACACCACCAGGAAAATAATGTAAAATACTGCTTGCGGGTATTTCATTTCAGGGTTACGAACTAGGAAAAAAACCCCAAACCGAAGCAACCACATGCCAGAACAGCCGAATTGATCTATCCCTGCTGGTATCTGCTCAGTTTTTTTTGTTGTTATGTAAACTGCGTGACGGCCTTGCTTTCTGACGGTGGGAAAATCTCCTGAGAAGAGACGTGTCTTTCGCTTCCTCTGGGAATGCTCCGTACCCTGGAGATTCTTCTTGCTTGACATTTTGTTTCTCAAGTGACTACTGGACCTTTGCTCCGAGGAGATAAGTAATTTTTCTTTCCCTGACTACAAGTAGTACATGTAATTATGTAATTGTAAGGCTCTTAGGCTTAAGGCTACTCTGGTTTATGGCAGTGGAAATGCAGGGGTTTGTTCTCCCAGGGCTTTTCTGAGCTTTGGCTACGTTTTGGTGGCAGGTAGCATGGCAAGCTCAGGAAATCCCAGTTCGTTACTGGGCCATTGTCCCACAGGGAATTTGGGGGCAGAGCCAACAGACTTGGGTGCAAAGCAGGGCAGCACCCGTGGCAAAAGGTATCAGTGGTGATTTGTGCCTGCTGTAATTACCATGTACTTACTGTGTTGTTGAACAAGCAACAAACTCTGCTCTGTTTATGAAATGAAAACAGATATTAGTTCTATCCTCTGGATATGCAGCACAGTGGGAATAACAGTCGTAAAATATGTTGGGATTGAGTCTGGAAAACCTGAAGTCCTCCACAGAACTCCAGATTCAGGTTGTGTTCAGATTATGTCAGAGCAAATTGCAAGTTTTAGCTAACCTGAATCTCTTCCTTCTACCTGATAGTGTTTTCAGCTATGAGCTGCTTGCATTCACGGCATTTGGAAGGCACTTTTGCTGGTTCACAGGAAAGGCAAGTCTAATAAATATCCATAGGTGGCCCAAACAGCCTACCCAAGTTTATTTTCATCATATATAGTTTTCACATCTGGCATTTCAAACAGCACCAGTCTACTCTGCAGCATCTGGAGTTCAGTCTCTATGCAAAAGGAGACAACTCTTTCAAAACCATGAGGTATAAAGTCTTGCTCTCTTACTAGATTACCGATGCACCTTTTTTCACTATTCATTGAGATCCTGTTGCTACATAATCCTTTTTATTTCTATCAAAACCTCGTGAAACAGAAGCACCCTCCTGCAATGTGGAAAGAAAGGGCAGCTACACCCTTACTGCCATTTCCTCTGCATTGAAATGTCTAAACAGAGGTGCTGGTATGTAAGTTTAGGGTTAAGCAGCTCCCTGGGGCTGGAAGGCACACACCCACGCTGCTTGGGAAGGGCTGCTTCACGATTAGGAAAACTTCCCTGCCAGACAGATTTATGCTCTGGAGATCCTGCTACTTTTCCCTTTGGGTGCTCTTCCTGCTGCGACTCTTAAGCATGTATTTAACTTCAGAGATTTCCTTGAGAATCCTCCTAATTTGGAGGGGGATGAATGCAAGTGTACAGAGATTGCTGAACTGTTTAGGATTCCAGAGGTGCTAAGGTGTTTCACAGAATCCCAGAACGGTCTGGGTTGGAAGGGACCTCAAAGACCATCTAGTTCCAGCCCCCATGCCCTGTGCAGGAACACCTTCCAGGTTGCTCAGAGCCACATCCAGTCTTGCCTTAAACACTGTCTATCTCAGTGGGTAACAGTATTCCCAGTGTTTTAATTATGTTATATTTATTCATATTAGCAGACAGTACTCTGTAGTTCACACTGTTTGGGGCACCTATGTCTTAGCATGTCATCCTGGGCACAGTAACTGGAATCCAACACTTGCAGATCTCCCTTTCAGAAGCCTTCAGTCTGAAATAAACCAAAATCACATTTACTTTACCAAAAAGAACAGTACATGTAGTAAGAAATGTTTTTAAAACTGAACAGCTGACGTTCATTTCTGCTTTCCTGAAAAGTCAGCCATCCCTTGACTCCTTCAGTGCATTCCCAACGAGTCTGGTTCCCTGGGGGAGCTGTCCCTTGGATGATATGTCCCTACAAGCCTGCTGTGTTGGATACCTCTGGTCTCCTTCTTGCCCTGTCATTGTCTCATCACAATATTCCATGTATGCTGAAGCTGCCTTGTCCTGCCACTCTTTGTTTTGCTCTTTTTTGCCCTTTGTTGAGCTGATTCACTGTGGTGGCGCAGCCAGCACTGGAGGAACAGTTTCAGCCTTCACTGTCCGCTGTTTATTACAGAGAATCCAAGTTGTTCATGCTCAGTCACAGGACACAATGGATTATTCCCGTTCAGAGTGTGTGCAAGACCCTCACATGCAATAACCAATTGTTTAGCAAGAGGAAAAGCAAAAGCCATGGAAGGGGGAAGCAGGGATGTGGTTTGCCTTTGACAGTCCCTTGAGCTGTGCTCCGGCAGCTCTGAGCAAGCCTCCCCGGGGGGAAATCAGGCACATGTGCTTTTGGGAGCAGGACCCAGGGCTGATCCTTGCTGCTGCTGTGGAGTTCACAGGGCCATGGCATTCGACCCAGCTGGAGGCGAGCCCTGCCTGATGCGACAGGGCAGCACGTAGCCGTGTGCTCGCTGCCGGAACGGAGCGCGCGGCCCCCCGAGCAGCATCATCCAGGGCTGGGGGCACCCCTGGAGCTCCCTGGGGCCGTGAGCGGGCACTGGGAGTCAGTGCCAGCCTTTAAAAACCCGGATCTCTGAAGGAAACCACTCGGTAAGCCTGCCGTGTCTTTTCTAACCCCTTGGAAGGAGCGTTTTCACGAGTGCGTGCCATGCCTGATGCTGTCGGGCAGATGGGTCTGTATGTATGGTGATTTTACTGAGCTCAAATGCCATAACCTCCTGATGATTCCATATCCCAAATTATTACAGGTAGGCTTTTCAAATGGAGCCCTGAAATCTGTTTCTACTAAGAAAAAAAAAAAAAATTCCGTTTTCACAAAAAAAAAAAAAAAAAAAAAAAAAAAAAAAGGTTCAGGGACAAAGCATCAATAATTTTTCCATGTGTATTTGCACACTCACACCTGTGCATGCCCGCATTTTCCCACTGCAGTTTATTTCCCTCATGTCATAGTCCAAATGACATCCCTGGAGTACCCATAATAAAATGCCTGGAAATCCTGATGAGGGAAGAAAGGGAAGTTTCACTTTGTAACTTTCCCCCCACCCCATTTTCTGTCCAGATGGCACGCTGGCACTTGCCAGCCTTTCTCCACCCCTACATACAGACATATAAGTCAAGTTGGAAAGTCCAAAAAGGAAAACGATCCTGTGAAACTCGCTGAGACACTCGACAGAAATCTTAAACCAACACATCGCAAAGAGTTCCAAACAAAAATCGGCCTCAAAAGCAGGGCTTCTCCTGTGACATCATGTCACATTAATAACTGCTAGGTTGACCTAATAAGGATGAAAATTCCCACTTCACAGCCTGGTCTCTCAAACAAACAAAAAAAAAGCATCTTCTGCTGTGTCGGACCTTTCTTTCTGTCTGCCAGAACAGATGGAGCTGGTGGCTGCTTAGTTGGGGCCCTGGGTGGGAGAGAAGTCCATCAGAGCTAGGATCTTTTGCTCTCTAAAGCACATGACAGGAGGGTTCATTATACATATATGAAATTTATGTGTGTGTGTGTGTGTATGGCCAGAGACTAAGCTATCAGTGGAATCTTTTGGCTGGAAAAGCAAAGTGAAAATAACCCAGAGGATCCCTACTGTCTAATCTGGCAGTGCAAACACTTGACTCTTCATAGAGTTCTTTGTCTGTGTCTGTTTATATTTACATTTATGCAAGCACCAATTTAAACAAACTTTTCTCCTTTGATTTGATAATGTACACAAGAATAATTTAAATTTAAGGGCTTTACTGGTGAATTAGCAGCCCTGTGCTTGAAGTGGAAGAGGAAAGCCTGTGTTCACATACACAGATGTATGACGTTGGAAAGGCATAAGGAGTTATCACCAGTTGCTAGCTGGGTGATTTGCAGTGAATTGAAAACACTTTGGAAGGTGTGGCTACCTAAAATGATACCTTAAAATGGTATTTTAAGGTGTGGCCACCTTAAATGATAGTTCTGTTTTGTGGACACCAATAGCAGCCTCTCAATGAGTGAGTGTTCAGACACTGACATCAGAAATGAGAAAGATACAGTTGACTCCGTTGACATGTTTCCATGTTAACTTATTGTGCTTTCACATGTCTGTGTATGGTTTCACCTTAAACTTATCCATCAGTGAAGTTCCTGGCACCTCTGCTTCGAAGGCTGTTCCACCTACCATTCAGCACATGGTCAAGAAATTTTTATTTCAGTCATCTGAACTTCTGGTTTCTCTGGTTTTGTGCCTTTTCTCTAGTAATTGATATGACTGAAGTACATTAGGGCTGGACATTCTCCAGCTCCCCCTGAAAGCAATGCACAGCATTGCCCTTTGCATTTTAGACATAGGATTTTCCATTGCTTATAAACACAAGAGGTTTTAAACTATTGTGAGGAAATATTTCAGGGGCTTGTGTATGGTTTGGGTTGCACTGTTTCCAAGTTTGACTAAACAGAGGTGAAACATTTATTAGGACTGAAGCAGGGGGGAAACCCCAAACACAGAAGACGGCCCTTTTTGCCTGGGGCCTTCACTGACAGGAGGGGCACTAGTGTCTCCACTGGATCTTTGTTTTTAAATCCCTGAAAAAGGACACGCTGAAAAATTTGGCTTCAGTCACACAGTGTACTACAAACCTTCACAGAAACATAATGGAATATCACAACCAATTTTGTTGTAGTCAAGCAGTTGATCAAACTATAAACTCCCTCTCTGCTCATCACCTGCTGCTTCTTCTCTTTACCCACAGTATCTGAATCCATATTTGAACAGATTATTGTCCCTTAAGGAAAACACCCATGACTGATAACATGACATACCAATATAAACTCATGTTAAAGACACTCATGTCTTTAAAGCTAGGTTAAATTTAATATTTCGAGTAGAACATTCAGGCTTGTATTTCGTTTTATTTTTCACGTGGATGTATAGACAGTACAAAGTGGCTGACTATAAGGAAAGCTTCAGTTCAGAAACTTTATTACTCTCTTAATTTAACACAAAATATTTAAAGAATGCAGTAGGATTTTGTATATGGAAAAAATAGCACGTCACAAACAATTTAATCTGATCAGCCAGGAATAGTATCTGTTTATAGTATGATTTAAAACACCAGCTAAGTCTGAGCAGACAGCATTTATTAGTATTTGATATATTCTTGTAGAGCCGTGGGATGAAAAGCTGACCACCCAAGGGGCGAACAACTGCCACTTGCCCCCTCTCAAACTCAGCAGGGCTCCTTTCCCTGGGTGTTGCAACCCTCCAGTTTTGCTTCATGCCCTGACCTTGACTGAATCTGAAAGCTGTGACGGTCAGCAGGACCAGCCCCCCCTTTGACGGACCCACCCGCATCACCCACAGCCAGAGACCTCACATCAAAAAAATACCCCCCCGAAGGATAACGAGGCTGGGCCGTGGAAGGATGCAATTAATTAATTTTCATGGCCATTGTGGTTCCAAAAAAAAAAAAAAAAAAAAAAAAGGCACTTGAGGAAAGCAGGGATGTTCCCTGGCTGAGGAAGACAGTGAGCCCCAAACCGCAGCAGCCCTTTGCAGCCGCTCCAGTGCCATCCCTCTCTCCAATGGCCTTTGCACGGGACCTCAGGCCATAAAACCAAGGACTGTAATTCCTCTCTGGCCCACACAGAGGCTGGATTTCTCATCCTCGCTACGAAGCCAAAATTTAACAACGGTACGAAGCCAAGTAAACTCCTGTAATTATAAGATATCCTGATTTTTACAAATTATCCCCAGGGACATTTGTCAATACGCTTTGAAAAATCCATAATTAGCACTGAAATGCATTTGTCAAAATAAATCAATAATTTGGGGATGCCTAACTCTGCTGGTTTGTTTTTTTTTTTTTTCCCCCACCATGTTTGTTTGTTTCCTCAGTGGGAGATTAATTTCAGACTCAGAAGAAGGCTTTCTCTTGACCAAAACTCATCACCTCTCCCTACCCCTAAATTTGGAGTGCAGATGGGACCATTAGTTCATCCCACAACAGCGCGCACAGCTGCTCCTGCCCAGGGCCCAGAAAAGTGTGTTGGGATTAACACATATCCTCCAGAAAATTCCAGCATGCCCGTGTGTGGGAGTAATGTCTTCAGATGGATCAACTCTTCTTTGGGGCAGAATTAAAAAGGTGTTAAAAGGGTGACAGTAACTAAAGCATGGACAGTATTTTCCTTGAACGCATGTTTTTTGTCTTACACTGCAGTTTGCCTTGATGATCCCAGCATTTTCCCTTCACTGCTGGCCAGAAACTCATCAGTGCTCTGAAAGGAGAGTCCTCAGCCAGAAACCCACTGAATGCTTCGTATTTTAAAGTATTTCTTTTAATCCAAGCCCCTTGGTGATGTGTCCTGACTGTGAGTGCCTCAGTTTCTGTTGGACAGCACTGACCTTGTCTCTGCAGGCTCAATCTCTCTCCACTGTCCAATGAGGCAACGTGGGAGCATATTTTATCTTTGCTGTCCGGTTATCACATGAGAAATCTTCTTTTTTTTTAAGTTCAGAGAATTCTTAAGGGAAAAGTAGGAAACATAATTCAGGGAGATAGGGCTGAGAAGCATTATTAATATGCTAGGGGTATTAGAAAGTCTTGCTATCAGCTTAGATTAGTCTGGATGTGATGTAAACACAAATATAAGGGGGAATTATTTTAATATAAGCATTTGGGGGACAAAAAGTTAACTCTCACCTGGCTACACAAGCAACCCAAACCAGGAAATTTGGGTTAGAGAGGTGGGAATGTGGGTTAGAGAGGTGGGAATTTGCAGCCTCATTTTGTATTGAAGAGTTCAGTAGGACATGATTTATGGCTTGATGGTGCCTTCCAAACCCCCACCCCTGTTGTGAATATATCAGGCTTAGCAGAGAAGATGCTTTGTCAAAATACTGAAAGCTTTGTTCCTTTCATCACACAACATCTAATGTTTTCTTCTCCAGTCAAAGTTCCTTTCTGGTCTTGCAGTTGCTAGTAATGATCCCTGGGAGTGCTTGGAAACTGGTTTCACAAAACATCCTCAATCTCTAGTTTGTGAAGGAGGAAAAGATATGGAGAATTAGCCATGGGCGATTTTCCTCCAAATCCTATTACTCAGAGGTTGGCTGGGACCCTCAAGCATTAATCTTGATATCCCCTGTAAGCACTGTCTGTGTTTCTTCGCTCTCTGTATCCCCACCACGCTAACTCTAGATCTTCTGGGTGTCCAAAGGGAGGACAAAGGGTCTCACTGACATTTTTTCTGTTTGAAACAGAGAAGTTCCTTAAGCGGAAGCCAGAAAGAAGAAATAAAATTCTGTGCCAGACATTACACCTGTCCTGGAAGGACTTTGCAATTACTTTCCTACGCTTAGAAAATAGTTTTCCTCTTCAGTGCCACCTCCCTGGTAGGCTGTTCAAAGAACAAAAGCATATTAAATACACAGAATAAGCGATGTCAAGTAATGCAGTTCCAGTTGCAGGGGGATGGGAATGGTGGGGACACAAATTAGTGGGAAGGGATGATACTTATATGCTATTGCTTCTAATTTCCTACATTATTATCAATGAGAGAGATGGATGGTTAAGTGTCAACACGAGCTGTCAGCAATATTTGTTTGCAGTCTCAACTGTCATTCTGAACTTGGCGGTCTATGTTAAACACAGAAAAGTTCAAATTTGAAATAAAGCCTCTTTCTGATAAAGTTGCCAGGGAGAATAAATAATTAAAACATACTGAGCTGTGGTCCTCCCAGCTCATCCCCCTCTCAGCAGGCACAATATTGCAAAGCTGTGTCTGAAATGTGTCTTCTCAGTGAGGAATGCAGCTCTCAGGCCCAAAAGCTCTTCCCTACTCCACAGCTGGCTGCTCCACCACTGGCCCCTTCCAGGCCTGCAAAACTTTCTCAAGAAAAGGGGCTTTGCAAGAAAGGAGTTTCAGCACAGGGCAGAACAGCACACAGGAACGTGACACTCATGACTGTTCAACATCCTGGCACGACACTGAGGTGTCTTAGTGTTGTCCCAAAATACCAACATCCCTGTGATAGTCTCACAAGAAACAGAGTAAATTGGGGGTAAAGCAGAGAGGTGAAAATGAAATAAAAACTGGAAGGAGGAATGTGCTTAAGGGGAAAATGAGAAAATGGCTGTGGGTAAAAAAATCCTCATCTGAAATACTGAGAGAATATTGAGATAATATAAAGTTATTATTCAAAAGGACTGTGGAAAAAGCTGGGATATAAGGACTGGGAGTACAGAAGAATGAATGGAGAATACAAAGACAAAAAGGAAAGAAATAGGGAAAAATTAGAGACGGAAAAGATTGTAATTGTCACTTTTTTTTATTTTGTAGAAAATCTGCTTTTGTACAGCATCTGGCTTAACCATGTATCAAACAGACAACCTCAAGGAAATTCACAGCCCTGGAAATGGGGGCCAGAGACAAACTGTATATGCTTTGCTCTGACTCTCCTTGGAAGCTGCAGATGTTCATTGTTTGCACACAAAACGGGCAGATTAATATCTCCAGATGTTCACCATCCATTCTTCCACAACATCAGTGGGCAGGCCAGGCTATGAATGCTTTTAGCAGAAACATCAATTTCCGCTACTGCTTCAGACAAAGTAATTTGTCAGAGTTGATGTTCTGGAGAGCACCCGCAGAGTGCATGGAGGGAGTCTACACCGCAGGGCAATGCCCCTCCCTGCCACCACCCAACACCACACAGAGCCTGAAACCCACCCATGCAACTCCCGATGAACCGACTTCCAAAGAGAATGAGAATCCAGCATTGCTTTTGACTATTTTACCTCGCAGGAATAAGCAAATACTTAAAACTGCAAAACTATTTAAATGGTTGATTGGCTCGGAGAGTCGATACAAGGATAGAACTTCTCTTGAGGCACAGACATCAGACTGCTTTGGTAAGAAATTTGAATGGGAATTTGTCCATAATTATACTTCTTATTTGCAGAGGGGAAGAAAGCAGGTATCAATTTAGCGTTACCAAATGTGATACAATTAGTTGCTGTACATTTATGTATTCTCTCAGAAAAACGTGTGATGACATTTTTGGGACAGCTCTAGGTAACAAATGCCCATTTTAATTTGAAGAGAAAAGCTGTTTAACACCAATTCTCAGTGCCAGGTTGTATAAAAAGACAAGTGAGACACTGCTGAAAAAAAAAAGGTAACTCAGCAGCAGCACCCAAGTCCCCCTGAAAATTATTCAGATAGTTTTGAAAATACTTTCTCTAATGTTATTGGCATGGCTCCCTCACATTCCCGTTCATGAATTCCCACTGGCAAAATGTAAGCTTCTGCTGGAGCAAACAGACTCAATCCCATGAAAAATACTGCAAGTGAAGGCAGTGCATGTGTTACCCTCCATGTATGGATCTATAAACCAAACGCAGGATTTGGTCTTCCACCGATACGAAGAGGATGTTGGAGAGGCATTTGATTTTTCCAGCTTCAATGATTTCAGTGGAACAGATGTTCAGGAGCAGCCAGGAGGACTGGAGTTTCTCAGCTTGGGCTGCAGCTACGCTAAGAAGTGTGTTGTGCTGCAGCCAAGGATCTCTTTGCTGTTCCGCTGGTTTTCCTGACAGTGCTGCCCGGAGTGGCACTGTGGGATGGACAGGTCACTTCACCTGACATGAATTTGCTCTCAAAATGCCCTTGCCATGAACCAATGAAAAGAAAAAGCCCAGAAAACGAAGGTAAAAGAGTGGCTCTTCTCCAGTGAAATCACCGAGGAATTTAGCTACTCCTTTTAAGAGAATTTGAAGGAATTCACACCAAAAAGGTCGACATCCAAGCATCTCAACGCAAAATCCGTGGGAGCTGTTGTATGTGGAAGTTTTGTAAGAGCACTCACTTCTGCCTGCAGGTGGGTAACTCACATCTTGTGACAGCCAGCAGAAGATAAGAAGGAGACCCCTGATAGCAAAACCATGACTGAAAAAATAAGCGTGCCATTAAAACAAGTATAAATACACATTATATTACATGAGTGAACTGTGTTTTCTTTAGTGTACGTGCCATTTTTTATTAATTCATACACTAAGTGCTAAAGTGTTTCCATATGCCGTTAGGTGGTGCTTTCAGTAAGTAATGGAATAAACAGTTCTTGCACGGTTCTCTTCTGCGTCTTCTCACTTTCTGAAGTAAAAGAAAACTTAAGCAAAACACCACAGGTGTCTCCTCCTTCCAAAGCCCAGAGACCCCGCGCAGAGCCGCCCATCACGTTTCTGAGGCGCTCTGGCTCCCCTCGGGCGTGATGAACTGCACCTTGGGCACGATGAGGGACGAGTTGGTTCTCCGCATGGAGTTGCTCCTCCGGATGGAGTTGTTTCTCCTCATGGAGTTGCGCTTCCGCAGGGAGTTCTGGTGGGACAGCTCGCTCTTCTGCAGGGTCTGGATGAGGATGGACGGCTTCTCGTCGAGCTCCCGAGCGCTGCAACGCGGCGCCGCCACTTTGACGGTGTTGCCGAACTTGGAGTAGTCGACCGCGTACACGCCTTCCTCCTCGGTGACGATGGGCACGAAGCGGTGCCCCCACAGGATCTCCTCTGCCACGTAGGAGGTTCTCGCCTGCGTCGTGATGCCGGTTGTTTCCACGACTCCTTCAAGTATCACGATGAGCTCCAGGTCCTGGAGCGCCAGGTCGGCGGCGGAGATATCGTAAAGAGGGCTCCGCTTGTCTATGACGTGGCAAATGATCAAGGGAGCCACGAGGAAAATGTTGTTGCTTTCAATGGGGTTGTCCACGGGGATATCTACCTGGTGAATGGGTATGACTTCTCCTTCGGGGGTCGTAGTCTTCCTCACGACCTGGATTCTCACTGAGGCACTGATGATCATGCTCTTCCTCAGGTCTCCCACTCGGAACATGAAGCAGAGTTTGCCGTTCCGCACGGCGATGACAGCCTGCCGGCTGAAAATCAAGGTCTCAGCCCGCCTGTGAGCCTGCGCCGTTTTCATGAATATGCAGCCCAGCATGACAGCGTTGATGATCAGACCCACGATGTTCTGCAGGATCAACACCGTGATGGCCAAGGGACATTCCTCTGTCATCATCCTGCCCCCAAAACCAATGGTCACCTGAACTTCAATGGAGAAGAGGAAAGCGGAGGTGAAGGACCTGCAGGAGAAGATTGCAGGAAGTTAACTCTCAGGGCATGGAAGACAAACTGGGAAACTCTTAACGTATACTTTGCACAAACAAACTTAAGGGCCTGTTTGTACAGTTCTGGCACACCTAAGCCTTCTGTTAACAGCAGCAAAACCAGCTTGGTGACTCTGTTTTTGTATGGTTGGTGTGTTATCTGTTGGTGGCAGGGAAGACCTCAGAGCCTGAGCTCCTAAAAGGCCATCTGTAACCTCAGGTGACCCTGAGCAGCTAACGGGAGTGTCTGCTCAGGAACACATGCTGCCCGCTGTGTTAGCCAACAGCTCTGTGACACCCGGGCTCTCCACCTTCTCCACCCCATGAAGCTCTCAGTGGAGAGAGGTTGTTTTGGCAACAGTGAGCAATCAGCTGCCACACCGGGATCCTTCCACCAGCCTGTGCAGGGAAAGGAAACTGGGAAAATCGCAGCATTTCATTCATGCTACCTGAATCATGACCCAGAATTTCCCTGACACTCCCAGATTTGTGACACTTCCCAAAACCTTGCTTGCCTCGTGAGTGAACGTGCAAGGATCAGGCTGCAGAGAGAGGCCAGCAGCCTCCACGGTGCCGCCTGCACATCCTGTGACCCAGGGTTTGGCTTTAGCTCACTGCCACGGCAAGACCAGCTGGAAACTTTCAGCACAGAAACTGTACAAGTGCGGGTTAAGTTAAATGCCCTAAGATTCTCTGGAGCTGGGCATCAGAAAAACCCTCTGCACAAACTTTCTAAAACACATTATTTATAGTAGCCCACAATGTCATACACCCTGTATATAGCAGGGTCTTTAACTTCCTTTTATGACCAAAGGGAACAGACCTTTCCCTGTGTTTAAAATCAGTACCTTGGGGTTTATCTGGTAAACCTGCAGCATGCTGGGTCTTGTATGAACTAATATCAGAGTCACCTTTTATAACACAGTGCAACCCACTATGCTCAGCAGGGCTTTACCTATGGAAAATATGTCCTGCCCATGAAGATGGGTCTAAATCATTCACTGGGTTCTGTTCACTTTTCAATTAATCTGCTTTGAAATAATTTTTTTTCCTAAACATATTTTCACCGGGGTCATGAGGAGACATTAAAATATCATGGGCAATATCAGGGGTAATTTTCTATAGAATGAGAAAGTCCATCTTTCAGAAAACCAGCCAGTCTCTGCAGAGATATTTTTGAAAGAACTCTTCTTTTTGGCTTTTCTATTTTTTTAATCTTTAACAAATTCCTTTTTATTGAGGGGGTTTATTCTTGCATTTCACTGTGAATAAATCCGGGATGAAGGAGTTATTTAATACAATCCATGGAATGATTCCTTATGCCCCTGAATATTTATTTACATGCAGAGTGAAGCTTTTGGTTTAACCTTAATTCAGCTTAATTCAATTTAAAGCTCTGCAGAGTAAATATTCCGATTTCCCTTAGTGATACTCCTTCTTTTAAAAAGAAAAACAAAGTAAAGAAAATCCACCCTTTTAATAGTGGAAGTTAACTGAAATAGCAAGCTTGTAAAGCATTCTGACCATGTGAAAAGGGAGCCAGAAACTCCAAACTACACTGTTCCCAGGTCCTTCCCCTTAGAGCTGTGTAGCACTTTTCCCTTTTGGATAAGGTTTGCTTTCTGTGGCAGAGCTGTGAGACTTAGAAATGTCTGCAGCACTTTGAAAAGTTACAGTGCTGTGCAAGTTCTAGGCACTGGTTAACATTGCAAAAGCCAGTTTTCCATTAAATCTGTAATGGCACCTACCCAAGAAAGCTCTCCTGAAATATCTGCGGGCCTAAATCTCCAGGAACTAGGTTAAAAATCATTTGCCTTTATTTTGGCATATCCAAGATATTTTACACCCAACCACTCGCCGTTCTTAGAAATGTCAGGAATCACATTGTTACTGGGTGGCTTTGGCCAAAGGGGCAGCCAGATTTAACAAGCCCAAGTATTTCACTATACAGGGAAAAGATGTTGCACGGCTTGCACATGGACACTCGAGCAGCTGTTGGCTGAACCCCCCAGGCACTTGCACGAGGGAGGGATGTGTGTCCTTTGGCATGGGCTAAACCAGAGAGTTACACCGATTCATTCACTCTGCTTTTCCACACCCCTCCTGGCTGGCCTGGCAGAGGACATCCTGGAAAAGCTGCCAGCGTGGAGCTGCAGCAGCTGGGGCTGTGGGTTGGGATTGAGGGGCAGAGTCCTGGCTGTGGGTGCGCCCGGTCCCAGCGGCACAAAGCCCTCGGTGTCCGGCTCAGATGACCCAGCAGCCACCCCGTGGGGTGGGCCAAGCCGAGGGGGCTGCCAAGCCCAGGGAGGGGTGTCCCCTCAGCTGACCCTGACGAGCTGGATGGTTGGAGCTACTCGCTAATTCCGGTTGGCCAAATCCCAGAAATGCCGGGGGTAACACTCCTGCGGGCGCAAGCTGGGTCATGACAGCTCATTGCAGAGGAGACCGTTTTGTGGCCACGTGTTGGAAAAGAAATAAGACTGCAACCCCTGCTCCAACCCCCCCAAAACTAATGGAGGTTAGCTTAGAAAAATCTCCATTTCCTTTACTTTGGAAAATCCCCATTTAGCAAAAAATTGTCAAAACAAAGGGAGAATTAAATCTCTACTCCCTCATGAGCCAGATAAAACATCCCTTCAAACTTGGTGAGGTGCCTCAAAACTATGTAGGAGAAAAGGGAAGTGGATTCTCTGATGTCTCAGAAGACCCTGCAGCGCCCCAGACCCTCACAGCACTGCACTGTGTAAAGGCAGCTGATCTGGGGCAGCCTAGTGGTACCAAACCAGGATTTTTCTTACGGAAAACAAGACATTTAACAGATGCTGGAGTGATCTCATTGCTTACCCCACCTCCAACTAACAAACAGTCTTCTCTTCCACGTATATATGTGCCAGTTTATGTATGTGCCTTGACAACTCTCACAGGCTTGGGGGTGGAAGGCAAAATACCCTAACAGGTGACATTTAATGTAGTCGTCGCGTTCACTGTGGAAACTTATTCTGCCAAACCAGTGGCCTGTGGCTTCACCAAGGTATTTGGAAGCAACCCATATTTAACCGTCTGGTGACAGTCATCTTGAAAGACACCTAGTTTTGCCCGAAGTGACACTCCTCCGGCTAAGCCCTGCCTGGCACCCCTGGCTGGTGTCCTGGGCACCACTCCGGAGTGCCCACCTTTGGCTGGCGCGGGGAGGGGCTCACCCCAGGCTGGAGATGCTCCCGCTGCCGTAGACAACGTTACAATACATATAACACATACCCACACTTGCAGCAGGCTCTTATCTCGACAGGCAAGGTATGTTACCCACAGAGTGTGGAGACACATGAAAAGCAGCAGGTCTCCCTCTCTCTCAGATCCTGTAAGGAATCAAAGAAATCTACAGTACAGTATTTTCCAAGCCCAGGAGGCTTGCTGAATATACGTAATCTCGAGGAAAACACCGCACTTTTCAGCTGTCTCAACCAAACACAACGGTTCGTGTAAACCAAAAGCTGCATTTTGGGCAACGCCAGCACGGCAGGCAGCTCTGCTCCCTCCCCTTCCTTCATCCCACCGGCCGTACTTTACCTGACACACGTCACGCACGGCGTCCACTTCGTGCTGTTCGAGGCGTTTTCTGTGCTCGGGTCCATGTCGCCGTGGGCGAAAGCCACCAGCCACCACATCATGGCAAAGAGCAGCCAGCTGCACAGGAAGGACATGGTAAAGATGACCAGGGTGTGACGCCACTTCAGGTCCACCAAGGTGGTGAAAATGTCTTGCAGGAATCGCCCCTGCTCGCGGATGTTCTTGTGTGCCAGGTTGCAGGCGCCGTTCTTGGCGATGAAGCGAGCTTTGCGCGGCCGGTCTCGGATGCGTGGCTTGCGCAGGTTCTCGGCAGCGATCCGTGCCAGCACATACTCTTCAGGGATGATACTCTTCCGAGCCAACATCTTCCTGCCACCATAGTCCACTCAGCGAGAGGAGAAGTGGGGGGGTGGTCCCTCTAGAGCGTCTCTGAAGGGCTCGCTCTGCCCTGCAAAGAGAGAGAACCTGGTCAAATTTGTCACCCGTGCACTACAGCAAGAAGCCCTGATTAGGTACCCTCTAGCAAAACCCATTACGCTAAATGCTGATGCCACCGTGCCCTCCTTCTTTCAGATCATCACTTTTATACGAGCAGCTGGTATCAGCTCATAACAGAAAGGAAAGATGCTATCTGGACGCTCCTTGCAGGAAGGGATGCTGCACAACAGTCTCGCAAACTCGGGGTAAAAGTACCGTGACGCACGCCAGATCGGTTCCTCGGGCTGTTTCTCCGGGAGACAGCAGTGCCCAGGTGGGTACCAGAACACGAATCACGAAGTTATTCGCATCCTTGAGGACCTGAAGGATCAGACGCCTCTGGTTTGAGCCGAGGGTGGTCTGTGGAGAGAGCGTGCAGACTCATTCCTTACGGCCACAGCCCCGCAGCGCACCCAGCGCCCCGCCGAGAGCCCCTGCCCCGTCCCCCGCGAGCATCCCAAGAAGGAGCCGAGCTGGAGGTGCGGGCAGCAGGGAACGGGACACCCCGGAGCAGGCGGTCGCGCTTCCCCTTCGCAGCTCTCCTTCCCTTCCGGAATTAGGCGGGGAAACCCTCCCTTTATTCCCAAACTTTGTCCCCAAACGGGTGACAGCACAAACGCACGGAAAGCCCGGCTCGCCGGGCGGGCTGGCCCGTCCCACCGGGGGAGGGCAGGGGCTGCCTGACCCCGCACCGCCCCGCAGGGACCCCCCGCCCGCCGGCACCCACCGAGCGGGGCGGGACGCGGGCGGAGCGGGGCGGGGAGCGGCGGGGGCCGTGCGGGACGGGGGACTCGGCGGCGGGATGCGGGGCGGGATGCGGGGCGGGATGCGTGGCGGGGCTGGTGCGGGGCCGGTGCGGGGCTGATGCGGAGCCGGTGCGGGGCTGATGCGGAGCTGATGCGGGGCTGGTGCGGGGCCGGTGCGGGGCTGATACGGAGCTGATGCGGGGCCGGTGCGGGGCTGGTGGGGGGAGCCGCGTTCGGGGCCGGTGCGGGGTACGGGCGCTCCTTGCGGATGCGGATGCTGCGGATGCCGCGGGTGCGGCGCACGGGGCGTTTTAGGTCGGGACCAGCCCATTTAGCGGAGGAGCGAGATGCTCACACCTTTCCTTCTCGCAAAGCCAGCCCCGGCTGCTGCGGCCCTGGATGCCGCCCCTGGCAAGCCAAGGGTTGTGCCTCCCTAACTTTATCTCGCCTCGAATCTGGCTCAGACGGCTTGCAAGCAGAAAGCAGAGCGTGTGCGTAAGTGCTTGGGAGACCAAGGCCAGAATCTCATGACCTTTGCTGCCTTTGACAAATTGAATTACCTGTCTCTGCAAGAAAAACATTTCTTTTCATGGGACAGAGCTATTGTTGGGCACAGTCAGCCCTGCTATGATGTTCAGCTGGACAGCCAGCACTGTTTCTTGCGTTTGGGGTGGGTATAGGAGAAATTATGCACAGTGACAAAAAAATCCCCAGTGAAATCACTGCAGTTCTTTCTCTTTCCCACCGGTTGAGGTTTAGAGCTTTGACTCTTGTGTCTAATGGAAGCTTGCATTCCTGGAAATGGCAGGCTTTTTTTTTTTTCTTCCCCTGAAGTCGTATGGTTTGTTATAGGAAGAATAAACAGGACATCAACTTTATGAAAAGATCTAAATTTAGATTTTAATGAAGCAAAGTGCAGAGATTTCATCCTGCCAGATTGACTCCTCCATGTCCAAGAAATGTGTGTGTGTACAGCAGGGTAGTTTCTGAACTTTTCTATGTATCACTCAAACAAATTAGCTGTGCAGTATAAAATTTACACAGAACAAAATGCTTCACTCCTGTCTTTAAACTAGAGAAAGAAAAGTTTGACAGGTCTATTGCCATCAAGAAGGTTTTAAGTGTATTCTGGCTTGGAAAAACTGAGAAGGTGCATTTGTCAGGCAGTGTAATCCTCAGTTTGAAGATATCCACCCTGCTGAACACGTGCACGTGCTCAGCTTTAAATAGATGAGTGGTTCCTGGAAATTCCTCTAGCACTGTCCTTTGCCAGTACCACATAGCCAGTACCCAGAAGAGAGACAGACACAAAGCCCCAGTCATATTAGGCAATTAGCTAAATATTTGTGTGTGAAATTAACTTTAGGCAGATGAGCAGCTGCAGTCTGAAAAATCATGCTTTAAACCAAATACCTTTAGATTCTAACCGGACTCTGAGTTACAAATACATAAAGTCACTTGGGTGGGTGTCTGCAGGATCAGCCCCGTTGGTGCCAGCTGTGAAACTTCCTGTGCTGGGCTTGGAGAACTTGGAATGTTACCCTACTACAAATGGGGTGGCTGGGACAGCTCTAGAGGGGCTGACTCTTTTTTTTTGATGCAGCCCTCCAAAAATGCATCTCACTTGGATGTAACTATAGGGGAAAAATGGATTTAATACATATTAAAAAAAAATAAATCGCCTTTTTCTTTTTTCTTGTCATTTTCCTCTGCCTTTCTCTCTTTTAGCTGCTATGAAGTATTTGTTCCCTGCTGGGGCTAGAAACAAGATTGATATTGCCCAGGATGGCTGCTAGTTGCAACTCAAAATATAAGGAGCTGTTTGGGAACTGCATAGATAGAACAACTCCCACCCCTCACTTTTTCGTAAGATCCTTGAATTGTACCATCTTTGCTTCTGACACAAGTTGACTCATGTCACATGCCCAATTGCACAGTTTCCTCTGAAGTTCTTGGAATCCACAGCTTTATAAACAGGGACACAGAAACACCAAGAAACGTGATTTTATGTCCTTGGCACCTCAGAGCATTACACGCCTGCGTGGCTGTTCTCAGCCTCAGCCCCTGCTCTCTCAGCCAAGGCTCCTCAGCTGCTGCTCTGCTCCTCACACCATCTCTGCTCGCAGTGACTGTGACTGTGTGATGTTAAAATCGGTGTGTGGATCGGCAGCCAGCTCGGAAAAACGGGTCTAAACCATCTCTGAGGGCAGGTGGGAGCAAGGAGCAACCTTCCTCAAGCTGGTCAGGTGGAACAGGATGGTGTCAGCGTTGGTCCTGTCAGGCTCCCCTGTGAGCTCTCAGCCCCACGTGTTCCCTGCTAACCCACTGGGGGTTTCCTCACCCTTCATTGGGGAACCATGCAGAGGCTGGGATTTTTGTAGCTGAGATAGGAAGGGATCTATCAAACACACACTGGCCTTGGCACAACCCCAGTGTGACTAAACGAAAGTTACTGACAGTTTTACCCATCATCGTGTATTGGAGGAAAAGTGCTCCTAAAATCCTACTTTTTCCTCTATCCTAGAAGAGCCTCCCTCTCTCAGGAGGAGATGCCTTCCTCCCTGCTTACACTGGAGGTCAGCTTTGAGGATGCCTGCTGGGCCATGAGCACAGGGATGTGAAGATCAGGAGCACCAGACACGATTTTGAGCACAGCATCCACTTCCCCAAGTTACAGCACATGAATATGCCCTGGAGAGTGACAGCTACTAAAAACGTTCCCCTTTGACCCTTTAAATACTAGCTTGGTTGCCACATGCACATTTAAGCCTGAGATTTCAGTAATAGCTGGGAAAATCTCCTAAAATATCTCCTAACCCCTTTGGTTAGGAACACAGTGTCTGAGTGCTGTGAGCACAGCCTTTTCAGGAAAAAAAATGATCAGAATTGATGGCAGGTTTGGGTCCAGTTTTGTTACGGCCCTTCATGTATCTCCTTCTTGCTGTTTCATTCCCCTCCACCCACAAGAGTTACAGATAATATGGGAAATATCACTTTACAATTACATCTATCTAAAAAAAAGGATTAAATAACGTGCTTAGGCATGAATCTGAAATTTCCACATTATAGCTGTGTCCAGCCCTTTCAGAAAATCCTGCTTCGTAATAAGTTTTGTTTGAAATTCTAATCTTAGCTTAGAGATAGGATGACTTTGCAGGCATCCAGAGATGTCATGCACTTAGAAAGAGGCTTCCACAGAGACACAAAGCTGATAAGCCATATTCGGACAGCGTGGATGAACTCTTCCCCAGATGAGCTGGCAGGACATCCATCAAACATGAAAGAGCAGAAACTGCAAACTAAGGGCATCTGCTACCCTGAAACAGCTCTTTCCTGCCCTCCTCCCCCCTCTCCCCTGTTTCATGCAAGAGCAGCAGGACAAAAATAGTCTTTATCATCAAAATGCATATAACTAGTGCCCCTCATCCGATATAAGTTGCATAGAGAAGTTTGTTTGCTACATGCCCTTTCCTGGAGCAGGAGTTCAATCTCAGGCTCTGGGAAGAGGAACCCCAGTTTGGGATTGTTCACCTCCCCATGCCAGAATTTATGGAAAGGCTGTAAATCAGTTTCTAGGGAGGTTGAACATGGTTACAAGAAGTCTCTAGCTATGCGGCTAATTATCTGTGGTGTTTTGTCCCTTAGGTGCTTCCCCTCTCTGGCTCACTGGCTATTGCCCTGATGGCATTTTTTCTGTGGAAAAACCGGCTGCTGATCCATGTCTTTAGGATGATTCTCATTTCTGAGTTTACAGCCCAGACAGGCTTCTGAATAGGCTGAGCAGGCATGTGAATTCTTTGCCTCCTCTAGCTGGTGGAGATGTGGATGCTCCTCTTCCCACTCTTTGCCAAGGATGGAGACACCCAATGGTTTAAATGCACCACAGCATAGGAGGACTTCCTACAAGCTCCTGATCTGCTGCTCAGTGCCAAGGGGGCTCCCTGTAGCTGGGGTGGAAGAGCTGGTGGGAAGCTCCAGCTTGCTATCACCAGGGCTTTGGGGAAAAGGGTTTGGACTCCTTAGCATCTTCCTCTTGCATTCCTACATTTTTTTCCCCAAAAAGCTACACTGAAAAAACAAACTGTACTCAAGACAGCAAGAGCTCTCTGAACATTCGAGTTCCCAAACTCAAGAGAGTCTTGGGGCAGCATCTGCTAGCCTGCTCCTCAGCGATGGAAGGGAGGTGTCTCATCCTAAGATCATATCACAGAACAACTGACAGCTCCGAGCCCTCAGACCTTGCGTGCCGTGGTGGGACCTGGAGAACCTGAATGATTCAGCCATGAAAACCTGCAGCACTCAGAGCCTCTTGGAACCTCAGGTTCCTGCCTCTGGTGGAGAAATCTAATGGTCATGCTGCTGAAGGAGCAAGGGCCTAATCTGGCCAGTAGAATAAAAACAAATATAACCATTAAATATGAAAGAATATGCTGCTTTGGGGGCATCTGTAACTGTGATCCTGCAGGGTGGTGGTTCTGGACCATGTCATGTACACTAAGCTGCATTAGTTCCTTAGTTACATGGTTAAATATTTTACTGGACTTTTAAACGATATTTATGGATGTAGCCAGAAAACCCTGAAGTAAATTAAAGGGAGAGTTAAGAAATGTCATGGGAATAGCTATGAGGAACTCTTATAGGCAGTCCCAGCTGACACTGTTCATTACTTACTTATACCTTTAATCCAGAAGTTGTATAACCATGTAATGTATTTATATTTAAAACAGACTAATATACATACATGGGAATGAATGCACTGGGCAGTGAAATGTGCAATGTGTGACCTGAATTCTGCATTATTTTATAGTAGTTCATAGGACGGGAATTTCTACATCCTGTGAAAATGAAAGAAAGCATTTTGAGTGTGATGAATGACAATTACATAAAAGAGAAACTAATTTAAAAGTAATAGGTTTGATGACTTCTTATTTATAATATCTTAAGAATGTGGCTTATTATATTAGAGAACTAAACAGTCCCTACCAAGAATATCTGTTATGTTTAAATGGGTAGTGTGTAACAGCAGACAAGTGCTGTCAATAGCAAATAATTAATAGTAATTGCAGTAAATAGATGTTCTAAAAATCTCTCTTCTCTTGCAGGCTTACATTTGGAAGCTTCTCTGAACTCCACAGCTTCACACAAGGCAATGCTCTCAGCTGTCCTGCAGAAACAGCACCATCAAGTTGCTAATTTGTAAGAGAGACCTTCTGCCTCCCAACAGTTTTTTGATAATTTGAAAACCTGATAATCTTCCCCCACAGCTCTGCACACAGGTCAGTTCCAGGGGAGGAAAAACAGAGCAGCAAAAAAAACAATGGGGAAATGATTGAGATGTTTGCATGGCAATGAATAATTTGATTTACAGTTTTGTTTTCAGACTTTTCTTAGTGCTCTCTTAGTTTTGCCTCTGAAAGGATTTCTTTCCAAAGAAACTAAAGAGCTCTTCACATGCCGTCATGGAATTGATATCAGAGAATTTGCATAACATCTTTTGATTTTAAATAAGGCTTTCAAAAATACTACTTGAGCATACAAATATGCTGAGTTAATTTTTGCTTTTAAACACATTTAATGGGAGAATCATTGCTCCAGAGAGATTTTCACAAGTAGCACTGTGGTTTCACTAGATATTTTCCGACTGATTTCAACTGGCAGGATCACGCTGAGTTGCAGTGCTTCCAAGGGAAACACACTCCAACTTTTGCCACCAGATAATGGAAACAGGATAATGAAGAGATGGCCCCTGTCCACAGCTTTTTCTACAAAACTAGCTGTTTGCTTCAAGTGCTTTGTATCTCCATTTGTGATAAAATACCTACAGAACTTGTGTAAAATGCATGTGTGAGGTTTCCTTCAGCTTCTCATAACGCATTGGCAAAATGATCTGTGAATGTATCAGCACCTTTTCACAACAAAGCACGACGGCCCATTGCTTTAGGAAGCAAAAAGAACACAATTAATTAAATAAAACAATTTATTGCGTAAGAAGCTGGAGGAGACCTACTTGAGCATGTTAAAAATGTATTTGCATTTTAAGAAAACATAATTCAACATGAATACTTTTTGCAGAGGTTTTACATATAATGAGATGCCAAATTCTTTAGGCAATATTTTTCCCTGGGAGGGTGGGCAGGCCCTGGCACAGGTTGGGCAGAGAAGCTGTGGCTGCCCCTGGATCCCTGGGAGTGT
>JAWWEU010000040.1:57129658-57166916 GCA_035583155.1 Acropternis orthonyx | reverse complement strand
GGCTGGTGGGAGGTGTCCCTGCCCATGGCAGGGGGTGGGATGGGATGGGCTTTAATGTCCCTCTCAACCCAAACCATTCAGTGATTCTCTGATTGGCAACAAGGGATCTTCCTCCTTCTACTTTGCTACTTCTGTCACAGAAACAATTAACAGACAAAGAAATGTAGATGAGATGAGAAACATAATTTAGGATCTCTCACACAGAGATGGTTTTCCTCTGTCCACAGTTAAAAGAAACATGCACATGGTCAGTGTTTGCATACAAAGCTCCTTGGCAAAAGAAGTTCATAGTTCTAGTGCATAATATCTCAATAATGCAAGCTTGCTTAGTTTAATGCTTAGAGAAACAAACTAGCCTCAAAACACGGCACTAGAGGAGGGATGTTATGAGCAGGAAACTGGAGAAAGACAGGGAAAGGAGTGTGAGTGCAGTGCTGCGTGAGAGGAGAAATGGGGCAGAGGGTATGGAGCTAAATCAGGAAGGAGTGGGAGGGCACAGGCAGAATAAAGAGCATTCAGGGATACAAGCAGGAGCCTCAAAGAGGCTGTGACAGAAGGAGCTAGTGAAGGAAAAAGCAAGGATGCCGTGGAAGAGAATAAGGCTGATGTTTCCTTTGCTGTGTACGTGCCACAGCCTAAGGAAGCTGCTCCCAAACGGGACATACTTTGGACTTTTACATGAAATCAAAAGACATTTGTTTCAAAGACTTTGTCCCTTCTGCACCCTTCTTAGTAATAAACCAGCTGTGAGACTGCTGGCAACACCTCCTCTGTTAAAGGAAAACACTGACAACCTTCAGCCTAAGCGCTCGGTGAGTTTGTACCATCCTGTGCACGGCAGCTACAGCAGGAGGGGATCTCGTATGTCTGCAGCAGGTGGTTTGTGTTTGTCATCTCTCGTGGGGTTTGTGCTTTCTGAACAGCATTAATTGCTTTAGAAATCGGATTGTTCTTTTAAACCCTGCTCAGCAAACGCTTTGACCATGGTTCACGTAACACCGGGGCCAATATTCCTCCCTCAAAACGAAGGAATCACACTGGTAGGTTTTTCTCATCCCATAATATATTATCTTTTCTAGGTGTTCGAACAGCACTATTAACTTCTACAGCTCTGGCTGAAGCGAGAAAGGTGCTTCTGACACCTGTAATGGCTCTGGGAGACATCTAAGAGAAAAGAGGTGCTAATTATTGCCCCCTCTTAAATACTAGAAGATGCCTCACACAGTCCTGGGCTCACAGTGGGAACTAAGACCTCACTGAAGTGTTTGCCATTACTTAATATAAATCAGGATTGCAGTGTCATCAAACATACACAGATAAACCAAGCTTTTTGTGCTTCGTCCCCATACTGGCTGAGTCTGACAGCAATGAATCCAATTAGCTTTTCACTGGAGACGGTGAAATTGAATCAAGAATTATTTTAGTCTTTTGGCTGTGAAATTGGGGTAACAATATGTGTTTCCGCTGCAAACATCTGCTTGTTTTTAATTTATTTTATTTGTATGACAAAGGTCAACATGAGGAATCAATCCAGAGAAGAACAAAAACTTTTCACAGCAGTAGACAGGGAAATCACAGAAGTACTTCCCCTCATAAATTGTTCAAGACTGAGCTTCTTTGCTGAGCTGTGTCACACAGCTTTTATTCCCAATAGTCCAGAGTGAAAAAAAACCCTCCAAAAATCAATAAAAAGGACAAACCACTGTATCACTATTATCCTACCAGCCTAAATGTAAGCCCAGGTTTAAATCCTACAGCTTCTCCAAAGTTCACTGCATTTTTGGGTGAGCCAAATACTGTGTCTTATGTTATTTTAATTGCCCTAAAAATAGCCTTAAGTGCATCTCACGGTCGTCTTTATCTTGTGGCAATATGTGAATAAGACTCACACTGAGTATTACAGAAGCTGAGATCTCAACTGTGCCTTTGAAAAAATAGGTGTGAGACTCCTTCTGGAGGTTTTCATGGAGTTGACACAGGTCAGGATTTAACCATGTGCATTAGTCAAGGGCAGGCAACCTTTCCAAAGCTCTGTGAGGTAAATATCTATCTAACTGCACGTAAATTCTTAAAGATACAGTAATAATTAATTAAAAACTCATACCTCCTTGTACTAGATGTGACTCAGAGATGTGCCAGAAATACGGAAAGGAAAACAAATGTTATACCAGGATAAAAAATAACATGAAGGACTAAAGGCATCCAAAACAATTAGTGGTTGGCTAATTACATGCCATTTTAGGTAGAATATTTTAGTGGACATGATTAAAAGATTGGCTAATACCAAGTTTTTAAATTCAGATTAATTTTAATACAAAGTCTTGAGATACTGTACAAAATTCCTCTATAAGCCTATCAAAGCATGCATAGTTATAGGATGACTTGAATCTCTGCTTGAGGAAAGTAGGCAGAATTAATATGGATTTAGGAACTGACTGTAGGAATAAGCCATCACTGCACTGAAAGATAGTGCTGTCACAACTAAAGTTGTGCTGACCGAAGGGAAGGACAGGAAGAATTTCCTTGTTCCTGATGAAATTCCTTTCCCTCATTCACTGCTCCTACACTGCAACTTGGAGAGCAAAGTTTATGCCTTTGGAATGCAGCAGATATCCCCAGGCATTACGGGGGTGAATTTTTTTCCCCTCTGGGACAGAATCCTTCTGGGGAACCTCTCATTTCCTTGGCAAACTACACGATTCAATTGTCAGTTCCAGCATAACATATGCACTTTATAAGATCAGTGCATTCTTCTGCTCTCTATAAAAGACAACAAAAAAGCCTAAGGAAAATGCCAAATTCCCAGGAAGTAAAAAACTCTCCCTCCATGTGTGCATGTGTGTGTGTGTGTGTGTGTGTGTGTGTGTGTGAGGTTTAATAGCTCGGAATAAAGTGACATTTTTATTGCTTCAAGGCATACATGTATTGCAATAGGTTTTATTGTTTTGGAGGATGGAAGTGTGAAGAAAGAAGCTCTAAAAAAAATGGAAAAAACCGTGATGTTACATTGAATAGAAAATATTTGAGTTTCTTTTGTTTAAAAATAAGCTATTAAATTGTATCACGTGATTCTTCACATGTCAGCCCGGACAAAGGAAGCAAAGATGCCATCTTCTTGGGAAAGTAGGTTCTCAGGTGTATCATATTCCAGAATGTTCCCTCTCTTCATGACGATGACCAGGTCTGCAGTGAGGATGGTGTGAACCCGGTGCTGCCACGAAGAAAAGCAAACACAGGTTTTCATTTTGATAATTCCCACTGCAGGTCATTAACGGGGCTAATGGCAGGCAAAGAAAGCTGGGGAAAGGCTATTCTTGTTTATTCTTGGAGTAGGTCCTTGTACTTTAATCTGATGTCCAGGTTACAGCCAGATTCCTTCACAGCCTGTGCCACCAAGCCTGAAAATACTCGGGGCATGCCCTTCACTTTGGAGTGCTGATTGCCATTACAGACAGCACAGCTGCTGGAATAACTCCTATGGCACCACTGAAATACACCTTCCCCTAAGGAAATATGGATGAGAAGCATCCTGGATAGGCCTGCACTGACAGGTGGCTTGGCATCCTGCTCTGCTCCTTGGTCTCTGTACCCCGACATTCTACTGTCCCTCTGTCTAAGCTTTGTTGTGTATGTTTAGCACAAATAGTCCTGAAATTCAACAAACCCGGGGACCACACAGTAAACACCTTCTTGCACTGTCGTATCAGGAGCTGAGCAGCAGAAAGGCAGCAGGGTGAAAGGAAACTGAAGAGGTAAAAATAACTACCAAAGAGCCAGAAGTCTGGTGAACAGTGTGGACTGAGAGAGTCTACTTGTGAGTCTTCACCAAAGTGGTGAACAGGCCGTCCTCTTTGAGGAGTAAGTTTGAGGCAGTGTCACATTCAACTAGAAAGCCCTCAGAAAGGACTAGGACAATATTGGCATCCAAGATGTGAGAGACACGATGCTGGAAAAAAGAAAAGAAACACAGGTGGGTGAGGGAAGGCTCAGCCGTGAACGAAGAGAGGGAGGAAATGAAGCCAGCCCTGTGAGGAAAGCTAAATACTAACGTGTGCTGTAGTGCTGGAGACACCAGCTTTGGAAAGGCAAAGCAAAAAGAAAGTGAGAGCACCTGAAGGGAACCCACAGGACAGATTGAGAGGGACTATTTCCAAGGGCCTAGAGTGACAGGGGAATGGCTTCAAACTCACAGAGCAGGGTTAGGTTGGATACTAGGAGGAAATTCTTCCCTGTGAGTGTGCTGAGGGGCTGGACTGTTCTAGTGAAGGCTTCCCAGATAAGCTGTGGCTGCCCCATCCCTGGGAGTGTCCAAGGCCAGGTTGGATGGGGCTCTGAGCAACCTGGTCTATTGAAAGTTGTCCCTGCCCACGGCAGGAGGGTTGGAATGAAATCATCTGTAAGGTTCCTTCCAACCCAGGCCATTCTGTTATTCTGTGATTCCAGTCAGGAGGACGATGCTGAAAATTGGAATGGCATGTAAATGAAGGAGAGTGTGCATACCACGGGTATCTTCAGCATTTACACATCCAAGAGCCTTGCAGCACATTTCAAATGAGCTGGGTTAAGTGGTTTGCCTGACACAAAGTAGTCACTGACAGACTTGAAAGCAGAGTCCAGGAGGCCTGACTCTAATCTCTAACCGCAGGACTGGATTCCAGACAAAGCAAATGAAACAGCTGTTGAAACATGTGTTTATCCCGTGGAGAAAACATCTGTTTGGTGACTAAGCCTAAGACAAGGTGGAAATATCCTTAATGGTGTCCACCATGTGAGTGCACGTATGTGTCTGTACATACATGTGCATACCTGCATAGATTTATGGAATTTTGGGGCACTAGAAATGGCAGGAAAACAGGAAAAAAAAACACTATAAACCCTCAGCTGAAGAGATCTTAATTTTTGGGCAATTCCCATTGAGTTTTAAAACCTTTATCATGAACCCAGCTTTTTATCCTGAAAGAGAGAAAAGATAGCCCAACTTGAGAAACCACACCAGAAAGATTTTGAAACCTCAGCTCAAAAATCTAGGCCATGGTTGTGGGCACTACACATACATAGACTTAGAGGCAAAAAAAACTAGATTTTGATGCAACTTGCAGTGACAGTTTAACCCGTTCATCTGGCTTCAGTTTTTCAGTGAGAATGCCTTCAGATTTTCTTGGAGACGGTGAAGATGCTGAATTCCCTTTCAAGTGTCTCTTGAGACTGGAGTGTTTTAGTCTGGCCCACTTGATTGCAAGACAGCATTTTTCAGGTTGGTGCAGTCTTGACTTGTTCTGGTATCTGGGAATACCCCGATCTTGTGGTTTCATTCTATGTTGTGATGTTTTTAGGTTTTTGTAGTGATGTTTAAGGGGTGAAAGGCAAGACTGGCTGCCTGAGGAATGAGGAAGGAGAGCATTTGCTGGCATCAGCACTCACCGCTATCGTTACAACCGTGCGGTCTGCGAACGCCGTCATCACAACCTTCTGCAAGATGTTTTCCTGTCAGAGGAAAGGCTCATTTCAGTTACTTCACCCTTTTGCACTTTACTTCATGTGTCTCCAAGCACGTAAGAGAGAGCATCGTATTCCATACTATCTCTGATCTGCGCACCAGATCCCCAGCAATGAAAATGCCACGCTTGTAAAATCAGGGATTTTCTCAAATATTTCATTTTATCATTTTTCCCCCCCTCCCTTCACCATAGGCATCAATCCCCAAACCACATCAACGGCAATGGCTGAAAGCAAGCACATGAGAGAAGCGAAACCAGTCAGCTATTTATGCTGAAGAGATCCCATGGTGCCTCCTCTCCCGCAGATCCATGGGGCTCCTTGCTCTACTCACTGTGGCCATGTCGATAGATGCTGTGGCTTCATCCATGATGAGGATGCTGCTCTTGCGGACAAAGGCTCGGGCCAGGCAGAAGAGCTGCCTCTGCCCCACGCTGAAGTTCTCCCCTCCTTCTGTGACGGTGGCATCTGTAACCAAACCAGGTACCGTGAATGTCACGCCACTGACAGTGGAAGGCTCTTCTTGTGCACTATTCCAGGGCCAGGCAAATCCCTAGAAAAGCTCATAACCATAATTTTGACTGAGCAGTGGAATGGAGGGATACCAAGAAAAATGAGCACAGCTTCTTGGAAAGGAGGAATATATCATTAAACAAACAGCTGGCACAAGTTTGTTAAGGAATTTGGTAGGCTGCAGGGTAGAATCTTAGTAATATGAAATGTGCTTAATATGGAAAAAAATACGTGAGTTTCCTTCATGAATCAGGTCTGAAATGGTAAAAAAATTGCTTTGTCAGTGTTCTAGACAAGAGTTACAGCTCTGCTGGCAGAGCCAGATTCTACTCAAGAAGTGGAGGTAAAATTGCTCTTTTTGTCCTTCCTGACTGATTATCCCACTATGATCATACAATCATAGAGTATCCTGGGTTGGAAGGGGCCCCCAAGGATCGTCAAAGTCCAGCTCCTGGGCCTGCACAGGACAGCCCCAAGAATCACACCATCATGCTGAGGTGCTGCAGGGTTTTTCCACAGTGCACAGGAAAGCAGATTACTCCTCAGCTTTTCAGTAAGAATACTGTCTCTAGCATAGAGAGAGAATCTTCATTATGTGCCTGTCAACTCCTGCAGGATGGTTCAGAGTGTCAGACCACGTGTATCTGTTTACACGGGCATGCATGATTTTATGATTGCCCTGTGTTCCCAGAGACTTGGCTCAGACATACCAAGGCCTCCCGGCAATGACTTGACCATGTTCTTCAGCTGAGCAATCTCCAAAGCTTCCCAGAGTCTATCATCAGTGCACTTGCATTCTGGATCCAAATTAAAGCTGCGAAGAAAACCGTAACAGGAGTCTCACTACTGCAATTGCACTCAGCTCTTCCGCGCATTAACACCCCGGCATCGCGTGTGTCACTTGACTCCCCTTGGGCACGCAGGCTGGACTGAAGTAGCAAGAGTTCTTCCCTATTCCATACCTTCCTTTTCCAAAGAAGCCGTGCAATGCAGCCCCTGCCACCCCCCGATGACGTGCACCTACCGGATGGAGCCGCTGAACAGGATTGGATCCTGGAGAATGATGGAGAGCCGGGAGCGGAGGGTGTGAAGGGGCAACTTGCTGATGTCTATTCCATCAATCACTATCCTCCCTGGGCAAAACAACACGCAGAAACGTGAGGGGATGGCACAAAGCACGTGGTCCCCAGGCAGAAAGGTGGAACAGCTGCTCTGGGCTGGGCTCTCAGCACATAGACGTGGGAAACGTGAGTGGATGTGACAACATAAACCAGAGGTATCCCAGATTATCAGTGACACTGTCACCTTGCTGTCTGCCTGTCTTTTTCTCCTCACCCTCCTTAAGGGAAAGGCATGGCTTTCCTGCTATGTGATTAATAATAGCACCAGAAGGATGATTTCGTATGGGGCAACCTGAGATTTAGAGCCAAACACAGCAAGAACAAGAGCAGCTTCTGTAGTTAGCCACATCCTGGGCCTTTCTTTGTTCCCTTTGCAGAAGATATTTACTATGAGATTGTGCACAATTGCTTTTGTGTAATACATAATATATGCTTGTATCTGCAATCCATACATCAGGAGACAAAACTATCCTTCAAACTTCAGAAGGAATGGTGTGGCACTAACATTTTGTCAAGGGACACATCAGAAAAACAAAAAGGCATTTTAATCCCACTTGTGCTGGTTCCTACAGCTCATTTTCATTTGAGGATTTGGTGCAAATTAGCCACATACTGCTCTGCTGTCATAAGCTTACTGGAAGCAGTCAGATAAATCACTCCTACCAGTAGTTCATTCCCCAACAAGAAGCTGCTGCCACAGCTGGGATAATTGGTAAAGAAAGAGGGTCTTTTCCTTTTCTAGTCACTACTTCAGGTCAATGAACACATGGATCTCATCTGATTTATGATGTTCTGTGTGTGGCAACTGGTGATATTCAGGCAAGGGAGAAGGGAAAAATGTACAAGAGAAACTGGTTGGCTGTTACTTAAATAGAAGATAGTGAGAAGGACAGAAGGAATCTCTTCCCTTGAATCCCCCAACAAAATCCAGGAACGACTGAGCCCACTGACTTCCCCTGGACACAGAAACTTCCTGCAGGTTACAGGGAAGGGATGGGCCAGGGCAAACTGCACGAGGCTGTGGGAGGGGGCATTTTCATCAGGCACTTCTGCGGTTTCCATGTGGATTGCTTCCCTAGGCAGCTGCACTCCTCCCTGGCACGGGTCTAATGTGGAGTTCATCAGTGCCCTCTGCCAGCAGTGAGGACCTGACCATGGCCTGGCAGGCACGTGGGTACCGAGGGCTGCACACGTGTGTCTCTTCTGTCCTTCCCAATTGTTATGATATTGCATTTTGTAGGTTGCTCTGTGTGTCCCTGCACTAATGAAAGACTTAATTCCCACCTAGCTGGACTACTTCTACTACTATAGCCTTAGGCTTTTATGAAGTGGTCAGAAGAATCAGGATTTTATCTGTAGGGTGCAAAGTCAAATTGTTTTTAGGCTTTAACAAAGTCCAAATCTGGTCATAAGGCTTTTCAACAGGAGACATCAGTGGTTGCATAAACTTAAGCAATTCCTTTTCTTCACAAATGAGGACATGAGAGTGGGTTAGCAGCAGAGGAGATGGATGAGAGAAAAATTATTATGGCATGCCTTTGGAATAAGAAAATGCATATTTGATACAAGCCAGGGTGCTTAAGGAAAAGAAAAGGGAACATGAGAAGACCTAAGGGAAAAAGTAAATTCAAGAGAAGTTGGGAAACTGGGAAAGGAACAAGGAGTGGTCAAGCAAGACAGAAGAGAAATAAGAGGTGGTTTCAAGGGAAGGCAAGGGAAGGGACACGAGAAAGAACAAAGAAAGAAGCAGGAGGGAAATAAAATGGAGCACATACAAATTTAAAGAGATAACACGGACCAAAGGAACAACGCGAATGAAATCTTGGCTCTAGTAAAGTTACTCAAAATCTTGTTATGTAACTTTTATTAGAGTCAGGACCCCACCCAGAAGTGGACCAGCACAGAGGCCGCATATGGGTCTAGCTGAGAGAGGGATGTGCACAAAAGATAAACAGAGCTTGATTAGAAAAGTCTTAGACATTCCATTGGGAAAAATCAGGGATACAGAAGGAGCAGACAAAGAAAACACACAGAAAGAAGATTTAAGTAGAAGGAAATTTCAAGCTGGCCATAAGCATAGCTATTACTTTTTTGCAGTATTTATATAACCAGGAACCCTGGTCATGAATCAGAAGCCTATTGCCATAGATACATGCAGGCACAGAATCACAACAAAAGCAAGTGTTATCTGCATCAGATTCACTTATCCTTCCACATCCTGCTGGGGTTTCCTAGAAAACATTCCACACACAATGGCTAAATTAGAAATATGGAAACCTCTGAAACAAAGAGATGTTTCCAGTGGGTTTCTATATTCCTGCAACAGCACACATGTATCTGTGTTATAAATGCCAGGGTGGGTATTGCTGCATACCAGTTCATGCCAATTAGCTGGGAGAGGAAAAATAGCCAAATTTTCCCAAAGTTTTAGTCAGCTTCTGCTGCAGTTGTGGGAAACCACAATAAAATAAAAAATACATATCTAGGGAATGGACTTGTTGAGTTCTAGTTTCTATTCTGCTAATACTTTGACAGCTATAATAAGTTAATTCACTTATTCTTTAGGGACAAATTTAGACACTCCAGAGAGTTACATGTTTTTTCATCCTATCTCAAAAAATGGCATATTGTTTTGTCAGAGCGTACACAGACAAAAAATTTTTTTAAAACTTAAAAGTAACATCTCTGTGCAACATTTCCTGAAAAGAGCCAAGTGTTACTCACAATATGACACTTTGTACTTTGCAGGATCGGGCACAACAAACCCCGTTCTAAACAAGCATCTTCTAAGCCAGAGAGGCCCAGGATATAAACTACCAGAAAGTCTCCTCTCTTATTCTGAAGCAATAAGTGGGGAGCAGGTGAGGAGTGACAGCATCCTCCAGTGAACACTGACCATCAAATATGTCCACCATTCTGAAGAATGCCAGAGACAGGGAGGACTTGCCACTGCCCGTACGGCCGCAGATCCCAACCTGCAAAACACAGCAAGATGTCACTTCCTCGCAGAGGGGAAGCTGCAAATCACAGCTGCAGTTCTCTGGGGAAAGCTGGAGCAGGTTGTGCTACTGGTGAGTAGAAAGGTCCTTCCCAATGGCCAGTGCCAGACACCAGGGGGAAAACAGAACAGCACAGCAAGACACACTCCCCTTTTCCGCCTCTCTGCATCATAAGGAGTTGTCCCAGGAACATTTTTGAAACTTCTGGGTTTTGGCCTGAACTCCAATGACACTGTGCTGAAATATGAGATATCCTTGCATTTTGACTCAGTTCCAGCCTGGTGTTCCAGATCTAATCTCACCTGCCACCCAGACCCCCTCTATGCAAGGGAAATGGACTTGGAAAGAAATGGGACTCTCATAAGGAAAGCTGATCCCATCCAAATGTAGTTTTTGACCCATGCCCAGGGATCTCAGAGAGGACTGTCAATGTATATATCTGCCACTGCAAGCTGTTGTTATTCTTCCTCTTCTGCCACCTTAGAAAAGAAAACACAGCAGGGAAGGATCTGCTCCGGAATGGGGAAGGTGGGCAGTTGCTTGATACCTTTTGTCCTGGTTTGATATACGCCTTAACATGCTTAAGAACAGGCTTCAGGTTGTTTTCATACCGAACACACAAATTTTCAATCTTGATTTCCCCCTCCTGGGGCCAGTCTTTGGGGACTTGAGAGGGATCTGAAATAGTTACAGAAAAACAAACTGAAATGGGTGCTGTCAGAGGGTCACCCTTTACGACAGTCCCTTTTCCCCCTCTCTCCTGCCTGGGCACCTTCCTTAAGCCACTGGAGGAGCGGAGCCCCCGTTCCCTGCCAGCGGGGGAGCTCAGATGGGAACTGCCAGGCAGGCACATTCACACTTGGCTTCCAGATCTCAACACGTAAGGAGAGAGGGCAGGTCCTGAAGTTCCTCTCATCAATGGGACAGGGAGAAGCCAAAGGAGCAGGGCACATGATGTGCAGCGCAGCCTCGGTCAGTGACCGGCACAGGAAGGGCAGCGTGGGGGAGGATGCTGTTGCTGCTGTACCAACACGAGCTGCTGCTGACATTATCACAGCTCATATTTCATCCTGGTTTGCAAACAGGCGGCAGGTTTAGTCTCCAGACTAAGGGGCTTGGCTTTCCAGGGAAGCCTGTCGGCCTGCCAGCCTTCCCCGGGCTTGCACTTCAGGCTCTTCTAAAACACCGACCAAAGCCAATTCGAAGTATGTGCTGTACAAACTCTCAAGGTGCAGCTCAGGCCTCAGGTGACAAAGTCTGACAGTGTGACCCTGTCCTGCAGGCCCCGTTTGCTGCAGAGGTCAGACATTTGGAGCATGTGACTGAAGGTGCATCTCTAATTTTTATCCGTATTTTTATTTCCTAAATAGCTGTGTGGGTGTTTTGTTCACCCCATCCATAAACTGGTATTTTCTGACTGTGCTACAGGGCCATTCTCTGTCTCCCTGGCATTGGACAGGCATTTATTTTCATGTCATAGCACCAACATATCCCATTGCTGCCTTTGGCTACCCTTGCCATTCACATCAGTGTCAGTTCCCCCGCATCAATGAGAACAGATTTTGGCCAAAGTGGTGTGTACATTTTGCACGACCAAGTCTCCCATTCCTTCCCATTCCCACATAAACCCCCCCAAAAAAATATCAGAATGTAATACCCAGGCAGCCTTCATAGTTCTCCGACTCCATGTTCAGGAAGCTGTGTACTTTTTTGACTGCCCCCATCTGCACCTCCAGGTCAGCCAGATTCCTCACTACCCAGTTCAGATAGTTGGTTATCTGCGTCACAAAAAAAGGAAAACAAGCACAGGGTTCAGCCTTCTGTCTCTTCATCTGCCTGTTTGCAAATAAAGGCTGGACACATTTGGGAAGGTCCTTGGGCTGACTCAGCACAGGGAGTCTCGTAGTGACATTCCAACCCTTCAGCACTCAGTGCAGCAGCATCAAATCCATAATAAGCCTGTCACACTCCATTCACAAACAGCCCTGACATAGGAACTCCATGCTTGGTATTCCCATCCTTGTTTTTTTCAAGGAGAAATACAGAAAAGAATCGAAATTGGAAGCGCTGTTTGAAAATACCACATTTTCTTAATCTTTCAAAGACTGCTGCTAAGGATTAAGAAAGTTGATGATTTGCAAATACATTGAAAAGATATGATGGTAATTTAATTTCTGTTTCTGCCTGTGTATATTTAGATAATCAATTTCTCTCTGTGATAAAATACGAGACATTTTTAGCACAGAAATATATGAGGAAAAATTGTGTTTATCAGTTCAGCAGTACTTCCTTCCTGGGTTTTATTCTCATTTGTAATGAAAAGGATTTGATCAATATTAAAGGTATCACTTTTAGTAGATAATAGTTGACAATTAGTTCTTAACAACACCCAGGAGCTTAGACAAACTAATTTCTAGCCAGGACTGACTCTTTAAGGCTGAAAATTGTAAAGCTATTTCCCAAATATTTCTAAGTCTATATTTAGATGCTTCTATAAGAAAAGAAAAATGGAACTTATTAGGAACAGTTGATTGCCAAGAACCTTTAAAAACTGAAATATTTATATACCTGATAAAGGTTTAGAAACTTAACACAGTGAAAACATCCTATGCACAAACATATTCAGAGAGAGGCTTTGTTTTTGTTTTGGTTTTGGTTTGTTTTTTCGGTGAGAGATTGTTGAATCTGACAAATAAGGACTTTATTATGAATGAATCACCCAGCCCCACTTCTTGCCCACTAACCTAACACTGATGCAATAGGCAAACAGTAAATAATATTTTTATATTATAAATATAAATATATAAATATATTTTGCTGACATTCAGCAAAAACTGTTGCTAATTTAGAGCACTTAGTAGCTTGCTTGATGACGCTAGGGTTCAGGAGGGGGTATTCTTTCCACGGGCTCAGCAGTATTTAGGTGCAAAGCCCCTTACGGTGCCGACCCCATACCCATATCCCTCCCTCATCCCAGTGTTTTAAAGCAGCCAGATTTTTGCCATGCAGCTCTAGTTTCAAAAGCTGTTCCTGCCACTGTAATCATCCTGCTTTTGTCCCTGCTCTTGTCGTTAATTGTGATTTACCCTGTGCTCCTGATGCTCCCTCAGCCTCTCTCAGAGCCAGGGACTCTAAAACACCATTCCCTCTCCACAGCTCAGCTAAAATAACTCACTGCTAATGACAGTGGCAAAATGAATCAGGTACTGGACCACCAAAGTCTCGTCATTCCTTAACTCCACGTCCTCCGCTTTCCTTCTGCTACCTGGCATCATGAACCGTGCCTACAAATCCCCAAATCCATTCACAATTGCATGGACAATATCAGGCAGCTGAGAGGTTTCCCTCCGAAGGCAAAGCCGGTATTTCTGTTTCTTCAGCAATTATTTTATTTGGTCTCTGGTTAAAGATTACCCAGATCGTGACAATCTGTGGAATAGTATTTCCTGGCAGGTTTTTGCCATGTAGAGGAGGACCCAACACTGTGTTATACAAACCAGAGTGCACAGCAGGTCCTCTTACGCATTTTTAATTTTCCTGCCCTGCTTGGGAGCACGCAGGGCCTGGGAATGGCTGTGTTTTTTTTTAATTGGCCCATAAAACCTGAAGCAAGTCCAAGTTGCCCTGATCTCTCTCAACTTTGGCTCGAATCCATTATTTGCAGGACTGGGATTTTTTTTCCAGATTAAAAAAGCTGGAAGATACCCATGTATATATAAAAAATGTTATAAAATTAATATTTGGTCAGCATGAAAGTCCTTAAGCTGTGCCTTGGTACGTACTGTCAGAGCATACAGGAGACCCAGCCCCACAAATCCTGAGTTTGGCCCTTCGGTGATGGACGTGACAGCTGCAGTCAGGACGATACAGGCACCAAGGTAATCCTGGAATGAGAAAGACAGGGAGGGAAAGATTCTAGGCAACACTGAAATGCAGCAAGCAGAACATTTATTTAGTTGCAGAGCAGCTTCACTTTACTGAGAATTATTTATATAATAACACTTAGTACTTGATTTTTGTTTGTTTTTCCCGGATAAGGTCATGGATTGTGCTACCCACTCTAAAGCAACAAGTGAAACAGGCCAGTAAGTTCAGCAAATCCATTTGGTATCTCACTGTGGCAACTGTGTGACATCAACAGGCATTGCCACAGCTTATTCCAGGACTGGTATCCAGCAGGTATAAAAAAATCTAATAAGCACATAAAAGAATCATAAGAACGATACAACAATGGCACCCCTAATTCCTGCCACTAAACCAAATCAATTCCACTCTTTCCACTCTCTTTCGGGTCTTCTCAAAAATGGGTTTGCCTCCCCAGAAATGGGAAATATTGACTTCTCAAAGTCCAGGAAGGCTTTTGGTAGAATTTATACAGGTCATGCACATGTTCTATTGTCAGAAGCTTTTGCAGGAGCTGGAACCTATTTTCTTGTTGTGCGTACCTCAGTTTTGAAGTGAATGCCACATGTGATCTCATGGAATCAAGGTGCCTGATTAATGGGACCCTTGGTATTCCCACTCTCCCACTGCTGCCTGCACTATTATTTACTTTGGCTTACATTTTCCATCCATTTTTCTCCTCCTGTCTGATAATATCCTGCCTGGAATCTTTCCTTCTGAGATTTGAAACGAGGGCTGCCTAGTTCATCTGTCTGTAAATTGTGCTGGTGAGCAGATGGCAGACTCAAACTTAAGGAGGGGATGGATTTAAACCGACAGAGAGGAGGTTTAGATGGGATATATAGCAGAAATTCTTCCCTGTGAGGGTGCTGAGCCCCTGGCACAGGTTGCCCAGAGAAGCTGTGGCTGCCCCTGAACGCCTGGAAGTGACCAAGGTCAGGGCTTGGAACAACCTGGGCTTGTGGAAGGTGTCCCTGCCCATGGCAGGGGGTGGAATGGAATGATCTTTAAGGTCCTTTTTGACTCAAACCATGTGATTCTATGATTGACATCTGCAAGGGATTCGAAGCGCAGTGGTCTCGAGTCTCCATCAGCAGCTGGGACAGGACTTAACAGCTGCTGCAAAATCCTACAAAGTCTTTTGGTGATCTTGGTACCACTGTGCCATTAGGCAGAGCTAAATGAGCCTTCCCTTGCCAAGGCCACATTACTTCTATTGCTATGATGAAGCGAGGCGTATTCCTGGATCAAAGTCATTCCACATGTAAGCAAGTCTAAAACTGTGAGACATTAACAGGCATTGCCACAGCTTATTCCAGGATAGGCTGTTGCTCTGTTCTTTATCTGTCTGACATTTGGAAGCAAGTTCTGCCTGATCTTGGGTGCTGTAAGAACCTGAAAGCTTCACGCACAAGGGAAAGCTTTGCCATCATAAGAAATGGAGAATAATTTGCTTGCTCCAAGAGCATACCAGGAAAAGAAGGTGAGTATACAGCCTTTGATGTGGGGATTAATCATGCCTGTTGCTATTTGTGTCTAGCAGAATCAGGTCACTGCTCTGTTTATTCACTGCTCTTTCAGTTTCAGATGAATAAGGAAATCACAGTTACTCTGCTTGCCTCTTCTTGCCTTGCAGATCAGGAAAGTCCCTCATGTTCTGTACCTGGAGAGCCCCCCCAAAAACCAGGAGCCTGTTTCACTGTCAGTGGCTGCCCTGCCGTCATTTCTTTTTCAGCTGGAGTCTAGTTCTGCCTTCTTTTGTGATGTCAAGCAGTAAAACCACCACCAGCGTGGCCTGACAGCTGCAGTAAGGGCGCTGCAAGGAGGGATTTAACTCACAGCTGTGGGGTTAAACCTGTGGCTGGAGAGATACTTCAGAACCCAGAAGGTGAGTGGTGCCTAAAACAGCCCTGGCAGGACGATGGCACAGCTCACAGAACTACTAAAAATCCACGTCCTTCTTCGAAAGTAGCTCCTGCTGCAGCAGGTCTGCAGATGCTGCACAGTAGTAGAGAAAGCCTTGTTTCAAGTTATGTAAATGTTTGTCCTTGCGTTCTCTTCAGACACTAGACAGCACAGCAGCAAAAGAGGAGGGAGACTTGTATTTTCTTACTCCTGGCCAAGAGAGCTGAAAAAGCCCTATGGGTTTAACATAACAATGCTGATCTATTTTAAGGACCCGTGTGTACAATCTCATCGCGAGATTAATTCCCTTTATTATCTTCTCCGCATCAGGCAGAGCCTCTGTTTGCTTCCAAGGTTTCAAAACCATGGCTGGGACGAAACTGAACGTACCGTCCTGACCTCCAGCCATCTGTTGGCAGCCGACAGGAATAAGTAGGCAATGTTGTTCGTGTCCGTCAGTTCCAGCATACGTTGTTTAAATCTGGCTTCGTGCCTGCCAAGAGCAAAGTTGTTGCATTACAACACATCACACACTCACACACGAAAGGATGAAGCCTCAACTCTCCTCTGCCTCTCCTCCCCCTCTAAATCAGAGCCTTCTGCCCGTCTGATTTTGCCAGACTTTGGGTTAAAAACTCTTCCCTGAGGAGCCGTGCGTGCTGCAACTCCCCAGAACCAGAGTGCACGTGTGATGGGGAGGATTGTATTGAGCAGGTTTTGGATCAGAGCCTCTCCCCTGAAAGAGACTGCAGTGCTGGGTGCTGGGGACAGGTTTTGCTTCCCAAAGGTGATCCACTTTTCATAGCTGTGCACTGTGGCGGCCACCCCCCAGTCCTCTCACAGGCGAGTGCTGCTCTGGCCCCTTGCTTCTTCCTCACAAGCCAGCAAGAAGCCCTGTCAGCTTAAAAACTGATTTCAGAAGGTACCTGGCCAGCTGCAGGGCTCTTCAGCAGGACTGACATCTCTAAAGTAACAAGAGTGACTCCTCTAAGGCTTCAACTTACGTAGATTAATCCAGAGATCAATACCTTTCAGCTATGCAGCTCAGCTGTTTTCTCAGCCAGTCACATGCTGCCTAAACAACTGGGGAACTACAATAAGGGAGAGCTGAAGATCATCTCTGAATTACAAAAATGAGGAGCATTACCTCCACTGTCACTTGTTTGTCTCTCCCCCACATAATGCCCACTGCATTTAAAAATTAGAGCAAGGATGCCAGAGCCCCCAAGAGCTGAGGTGCAGTTTGGGAGGGGAGGGGGAAATCTCTGTGGGGTGTAAGTATGTTAAATTCATGGTGCCTTGCACAGTCAGATGGAAACCATTCTGTTGTTTCTTGTTCTGCTCTCTGCTGAATACCCTTACTCGAATAAACCAGCTGAACTTCAGTCAGCAGCTCGTCATCTGTTTTATCATGGCAAAGCTCTTCCATGTTAAAGCCTTGGGGCCCTGCTGTGAAACACCTGTAATGCTTGTTCTGCCAGAAATTTCCTTCTTTTTTCCCTGCTATTTCCCACCGATGTTTTATTTCCTCCTACACAGCCTGCAGACATGGCAAGCAACCTTCCCAAAACAACTGGCAACAGGAATGACGTGGGGAGGAGCAGAGATGCGCTGACTATTCTGCTCATCTGCCTTCCTGGCAGCAAAACTCCCGTTTTCCTAATGGAAAATCTGACATGCTCGATCTGTATGTTTTCATCCACGTTCAGCTCATCTTCTGGGCAGTTTTAAACTTTTATCCTGTCAGCTGACAAATAGCAAAGGTCACTGAGATCGCTCTCTGATCCAACTGTACTACTTTGTGGTAAGTTATGTGGGGAGCTGCTCTGTTTTATCCTGGAACATACTGAACTCGAACTGCACAGAATGACTAACAGGACTGTTAGTAAGTATGAGCTTGCTGACAAAAAGTGCTGGAGCCTTCAGGTTGGGTGGACAGCGGAGCACAGACAGGGAGGTGAAATGGCTTTGATTTGCACCAGAGTTCCTGGAGAACTCAAGTGATGGTCGTGATGCCCAGTCCTTCCCTCGGCTTGCCTTTTGCTCTCTGCCATCCAGGCCCAGAGTGCCTTTTCTGGAAGGTAGAGCTGAAC
Source organism: Acropternis orthonyx (assembly GCA_035583155.1). Taxonomy (NCBI): domain Eukaryota; kingdom Metazoa; phylum Chordata; class Aves; order Passeriformes; family Rhinocryptidae; genus Acropternis; species Acropternis orthonyx. Next base: position 57,148,886 of record JAWWEU010000040.1, on the reverse strand, counting down.
CACTCCCAAGAAGTGCTAAACTCCTTTGTCGTTTCTCAGGAGACAGCATGAAGAAAGGCCACTCTGAACCTCTCAGGAAGCTCTCTCAGCTACCTCAGCATCAAGCCTTAGTGATGATTTACCCTTTGAGTCCGTCATTCTGGTTGATCAAGCTTGTTAAAACATTTCCTGTTGACCACTGGCTCGCAACTGTTCAACACAGCAATGCTTTTGCTTGTCCTTCCACAGTCCTCACTGCAACACTGTGTACAAACAGCTGAGCTCCTACAGTGGTGAAACAGCCTTAAGCTGATCAAATAGGTGTGTAAGTAGCACTGCAGTGAGATCTGCCCTGGTTTGAAACTCTACATTGTACAGGACGGGTGCAATTTGCTCGTACTGGGGAGCAACACCAAGCTGGGACTTTGTCAGCCGTGCCAGTTATAATGTAATTAATATAGGAGAATTTGGCCTATATTTCACATAGAGAAAAAAATATATGCATGGAAAGCTGGAAAAATTCTCTGAATCTTCTGGAATTTGTTTTTCAATTTTGCTTGACAAGGGTAGGTTTTACAATATTAAGGTCAAGCTCTGTTCTGCTGTAGTTTTCTTGGAAAGTCTCCCAAGTTACACACTGACTTTCACATGGAGAGTACTGTAAAGTTGTTTTCCTGCCCAGGGAGTGGGTTAAATACAGAACTGATGCAGGAACTCAGCTTGTAGGATATAGCAGGGGAGTCTGAAGGAGCAATGCCTGTGCCTGCTTTGCAAGAGAGAACTCCCTGCTGTCCAGGTAAGGCACGGTTAAAATAGACTCCTGCAAAAAAGTCCAAATGTCATATCCAAAAAATGTAATCATCTTTACTTCAGTGGAAAACCGATACAGAAATAATTATTGTGTTACTGAAAGTATGCAAAACGTTTTAGAGGCATGGCAAAGCAACAGGAAAACAAAATCTCTTCTCTTAATAAAAGTTGTCAAATCCAAGAACTTGCCCTCAGAGCTGCTCCAAGCGAAGCTGCACAGGCCAGACCGAAACCCAACCTCCCCGGAGTGATTTGTTTTGCTCACCCGAACGCTCTGATGGTGGTAAGACCTTCAGCTGTCTCAGAGAAGTGACACAGCAAGGGGAGCTGGGTGCTGTCATCGAGCTCCTGGAGGTCCCTGGGAGTACAAAAAGAACAGACAACCACTACAATGGAAACCTCTCTGTCTGCAGAAATTCTTCTGCCAGAATGGTCTCTTTATGTATCGCACATATTCTTTTCAGGATCACACAAAAATGGTATTTCTACGGTATAGAAAGCCACTGGCATGGGAATTTCACGTCCCTCTTGTGCCACAGGAGCCTTTCAATCATTTCCCGGTCACCACCTCCATCTGCTCTTGGTCCCAGCTAAGCTTCTCTTTGTCCCCCAGTGATGATGACACCAGCATGTCTCTCCTGGATAAAAACTTGCTGTTCATTTTAGCCAGACCCTAATTACCTGTTATGCTCACTCATTCTAATTTATGCATACAATTAACTTGAACTCAGAACTGTTGGTTTTAAATTTTAGAGCATGTTGTTTGTGACTCTTAGGTCAGGTATCAAATAGGCTTTGTGTGTCTGTAACTTTATCTGCTTTATTGCAACAGTACCAGCTGGCCTAACAAAGAAAAGGTGCCTTTCCAGTAAATCTTGCTTCATTTTCCACATCTGTAAGTACCACAACAAGCTGAATGTAAAATATAGCAGACCTCCTATTTGTACTATTAAATTACCACACTGGTTGAAATAGAGACAGCACTGCCAGAGAAATAATATGAATGATAAATTTCCTCAATTACTCAGCAATGGTACTTCCAAGACCTGCTCGGAGCAAGGATATTTAAAGTCCAAAAGGTTCCAGTCTCCTTGAAACAGGAAGGTCTTCCAAACCGCAGAGAAAAATATATCTCTGTGTAACACTGCCATTGGCACAGCAGCCAGTTGTATAAACAGAAGAGAGGCCAGATCATTAGAGATTTAAACCCTTTATCAAAATCCTGCTGTGTTTGCACACTGTATCAGATAGGCCAGGACAAAGAAGTGCTCCGTGCTGCTGAATGCTGCAGTATACAGAGCTGAACTTGCTCCTTATGTTTTGATGATAAATATCTTTCCAATTCATGATGGAAAATACCCAGAAGTTTTTGAAAGATGTAATGGAAAATACAACAAAGAGTCAAAGTGCTGCAGGAAATACTGTAAATATTTGCATTTCTAAAAATTAGCGAAGCTTATATGCCTGCAAAGTACTGCGTGCAAGTAAGTTATAAATGCTGGTTGGAGCTATTGCTTCCTCCTGCATCTCCTGATTTTTATGGAAATACATTGGATTTTTTAATTTCTGTTGTGCATTGACAGAACACAAGTCAGCCCTGAATGCCTCACAAGTGATCTAAAAGAGTTTTAACAATAATGCTTTTCAACAAAGCACTTGCTCCTACAGATTTCCCCTGAAAACTGTAAGGGAATAAAATCAATGAGGCGGTTCTGGACTTGCAGAGCCCAAGGGTGCATGTGTGGTGATTTATAGGGGTGATGAACCCCTCTCTAGCTTGCATGGTAATTGGTCCACCAGCTTTGGTGGGGTGAGAACAAGGTTTCTGGAAAGGCCCCGGAGAAATTAAGCAGATTATTTCAGACTGCAACATTTTTCTGGTTTGTGAATTCTGACTACGGACTTTTCTTAGGAATAAATCTTGGAAATTCCGAAGAAAGCGGATGAAAATTAGGGTAAAGTGAAGAAAAAATATTAATATATTGCTCTGTGCCCACCCTGCTCCATGGATTTAAGGGGAATAGCTGGCACAACTCTTTCTTGGGCTATCCGAATAAAAAACTACTAGTTTATCTATTTCTTATGTGCTACAAAAGAGCAGCTCGTGCTTTAGCAAGTGCCTGCTGCAAAGACAGGGCCAGACAGTTGCTATAATGGCAGGTTGTTTTGGCCTCCCTGCAGGTCAGAAGGAGCCCTGGTGAGTAATTTGAAGTATTTAAAGTAAATCCAGCCAGATTCTGGCTAATAACAACAACAACAACAACAACAAAAAGAGTAATGGATTGAATTTAAGAAAAAACTTCAAATGGCTTGCTTTAAAATGTTTTGCCTAAGTACAGAATGAATTCAGCACAAGTCTAAGAAATCAGGATGCTATTTTTTTCTGAATAGTTCTACTTTTAATACCAGGCATACCATTAAAATGGTTTGAATATGAAATGCTGTACAGTGGAAATTACTTTCTCTGGAGTTTTTTTTCCCCAATATGAAGAAAAAGCCCTGACTGATGTTAATCCAGGGAGTTATTTTCCATTCCCTGCTAACCCTCAAAGGTCAAAAAAGAAGCTTTGACCAGATGCAAGTTGGCTCAGTCGATTAACAAACTTCATGCTCATCTGACTCTATAGCCAACAGCGTACAAAAGTGATGCAACTGGTGTTACTTCCCTAAATATCCCGTTTGTACTCAGGTCAGCTGGAAAAATCCTCCAGTGCATGTCCCAAATCCATGGCTCAGGATCAAAAGCAGGATGCCATGGCCATTTCCCCCTTATTCCTGTAGCCTCACATTCCATCACAATCCTTAGTACAGTTTTTTTCAGAGGAAGTTTTCAGGAGAGTTTGTTGGGTTTTTTTTAAAAATACGTACTTGGAAGCGACTCTGAAGTATTTCTGGATGAAATAAAACGCTATCCCGAGAGGCACGAGGGCAACAAGGAACCACGGAGTGGCGTAGGAGATCATTCCAATGGCTGACAGGCAGAGCAAGGTGGACCTGGTAAGAGACTCCAGCGTAGGAGGGATGTGCTGGAGTGAAATAAAAAACACACATAAGGCAAAACTCACTGGTAGTGCCACTATAACCCTTTTCCTCCCGCGGGCCACAGGGAAAGTGGAATGATACCACTGTGCAGTCATCGATTTCTCATTGTATCAGGAGCCTTTATGTTTCTGTGGGTCTAACGGCCAGAAGTGCAGAGGTTAAAAAAATGAGCCAATAGGGGTGTTTTTTCCCCAAAGGTCAGAGCTTCAGATCTCATGGGGGAACAGGAGCCATTTCCACCTCGTATAGATAACAGGCAAGGATGAAAAAATTGTTCTTCATATCCCAGGTATTTAGAGAACTACAACTCTCTTTCTCCGAGCCTCTTCATTTTTCTTCCATGTTCCCATCACCCTCACATCCAGGATTATTGCTCATCCAAACATTTTAATGCACAGCCATAAGGAAAGCATCCTTTCCTCCCCCTGGATGCTCTAAATACACATGTTCATTTGTCACATCTACTCCCAGACGGTTAAAGCTATTTTATTCTACCCTGTTTCCCGTTTTGAGCCCAAAATACGATATTTTGCCAATCCAGATCTTCCAACAGAAGCAACTAGTCTGCATGTGAAGAAATAGAGTCACCATCTCCCACTACGTTTGTTTTAACGGACACCTGCCCTTATTACTTTCTGCTTTTATCATTTCCAAATCCTGGTTTTGCTATGCCTTTCTCTACTGAACATGTTAATACGCCATCTTATTCAGTATCAATGTGAAAATTCGCAAAGCCAAGGTGTAATAAAACAGAATGTATGGATACACCTACCTGGTCAATGATATTTGTGTCAGCAGAGAAGCGATTTAGAATTAGCCCCAGTGGGGTCATATCGAAGAACCTGTTGAACAAATTAAAACCAAAAGTTACCTGTAGAAGAAGTCCATTTTGGGGTAAAACATCCAGTCAGACAGAACACAGAGCTGTCTCCAGCCATTTTATAAAACCAACCAGTAAATATGAATATGAATATAAACGAGTATATATGATATAAAACCTGCAGCCTAAATGCTGTCTAAATGCTTCTTCTGGCATTTCCTCCCCCCACCCCTCCAAAATTTGTCTCCTCTTTCAAAACCTGCTGTCTTATGTCCTGTTCTTTCACTCTTGCTCCCTCAAGACCCCTTCCAAAGACCTCAGCCTGTCCCTGGCTGCTCCTCAGCCTCCTGCCCACGGGCACCAGCCCCAGATGTTTCAGGGAAGCACTGGGAAAACTTGGTCTGTCATTCAGGCATCCTTCTGGCCATCCTGCTGCCTCTGCTGGCGCGCACAGAACTCATCCCCAGCCATCAGAAGGAGCCTTGGTGTCCGCATTGTTTGTCACCATGTCAGAGCTGGAGCTTGGGTGTCCTGGAGCTTGAACAGCCCCCAGAGCTGACCTTGTCACCCCAGCCTTGAAGGGCTGACAGCTGTCCATCAGATTTCAGCCAGTTAAAAAAGGGGGAAGAGTTCCACGTGGTCTGCAAAGGAATTTTTTCCCCCTTAATTGCCTCACTAGTTATTTTCACTTTTTGAGGCCTTGAAGGGAACAGATCAGCTGCAACAGCTTTTCAGAGAGGTGCCCTCCAAGTCACAAAGAGGACAGGGTTTGACCATGTAGCTTTTTCTGCGGTACCTGATTGGTCCAAGGATGATCTTGTTGAGGAGATTGTGGTGCAGGTTCTTGGCTGCCGTGAGGCCCATCCACTCCACAGTCAGGGACGTGATGAGGCAAAGGACAATCCCGGCTCCAGAGAGGATGCTGAAGACAGCTACATGGTAAGTCTAATAGAATGACAAATACATCAATCCTAGAAATAAAAACCCCTTTCTGTTTTCTGCTAGGAGGTTCCCGAGGTACCTGGTACCAATCAGCTACTCTGTCACGTCACTTATATTACATAGTTATATAGTTACTGCAATTATAACTAAATATAACATTTGGGAAATAAAAAACTATGACTGAACTGCAATTCATTAAATTCACATAATCAGAAGTTCTGGCAGTTCTAAGAGCCCTCACCCTAATGATGAACAGCCTTCCAGACCATGAAATGATAGTTCTTAGAACCGTGAAGATGGACTTAATGGACAAATACAAAGGATCACACATTGCTGGCCAAGAAACTCAGTCAAACGAAGTGGAACCTCTCAAGAATTAAGGCATTTGAGAGATATTGGAACGTTCCACTTTAAGTTCGAGCATCATAAAATTCCCAGTGCAAATCCTAGACGGATCTGCCAGGGTTACAACACGTTCAAGCCTTCTGAAAGTCTAGTAAGCGGACCCCAGTGAGGTGCTGTATATAAGTCAGATTTACAGCTAGAAGCAGCCCGGACTCAAGTAGCACCATTGAAGACTTTTTAAAATTGTTTTCCTGGCAGGACATTACTCGACAGCCAGTACTTAGGAAAATGGGGTCATTGACTTAGGCATTAAAACATCCAGATGGAAAAGTTTAGTAGAAGGTTCCTTCCTTTGCAAGGTCAATTATTTTCCTACCCTCAAACATGTTTCAGTTTTGCGTGTTCGAAAAGTTTGATAAAATTTGAATTGCCTCGTTTTAATGTTGGAGGATTCATCCATCCTGCATAATAATCAATCCTACTATATCCATCATCTTTCCAATCTAACTGGCTTCTAGATGAACAGCAAATAGTTATTTTGGAATATTTTTTCTTTATTTTTTTCCCCTTGTCAGGCTGCAAGATGCGGCTCACCTTATCATCATCAGCATTCCTGGCCTCATTTGTGTTGTCCATGGATGTCCACGTAGCAAGCCAGTAATCTATGGCCACTATAACTGAGTGTTTCAACAACTTGGAGAAAATCATCAGAAAGAGCAAGAAAAATCCTCCAGAGGTGAGATATCTCCAGCAGGTTTTCCATGGCATCTTTGTCCTGAGCCTCATGACAGTTGACATATTATCATCCTCATCCTCTTCCTCTTCTTCCTCTGTGACTCAGACATTCAATCCAGTTAGCTGGGACTCACTACTAGGCATTTTGCCTTGTTTTACTAGATTTGCTCGGCTTTTTTCTTGTCTTGATTTTTATTTTAAAGAAAAAAAATTCAGTTTGTTGCTTAAAAACAACAAACACTTCAGACATATTTTCATAAGACTTCCCCTGTGCTCTTTAAGCAATTCTATAGTTTGTCAGGCTTTGACTTGTCACAGCTTTGTTAATAAAGTATTTTTGGGAATCAAGCTCTCGATATTGACTATTTATAGCACAGACCAGGCCTTTCCCAACCTGTTCAGCTGCTTTTATTATACAGTCAGCAGAGCAATTTGGGTCTCATGGAAGATTCTAGAAAGCCCTCCAAACCTTTCCATCCAGAGGCTCCATCATCTGTTGCACAAAAAGGTTCAATTTTCCCTTCAATGGAGAGTACTAAAGCTTTGTCTCTGATAAACTGATAATTGATCACATTATACTGAAACATAATTGGAGAGAAATACCTATTTCATAGGTGTATAAACATGACATTTAAATCTTTTTTCCAGATAATAAGAATATTTATCTCACAGCCTTGCAGGCTGTACTTGTGGAAGGGGGATGTTGACCTGCTCTTGAGAGCTACTCCAATTTGTTTTCTTTACAATTATTTCTGTTGTGTTACTTCTGCCTCATCCCTCAATAACCCCAGACAGTGTGAGTTAGCAAAGAAATCAACTTGGTTTGTGACGCCCTTATCCCTGCACAAATATATGGAGAATTCCCTAAATAAATTATATAATGAACAGGTCAAACTATTGGACTGCCCACTGTTATTACCAAGTGTCATCAACATCTTCAGACTTCATAGCTAAGAACTGCCAGCTATTCAAGTGGAAAGGCAATGACACACGGGAACAGATTAAATAAAGTGCAATGATAAAACATACCCTCATCTTCATCTTCCAGCTGTGATTTGGATTCTCTGGGGTACATGGCCCTTCGAAGGGTTTTTCTCTCAAGAGTAGTCTGGTCAGCTTCCATATCCTGGAATAAGGAATGTATTAATTCATTTGAGAGCTCAGCTGCCTGCCACTGTGGCAGCACCAACAGTAGCCTCCAAGAGACTTTATTTGGATCACTTAGCTCACAGAATGGAAAAGCACAAGGATTTAACTTTCAGAAAATCCCACTTTTCCCACTTACTTCCCTCTCTCTTTCATCCATTCTTTCATTCCCCCTCTTCTGGAATGATAAAAACTTCAAAAATAATCTTTGGAGAATCCCAACTCTTCGTGGCAATAACAGAATAAAAGGCTAAGAGTTACCAGGGGGAGTCTCTTAGGCCGTCCCTTGGCCCACCAAAAGATGAGATTTGCACCACATTTCCAAGGGCTGTTTGGTTTATGTGTCCTCACAACCCACTTATGATGGATACACCACACACCTCCTGGAAAATCCATTCCAGTCCTTAAAACTCCTTACAGGTCATGCAGTTTTGCCCTAATGCCTGGTTTTAAACTTTGTCTAACAGCGTTTGGGGCAGGGGGGTGTTTGAATTTAAATGAAAAGTATTTCTTTTCAGAAAAGCCAGCCTTGTCTAAATGCTTCTATTTACCTTTTCCAGTTCTTGATCTTGGCGATTCATCAGAGTTTTCCAGTGCTCATAGAGCTCAGTATCCTTGTTTTGGATATCCTTTAGTGTCCCTTCCCTAAGCACCATTCCATCCTTCATTGCTATGATCTAGGGGAGAAAGCATCTGATAAACAACAGAGGTCACAATATCACTGATCTGGATCCTGCAAGAAGTGTCTCAGCATTGGTGGAGTTACCATTATGCAAATTTCTGTGTCCATTTTATTCAATATTTTATTAATAACTTCTAAATTTGGTTGGCACAGCTCATAAACTGAAAACACTGGAACATCTGTAAAGCCAAGCTTACCTGCACTTGTAAAAAGCAGGGAAAAACATAATAACTAACAGCTATTATAGTTATTATAATACTAATAGTATAACTAATATTTGCAATTAAAATAAAAATGAACCCTGATTCAAGTTAATTTAAAAAAACCCACATAAATATTGTAAAAATGAAATAGTTCTTCCACTATAAAACCTGTCTTAGTTAAAGTGGCAGCTAGCCACGTGGCATATGGAATTAAGGAGGGGATCTGTTGCAGGGAAAAGCAGTAATCCCATGAAGTGTTGTGGTGTTGGCTTCGAGTGCATGTTCGTCCTTAGCAAATGTGCAGCCTGGTACTGCTGCTCCTACCCAGTCAGCGTGGGGCAGGTACTGCAGCTTGTGTGTCACCAGAACAAGAGTCCTCTTGTCTTCCTGCAGAAACTTCAAAATCCCTTCCTGCATTAAATGATCGCTTAAGTGAATGTCCAGTGCAGAGAATGGGTCATCCTGCAATCGAATCAAATTAGAAAACATTAGAACAGGATGCAAAAGTGAGGTTTATTCCTAAAGCTGTGTTTTAACAATAGAACGTGTCGAGGACTGCTAATGTTTCATCTCTGTCTAATGACTAAGACCCAGCCAGAGGCCTGCACTACAAAACAGGGAGCTGGAAACCAGTGATCATAGCAATGCACTCAGTTGATTTTTAATTGACTTAATAATTTTGATAGGAAACTGGCATAGGAAAGTTAAAACAGAGTTAGCAACTCTTCTAATTTCCTCCAAACTAAACTGCAGATGTGCTTGGTCTTCACTTTGAGTTAGAGAACCTGTTCTACTCTCCCAGTGTTAATCTGGGTAGGAAATCCCACCTTCATCAGCCTATCCCTGTAATTTGGATTTGAAGTTGAATGCAAGTCCCTGTAGCTCTTCTAAATCTAACATAAATATATGGAATGACAATTTTATTACTAACTTTCCATGCTCCATGTGAAAAAGAATCTTACCAAGAAGACAATGTTGGTGTTCTGATAAAGCGCTCGAGCAACACAGATTCTCTGTCGTTGTCCCCCACTTAAATTAATTCCCTAATGAGTACAATGGATCAAAAAGAGGCATCTTTAAATAAACATTATGGCAGGCCTTCAGAAATGTAATTTTTTACAACTACACAGAGCTCCAATAAATACCAAAAACTTCATTAAAATGCTAATTCTGTTGATAAACAAGCATAATCCTCATGCAACATCAGAAGAAAAATTATTATTCAGCAACTACTCATGGGTAAGTGTAAATTATGAAGAGCTGCTCTGAGCACAGTAGGTTTTTTAGACTGAAAAATGTAACCAGTACTAGAATCAAATTCTGCATGCAAATTACAGGAGACTTAGGTCAGAAAAATCCCATTGAAGAAACAGCTGAAGAAGGAAGAGCGTTTTCAACTTTTTTTTCCAGTAACCCTTGGTGAATTACAATTATTTACCAGTCTGGGAGCCCAGTACAGACAAGATCTGTCTTCCTAATACAAAGATTAAAGCATTTGTGCCATTTACCCTTTCTCCAATTTCTGTCTGATCCCCAAAGGGCAGCAGGTCAATGTCAGGCTGCAGAGAACACGCGTCTGTAACAGCCTTGTACCTGTAAGAACAACGTGGGCACTGCAATTATTTAACCGGCCACTTAATTCTGCTGGCAAAACCCCTTCAGCTCGAGCTCACTGCTGAGTTATTTATTGCTCTGTGATGGCTGGGGGATTGCAGAAATAAAGGGGCAAAATCATTATTCAGCAGCTTAAGCCTGGAGCGTTGTAAACTAAGCATTGTAAAAAAATGTCATATTTACTAAAGATCCTTATTGACAACACTGCTTTTTTAAGAATTAATTACGTACATTATTTAGTATGTTCCTTCCTATTGTGGAGATGTTTTGTTGCACTCTGGAGGATTTAAGCCATTTTCCAGTGAGTTATTACTTCCCCCCCTTTAGGTGCCTCTTCATTTTTCTTCACAGTGATACTGCAGGACAAAGGATCCTTAAAGCGATTCGGATCTTGCCAGAACCAGGAAACCACTTGCCAAACCTTGAAATTTGCTGTGAGATTTCCAGGTCTGGCGGGTAACACAGACGACCTGCTCGTAAGCAGCGGGGATCAGACTATTTGAGTGGTATAATTCAGCCTTGCCCCTTTAAATCGAGTGAGTTTAGGCTGATGGGTGCAATAGCCAAAGAATCTGGTCCCTGACATTTTAGGTGCTTTTCTAGATTTTGAGGCATTTGGTTTTATCAAGTCAGAAGGGAGTCATCCCTCTTAACAAAGCACAGACTGGGGGGAACGGGGTGTATTTTTAATAACTTAAAGCAGAGAGAATGTTGCCTCTGAAAACATCAGCAGTTTGCTTTCCTTAAGTCCAGTCACTTTTCCCACCTTTGTTGACTGACCTTTTCGAAGGATACAAGAAGCAAGTGCTGGGTGGGCACAGTAGAAGCTGAGTCCCTCAGCTTCCACACTCCCTTCTCCTGTTTTCTAAAGGAAGAATTGAGGTTACTCCCTTGAGGGAGCCCAGCTTCATACAGGCAGCGTTTCTGTAAAGTGGCTGCTCTCACAGCAGGATAAGCACATAAACTCAGTGGAAACATGCCTAGAATCCCTGTTTCCAGAGTCTTCCAGCAACCTCACGCTCCATTAGACAAAAAAAGAAGAATGTCAGTAGTCCCCAAAGATGGGATTCATCTCACCTTGGAAATCCCACAAATGGCTTCCTCTGTATCCCAGGGAGAGCCACTGCCCTGGGTGAATTCTCACAAACATCTCAGACTCGTGCTCTGGTCGGAAGAGCAACCTTGAAAGACTAATTTAAACCAGAAACCTTCCTCTGAGATGGATAAAGTCGGGCTTACTAAATCCACCCCAGCATTCAACAGGCACTGATAGCTATTTTTCCAAATCTACAAACTTCCTCCAGAAGATACAAAAAAAAAAACAACAACCAAAAACCCAAATAACAAACCAACCCCCTCTAAAAGGAGCTGCCAGGTGTTTTTAGAAGGAGGCTGACCTTTACCTCTGTTTGTTAAAAGGGCTCCCAAAGATGATGTTTTCCTCCACGGTTGCGTTCAGCAGCCACGGCTTCTGAGCCGCATAAGCCACGGAGTATCTGTTCCTGCTGTAGACAGACACAGAGCATTAGCAAAAAGCAAAGCAGCCAGCCTTAAGAAATGCCTGAGAATCAGGGGGTTGAACATTAATTTTATGAGTGTGCATTCAGAAAAATGCAGGGAAACACATGAGCAAGGCAACTGCTACAAAAGTGAAGGGAGGAATTTTAAATTAGATGCTTTTGTTAGAACAGCACCCACTCCCACCCCTGATGGTAAAAATCTACACTCTAGGTTGTATTCTATTCTCCTGTACGTGGCTGGTACCTACCTCAATCTAGTAGCTGCAATTTCAATCCAAAGGCGAATTATGAATAATAAAAATAATTTAATTCTCATAAGAATACTTATTTGGTATTTCTTTTCTCTGACACCAAAACAGGCCGTGAAAAGACACTGTTCAAATGGCATCAGTACACTTGACTTGCTGCTTTCTGAAGTTTGAGATTATTTTAGGTGGCCACACACATAAAATTGTTTTTTACTTTCAGTGTATTAGATCCCCAGTGGACTGACATGGTATTGGAACAGAGGGCAGTTTAATACATATTGGGAAGGAATCACTGCATTCTCCCAAGTATTCATTAGACATCCTTTACACGTGTCTAAATACCTCATGACATGTTCTTTTATGCTGGTTGTTTTGCCAAAGTACAACAGCAAAAAAGCTCATGCAATTTCAGATGTTTTTCTGAGATGCCCAAGATGTGTGAGGAAGGGGGTGTGAACTGGTATCAGCTTGTGGTTCTGAACACTTACGGAATCATAGCATGGTTTGGGTTGGGAGGGACATTAAAGATCATCCCATCCCACCCCCTGCCACGGGCAGGGACACCTCCCACCAGCCCAGGTTGCTCAGAGCCCCATCCAGCCTGGCCTGGGACACTCCCAGGGATCCAGGGGCAGCCACAGCTGCTCTGCCCAACCTGTGCCAGGGCCTGCCCACCCTCACAGGGAGGAATTCCTCCCTAATATCCAATCTAAATCTCTTCTCCTTCAGTGTGAAGCCATTCCCCCTTGTCCTGTCACTCCAGACCCTTGGAAATAGTCTCTCTCCATCTTCCCTGGGGGCGCCCGTCAGGTTCTGGAAGGCTGCAATTGGGTTCCTTCTCAGTCTCTTTGATCCTACTGCTTCCAGCAAAGCATTTGGTTAACTTTATATGCAAACCTCTAGGACTAGCTGTTGACAGAGAGGGTGCAGGGGCGTGAGAAATAGCTGGTTAAAAGCCATCGGTGCTGTCCCAAACCTCTGAGGAGTTCAAGCAGTTCAGGATGCACTAGTACAAAATCTGTCCTCGGGATTATGGGGTAGCAAATCCTGGCGTGTCTCCCAACCACAGCTCCGTGTGCCACTACTTCTCTGTCACTCAGGACATGTGTTGAGTTTGGCTTGTCCTTTTAAACCTTCATCCCCTCCCCTGGAGCCAGGGGTGGAGCGAGGGGTGGAGGCACTGCTGGACTGCAGCTGGAGCACAGCTGGAACACAGCTCCCTCTGCGACCTGCCCTATCCCACAGCCCGGGTGAGACACCACACAGATCCCAGAAAACACACAAAACACATGGGAGGATCCATGTCGCGGTGCCTTAAATCCACCTGGAGGCCCTGCCTTGCCCAGTGGGGAGCACAGGAAGCTCCCAGCGCTGTCAGGAGGGACCTGGGAGCGGAGAGCAGCTTTTAGACAGGGCTGAGGTAGTGGTACAATGGCTGGAGAATATTGGGATCCGCTGGATTTAACACAATCTCTCAGTTAACCCCACAGGAAACAATTATCAACAACCATACAATCACCAAGTATCAACAACAATTATGGTAAGGGAACAGAGATGGCTGAAAAGTACGAAGATGAAGGTTTGGGGACATTCTAAAGAACTTAATGAGTTTATTAAGATACACTAAAAAAAAAAAAAAGAAATAATACCTTCTGGATGCTTCAAAAGAAGGTTCAGTTTCATTTACACTGTAAGTTATGGTAAATGACATTTAGTAAGCAGGAAATAGAAATAATAACATTTTGTGCTAGTTTTACACACAGGGAAACTGGAGTTAAGTACATATTTTAAGAACTCAACAGAAGTTTGGGGCTTTTTGTTCTTGAAGGGAAAACAAACAAGGTCTTAGTAAAAGCATAAAACTTTTCTAAATAAAACGGTTTCATACCTATAACACAGAGTGGCTAAACAGGCAAATTACGTTGTTAGAAAATGTATTAAAAATTAAAACCGTATTGTAAAACTTATTAAAAATTAAAATATTAACATTGCCTGGGCCTAGAAAAGGCTGACAAGCAGGAACTTCTGCACACAGTTCTGCCAATGACCTGCAAAGGCTGATTTGACTAATGTCAAATTTCCCCTGGAGCAAAAATAAGCTTTGCAGACACACTTGTGACTCAGAACAGACTCTGCAGCTGTTTCTAGCACTAAGGTTGTATGAAGCCCAACATGTGGGCTTTCCTTGGCACCCTCCACTCCTTAAGGATCACATCCTTAAGAGACACACTTTGAAGAGCAGTCAGTGGCAGTAGTGACATGAATGGTTTTGCAGTTCCCCCTGCTTGTTAATTGATTCAAAAACAACGTTGAGGGCCTGGAATGGCAGCGAAAGCAGTTCTGGAGCAGTGATGATGCTCATGTACAAAACCTAAAAGAGGAAGTTTATGCCAGGGAAATAGAAGGAGTCATTGGAAGGGCCTAGAAAACTCATGCTAATGCATCATTTTCCTGACTTAAGGAAAAAAAACCCAAAAAAATGAAAACATGAACAAACTTATCCTCCTCTCTCAGGCCTATGAGTCCTCCAGATGAAATATTTCACTGCTGAGACAGAAATGTCTGCTTGACTGCTGCGATACCAGTAAATGCAGCTGCACTCATAAGGAGAATATCCAGGTCTAGAGAGGGCGTGAAAATTCTAATAGCAGAGTCCCTGCAATGCCAGACCCATGTATTAAACATCTTCCCAAAATGCCAGAAGCGAGACACAGCAGCACATCAGCTCTCTGGCTTTGATAATTCAGGCCTCCCAAAGCGCACAATCTGGTCCCTTTGTGCACTAACTGTCAGAGAAGACACTGCATTAGAGGTGAATAAATTGGTTATCTCAGGTGCCAGGGAACAATAACTTGAGGCTCAAAAACAGGTATCACTTGGCTAGAACTGGTGTCTTATTCAGCAGAGGCTTCCAGTCTTCTCTACAATGCAAAAAAGTTCCAAGAAAGCAAAAGATGAAGTCTAACAAGAGACTGAAAAGGCACCGGAAATTAGGTCAAGCCAAACAATAAAGCAAAAAACCTCTAAATTTCCTCTATTCAAAATCCCCAAACTTTTTTCAGCAGAGCACTGCAGTGGTAGAGAGATAATGCTTTCATGTGTACATTTGGGAGTGCCCTCTGAACTGCAACTTAACAAAACCCGGGCACAAGCTTTGCAGGACCCCCTGCAATTCCACACCAGCTTTAATGTCTTTGCCATTGGAATCAAATAGATTATCTGAATGAAGCAAGGACTGATTTTCAGATCTCAGATTCTTAAACTCCTCTTCCTTGCTTAGAAAGGTCATTCCATGCTTAGCTTCACAAATACCCTTTAATTCCCCCGAATTATGAGTGAGATTTCTGTGAGAAGTCACGTTCACCAATAATCCCATGAATAAACACATATGAGACCTTTACTGAGCTGGGGCCTTCACAAACAAGGGGATTAAGTATTTGGGCCTATACTTTCTTACCCTGCTGAATCTGAGAGAGTGATGTGATTGCAGGGCATGGGAGTGCGCTGGAATTGAAGCTCCTGAGGTTTCTAAAAAGAGTATTTTATTTGCCTGAGGGGATTAGCAATTTTTACTGTAGGTTCTTTATTGAAATATGGCTGTTTATGCTGATTTTTCAGCTGTATTATAAAACATACATATTGGCCAAAATGGGCCGTGGGAAGTTCAAGTCTGAAATGGTAGGAAAGTCCAAACTGATTAGAGTGATTAGTCATTTTATAAGATTCTGAATATATAAGATGAAATAAAACAGAAATTAATTCAAATCAAGGTTTTAAGGAAAAGTAAAAAAGACGCCTTGTTGAAGTTTGGACTCTTTTATAGTAACTCTGAATGTTTTAAAATAGACTAATGCATCTCTAACCAGGCTCTGATTCCCTCAGCCTACAAAGCAAAAAAGGAGGAGAATAAAGGGATACAAATTCTCTGGGATACTCCTGTAACAACACAATGAACCAATTCCTCTGCTAATCCAGGCAAGAAATTCAAGGCAAGATGAGGACTGAGCATCTACACAGATTCTGCCCAGGAGTTTAGGGGAATTTAGTCCTGTCCCTGCAACCAGCACAGCAGCACCAGGTAGTTGTGCTGCTTTGGGCCACTGACACTTGTCTGGTATCATTTATCCCACCATTTATCCCCCCATAATGTGGTTTCTGTGAGCTGCTCTTACTGTGGCTGCCACCTGAAGGGAACACTGACTTCTCCTGACTTTTCTTGTATCCTTCTTGATACTTGAGAACGGAACAGGCCATTTGTGAGGATCTGTTTAATAGTTCTCTTGTTTCCTGAGCTTTTCACTTAGCACATAACAACCTGTTTGCTCAGAAACAAATTCAATGTAGGGAAAATGTATGGTAAGTGAGGGATTTCCACTCAGCCATTCCTTGCTTGGCAGTCTGAGAAGATGGTTCTGACTGTTTGGCTTGGTGTGGATGAGGGGAACACATCACTGCATGATCCCCACAACTGTTCTTGTAGAGATTTAATAATTCAGATCTGAAACCTGCTTGGCTTAATCACTGCATTCAGAGAGCCTCAGATTTGTTACAAACCTTAGGCAAGGAGATGCTTTTTGTGTATCTGAGGTTTGTGGCATAGCTGAGACACGTCTCACACAAGTGGGAAGAACTGAGATCTGCCCCATAAGACTTGCCCTGGCCGAGATTTTTTCTAGAAAGATACACCAACATGCTTTATTTCCCTAAGATGTCAAAGTGCCAACCCTGGCAGCAGGGCACACAGCTCTTACTGCAGTCAGCCTCCACAGCAACAGGGTGATGCACTGCAGGATTGCCCCAATACAACTGGGGCTGAAATCTTACCCATTATCACTATTAATGTGTCATTGTTAATGTGCCTGAATTTGCAGGGGAATTCACTGCCTTTCATCCCTGGATCAGTAGCTGCGTTAGTCATGCACATAGAATCACATGGAAAGGGATTTAAGAGAGTAAATAGGACCTTTATTATGGGTTTGCAAAATAGAGGATCCACTTGGTTAAATACCTGAAGTATCCTTCTGTATTCATCTGTCTGCCAGGCAGTCTGAAATTACCAGCAAAACATAACCACGTTTGCATCAGCTACATCCTGGTACCAGTTACAGCGTGCAATGACAAAGGAGCCTGAGGTGCTTCCTAACACCTGAGCTGCCTGCTGATGGAAAGGCAACTGGCAGTATGATCTTAACTCTTGAACAATGTGAGTCTTTCATTTTCTTTTCATAATTCAGAGCTATAGAACATTTCATAGGCTGTCTCTGCTATGTTTCTAAGATATCTCATTTCTCTGATCTTCCTTAGATTGTGAATCTTTTTCTAGGACAGACCTGAGCCTTTCTCAAAAATATCTTTGTAAACAATTGTTAGAATCATTTCAAGGTACACTCTGCTTATCCCTGGTATTTTTTTAAACAAATGCCTGATTGTGGTGTCAAAATCTTTGTTATATGTCTCAAAGAAATTAAATGTGGTGACTCACATAGTCTTCTTCCTTCAAAGCTTAAACTCACTAACTAAAGTTAGTCTTGCCTTGGCTCCAGCTGTACCTGCTACTCCAGTGAGATCATGTGTTTACAGTAGGAGACAATGAAATATAGCTGGAGAGCAAAAAATGCCATGGATACTAGCACAGGAAAAGCAAAAAACACCCAGCTTGCAGCATTGCTGTAAGAAAAATATGACCAAGGACGTTACTAGTCAAGGGATGGGGCAACAAAACATCGGTCTCTGTGACAACACTCTCTCTTTGCCATCAAAAAGCTGATTGAGAGGAGTTTGGCTTGGTAGTGTTAAGGAAACAGAACTGATCTTTAAAATAAAAAAAAAACGAATTTTGGGGTTACTATAAAGAGAAACACTGACTTCCATAAGTGAGGTTTGGCTGTATACCAGGGAAGGGGAAAAGCTACTACATGTGTAATTATTGTATCACCTTCTTTTTTTTTTCTGCCAGCAGCACTTCTGAGTGAGAAATAAATCCATCCTTTCCTACACCTCCCACTTGACTGAAGCTCCAGCCTGTCATACTTTCACTGGTGTGAACAGCAGCAGCATGACAATGCTGACTTCAGTGACAGTGAGTGCTGAAGCCTATTTGATAACAGGAATAGTATATGCTTTCTATCCAGGTCATTTGCTAGGCTAACAGATTAGACATTCATTGTCAGACTAGCCTTTTTCCCTTCCTAAGGCTGCTCTGCCTGCTCTGAACCATGACAAAACAGCAATGAAAACCCTCCTTAAGTTTGCAGGTGATGCATTCCGGAGAGGATCTGGGTGATGATAATCACTCAGCATGCAGTTCTGAGGCACGAAGTTTACATTTCTCACAGCAAACCTCAACCTCCTCCTCCTCAAATGCAGCCATTAAAAGCAATATAAACATACTTGCTCCAGTGAACTTTTCCCTCCAGCGTCTGCATCTCTCCCAGTATAGCAAGGAGAAGGGAGGACTTGCCACAGCCAACTTGACCCACAATCATTGTCATCTGACCTATGACAATAACAAAAACAACAAAATACATCTTAAAAAGAGGGGGAAAAAATATACTCTGGTCAACAAGGGCCAACTAGATCCAGGTCTAGAGCCTTCGAACTAGTTGGTTAAATCTGTTAGCATCCACTATGAAAATCAGCAGTACTTTATGTATTGACATATTCATGTATGGAAATGTATATTAATGAACAGTGCAGCACACACTAATCTCTAAAGAAATCAGATTATTGCTCTTACCTATATAACCATTTGTTGTATGGGACTGTGCTACCCTGTGGAAGTTATTTAGGGTCAAATGAGGTAAAGTAGGGAGTGATTATTCAGTCCGGGGTCCCATGAAAATTTGGGCCAGACAAATAAATGACTGCAACTACAAGAAGACCCATTGCTCTTCCCTGCTTTGCTGTACTTCTCCTTCACCCACCTAAACTTCCCTACCCTCAAGTCCTACCCTGCAGTGAAAATGGTGCTCCTCAGACCTTCCCATAAACTGAGTGAATTCACTAACTGTGCTGGCCAGTGCGTTTCACACACTCACAGGGTGATTTGGGTTGGAAGGAACATTAAAGATCATCCCATCCCACCCCCTGCCACGGGCAGGGACACCTCCCACCAGCCCAGGTTGCTCAGAGCCCCATCCAGC
>JAWWEU010000040.1:57094414-57120517 GCA_035583155.1 Acropternis orthonyx | reverse complement strand
TCTTCGAGATATATTTAAGTACACCTCTCGACTGCCAAGTTCCCACAAAAATAAAGAGGCAATTGTCAAGATCTTCAAAATATTCAAGAAAGATCTAGAACAGAATTAGGAAACTTCTCAAAGTCTTTCAATTAGGGTTATTCCCTAACCAATTCACGGGCCTTCGATATGTTGGGTTGATTTAATTTTGGCCCAACGATCAAAAAAAAATATTTATTCCTCTAATAAACACTTAAATGTTTCATAGGAATCAGCTGAGCCCACACTTCAGAAGGTCACGTTTGGAAAGTGTGGGAAATAAACCCAGAAGCCTTTATTTTTGACATTAACTAAATAGTTTGCGTTACTGCCTGGTAGTTCTAACCCAGGCTGGGTTTCCACAGAGCTGAAGGAGCACTAAAAGGATGGTGCTCGCCCCCAGGGCACTTTAGGGAGTTACTGGCCTCAAGTCTTATTTACACTAGAGCTCCTTACATCACTCTGGGAGCATTCAGAGGTCTTGGGAGTGCCTTGGATCACAGCTGCATTCTGTCAGAGCGGTCCTCCCTCTGAGAGAGGCACTGAAACACGAGGCAGGTGTGCTGGGAGTGACACCCCCTGAGCTTGGGCACCGGTACCATCGCCAGGAAAACACCAACACGCTGCCTTAGAGAGTGTGGGAACGCTTCCCACAAAGGTTTACCTGGGAATGGCTGTGGTGCAGCTACTGGGATTCTGGTTCCTGACTTAATACATGCTTTACTACAGAAGTATTTTTACTAACAGCCCTCCTTTGTGCCACAGAGATACCCTCAGTGACAAGAGAGTGTGCAGAACTAGTTGCCTACCTCATATTTCTAGCTCTTAAACAAGTCCGTTCTGTCTTTAAATCTCCCTTCTTATTATACAATATCAGAAGTTAAGAACCAGCGGAGTTTAACATTTTCCAAGCAATATTTAGCTCTTCAGGCTTCTGTACTGCAAATTATCATCCCCCAGATGCCATTTTCTTAGGGAATAATAAGAGGTTACAGGCAGCAATCTGCAATGAAGTCCTTGCTGGAGCCCTGCCTCTGCAATGAATGTTTGCCCGGGATCTCAGGCCATAACTGCTGGATGAACAATGTATTGTCCAAGATTCACCCTGACCTTCAGCAGGACGTGGCTACACCTGATCACTCTGGATGGATATGAGTTCAGTACTTGCTATAAGCTGCTCTGCTCACACAGGGAGAACCCTTGATAATTGCTGTTTCTTGGAACATCCCTCGAAACCCAACTCCTTTGCACAAGGCAAGATGGGACGGTCCTGTCACCTTTTCCAGAATGGAAAAATGCTCATAGTTAACATGGGTTAGTTTCTTCCATTTTTTCCCCCCAAAAAATAGTCAGTTGAGACATTATAAGGTTTTAAGATACTGTAACAGCTGGTTCTATGCATTTAAAAATTCTTTAATGTCAGTGGGACCACCAACAGGGAAGGACCATGCCAAACTCACCCCAAGCTAAAATTATGATGATGATACAGGAGTCCAAGTTTCATGGAAAACCAGCATGTCTTAGCTCATTAAGGCATTTGAAGAGTTCTTTCAGGCTAGCAATCATAACCTTTCTTTCCTACAGATCTGCCTGTCGTTGTTTCCCAGCCTTGTTAAGAACCAGGTGTGACCACTAACTAAGCTTGTTTAGACGAGAGCTCCTCCGAGCACTGTCAGTGTTGCTGTCAGTCACAGAGCACGATTCGACTGCTTTTTGGTCCTGCCACAAAACCCAGTTACAAGTGGACACAACAAAAAGCAACAATTGGTCCTTGGTCAGATGCCCGTGCTGCTGCCGTGTGGCAGAAACACAAGCAAGAGCTTGTGTCAGCAGTGGAAGGATCATGAGCAGGGAAAGGATTGCAGGTCATCATTTTTAAAGTCACAGATCATATCCATGACATGGAAATCCTGCTCAAAAAACCCCTGTCTCTTAAAAAAAACCCCTCTCTCTTCACTGGCCCTTTGGAGAGACACCCTCCCAGCCCTTGGAGCAGATGATGTGCCACGTCTCTGCTTGTTAATCTTCCTGGGAAATGAGCATGAAGACCACGTTCCCCTCTGGATTTGCAGTGGTCCCACAGACATACAACCTTCTCAGCCAGGCGGGAGGATCGCTGAAATCAGGCCCTTTGATGCTCTACCTGAACAGGCATTGCCCACAGATTGGGGCACAGGAACAAGAACCACATCAGCTGGTTTGTTTCTATGGCAACCAAGTTATTGATTTGTCCCAGCGTCATCTCTCCCATGGACAAGTTGGATGTAGAAAGCCTCAGGATCTTGTTATATATCATTGCCTGCAGGAAAGGAATAAAATTGAAGATATGAAAATGACGTGGTTCTAAAACCACAGTGGCAGCAGGACGTTTTAAACTGCAGCATCAGCCTGTAGCTAAGGCAGCCCTTCTCCCAGTCTCTCACCTGAGACAGAGAGAGGTGGAGACAGAGGGAGAGAAAGCACAAGAGAGAGAACTGACTTTAAAAAACTCCAATTCCTCTCAAAAGCTTTGTCGCTTAACGCAGACCTAAAATAGAACAAAATGACAACAAAACATCAAAATTTGGGAGACTGGCCAAAGATATCTTTTTTTTTAATAAATCTTTGGTGAGGCTGCTTTTCTGTGACACCCCCTGTCAAAGAGAACCTTGTTTCTGATAAGAGAGTTAAATTTCTGCTGTGAAGTTTTGATCAGGGTGGGTATGCATTCCTTTGGGTTTCTTCCCTTTACTTGGCCATCTCTTTCCATAAAATCTGTCGGAGCTTGACAGGTTTTTTAATTAATCAGGGCTTATATCTACCAGATATTAAAGACAAACATTGTGAGCCCAGTTCACAGCTAAGACCAAATGTCAAACACTGCAGTTCCAAGGACATTCTTAAAAATAATTTGAGTGGTTTTGTCCACAAGCAATGTGGGCCCTGCAGAATTGATCAGAAATGTCTACAGGCCATGGTGAATTACATCAGCTGCATATCACAGAATATTCTGAGTTGGAAGGGACCCACAGAGATCGAGTCCAACTCGTAAGTGAATGACCTGTACAGGGATTGACCCCATAGCCTTGGTGTTATTAGCACCAACAGCTAATGTGCTCCTCAAAGTCCCCATTTTGGCATGCGTGAGTCACAAAAACACGAGGAAATAACCAGATACTCTTTCGTCACCAAGTCTGTACCATCTTCTCCTGGGACAAGGCAGAAAACACTTGAAACAGCCACATCAGTCACAGTGAGCACAAAAGAAGCAGCTTCCTCGCTGAGATATTCCCATGGTTAGTTACATCTGGCAAAACATCAGTTCCTGCTTCTGTTTTGCACGGAGTGCTGCTGCTGCCTGTGGAGTCTGGGCTGGGAGAGCCCTGCTGCAACCCACCCACGTGCTGAGCCACAGCTGCTGGCTCCAGCTCAGAAACACCACTGTCACAGGGGGTTAATGCATGCTGGGTTTGGAGGCACAGCCCTGCAGGTGAATCACTGCCATCCCATCCCATCCCATCCCATCCCACCCCATCCCACAGGGCTCTGTGCAAAAGGGCACAAATGTTCAGCATCACCACTCAGGACACACGGACGAGGTTCCCATAAAACCAGGATGCTCTGCAGGTGACTCTGTTCACAGCCAGCAGAGGCAAACCCGCAAGGAAATGAAAGGAAGCAGATGCAGGGCCAAAATGACACCGCTTCTCTTCATGTGTCTTTGCTCACCTGCAAAGAGGTGTTCTCACACACACACGCAGGGAGTGTTACACCTCTGCAGGTTACCATGGCGGGGTTAGTTTTCAGCCAAAGGAGTTGCTGCCAGCAGTTTGGCTGAGGGTGATGCTGCTTTTTTTTTGGGGGGTGATGCTGCTTTGTCCAGCGTGCTGTGCGAAAACACAGCCTGTCCCTTCTCTCAAACCGTGGTTAACTCAGCCTTCAGGCAAAGGACGAGACAAAAGAAATGGAAGCACGAAACTGGAGCTGTTATGAGTGAGCTTTGTGGCAGAACATCTTTGCTCACCAGCAAGGCACCTCGCAGGTTGATGCCAGTTTCTGTAGTCACGTAGTAGGACGCCTGCAGGAACGTCCTCTGCAAGATAAGGGCCAGGAAGAGAAGGACTGCCAACACATAAACATTCCTGAGGAATTCCTCCGAGGAAAGATACGAGTTTGACGGATCCTTCCCCTGAAAAGAAAGGAAAAAATGATGCAAGTGCATCCCTCATAGGAGGATTGTATATTCCTGAGAAACTGGGACCAAAGAAATTCAGTCATTGCATTAGAATAAAAAAATACCGATGGTATTAGAGGAAAGTTATAGAAATCAGTTTCCTCACTGCCCTATGTATCAAAATAATTTCAATACAAATCAAACGCTCCACTCACTTAGGATCTCAACTTCTAGCAGTTCTAAAATGATTCGGTTTTAGCAGGAAAGTGACAGTAAGTTCACCATGTCTGCCTTGTCTTTAGTTTCTCCATCAAATTCTGGTGCTTTGTAGCATAGAGATGCTACTCAGTAGAAAATAAAGCTCATTCCACTTGTGCCACAAAGAAGCTGCAGGGAAATACTTTGTATTATATGGGATTAGTTCTTTATCTTGCATTTGCATATTGTGGAAACAATTCCTTCCAGAATTATAGTCTCTGATACCTGTGAATTGTGAATAAAATAATGCCAGTCATCCCCACAAAATGAGGTGTAAATGTCTCAAGAGGGGAGAGAAAAAGTCTTATTTCAGTCACTCTATTTGTTTTCCCTTTCTAGTTTTTGTGTGCACTGTTCTGCTCTGTTTCAGGCAGAAAAGGAAACAAATGTACCAAAATACTGCAAGGAGGACTGTTCCTTTGGTATTTCCGATCCAGCTGGAAGCAGGATGTGCTGGAATTCTTGGGGAGATAAAAAAAAAAAAATAATAGAAGAAGAAGGAAAAAGCCTTTTCTACTGAAATATTCAGCCTGATAAAAGGTTTGGGCAATATAGGAAAGCAAACCACCTGCCCAAGACTCCTTGAAACAAGGGTTGTTAAAATTCAGGATTGGTCAGATGAATACATTTGAAAACCCTTCTATTCACATTCTGCAGCATCAAAGCTCCCCATGTTTTCACAGTGGCGTTATCAATAAAAAAATAACATTTGTAAATAACTTTTTTTTCCAATGTATATAGAGCTCTCAGGAATTAAGGCAGAATAAGCATGAAACTGAATTTGTTCACATTAATTGAAACTAGAGAGAATTTAAAAGAGAAATGGGGAATGGCAAGAACAACCAAGAGAAAGTTTATCAAAATGCATAAATTACAGGCAAATGTATTCTGAAATGTACCCAAGAAAAATAGTGACTGTCACCAAGCCAGACCCTTGGAGTGGTTTCCAGATCTCCAATGATTCCAATCTTCCCTTTAGCCAGTGCTAATTAAAACTTTAAAAAACCCACAACTGAAAGCACAGCACTGAAGAGAACAAAAGATAAATGAAGCAGAGAAGATAAGGTTTCCAAACTCTGAGGTCCAGAAATTGTTTTCAAGCTTCAATACCTTGTTTATTCAACATGCAAAAAAAAGCCCCATTTCTGAAGGCAAAACATGCACTTTGCCTTCTGACTTTGTGGCCCAAATCCAGCGTGTGCAGGTTCAAGGATGGCAAAGAGCTTGATTTGATAGGCTGTACAATCACAGTCTCCTTCGGAGCAACGAAAGTCTAAAGCCAAACCGAGACCATCAGTCAAGAAAATGAATGTCAGGAGTGAGCAGCCAAGAAAAAGAGATTTGAACAGTGATTATAGTCAAATACTTTATCTGGAGGGGAAAATGTTATTCCATTACATACCTATCTGCTCATTCAAATACAAATTACTCACTTCATAAAGTGTATGGAGATGTTTCTGTTATCAGAAGACAGATGTAGGAAAATTTCTTCCTCGTGTCTTCTCCGCTGTCAGTAAAATAACTTTACCTGTACTTTTTCACTAATCAAGTAAGTTTTTCTTACTTATGATAGTAGATATTCTGTATCAGAGGCTTGTTCAGCTCTTAGAGGTGATCTCTGCAAGTTCAGTCTCAGGGAAACTTGAAATGAGCTGTGTTCAAGTGTCTTTCGTGCCTCTCTGGTATCATGAAAGTCATTGAATAAAGTGGATGCTTTTCAATTTCTCACACGTGCCAACACATTTTATCACTGCAACCAGCAGTATCATCAGTCGCCAACAGGGACTGACCTCTTGCAGCTTCCCAATGAAAAACAGATTTCAGAGAGCTCAAACCTGTCAGTGAACTAGAAACTGAACTACAAATGGACAGAAACAAAGCAAAGCTCCCAGGCTCATCCTTGCTGGATGCGCCACCGAGGCACCACCAGTGGGTGTCCTGCCTGGAACAAAGAGGGACAGAAAAGCTGTTCCTTCTCCCCAGAACTGCTGGGATGACTCCACCAACAGAGAGTGGGAAATCTGAGGGAATGGCCTGGAGTTGTGTCAGGGCAGGCTCAGGTTGGATCTCAGGGAAAGGCTCTCCCCCCAGAGGGTGGTGGGCACTGAGCAGGCTCCCCAGGGCAGTGGGCACAGCCCCAAGGCTGCCAGAGCTCCAGGAGGGTTTGGGTGATGCTCTGGGGCACAGGCTGTGACTCTTGGGGATGGGGCTGTGCAGAGCTCAGGGCTGGACTCGACCCTGCTCCCAGCTCAGCACATTCTGTGATTCTGTGAAACTGGGGGAAGCCTCCACTACCCATGTTCCATTCATACCAAAGGCTTCCACTGCTCTGGTTCATAACTCGCTGTCTCTCACAACAACAAAAAAAAAAATACTCTATTTGTTCAAAAGAAAACATGAAATACCACAGTGATGATCACAGACATATAAAAGCCAGGTGTATCAAATACCTGATACGAATCTAGAACTGCTACCCAAGCCTTTGACTGTGTGTTTCCAGGTTACCTTTTCTGTTGTGTTTGTGTTATTGGTTGTATTCTGGAAGCCCTGGACAATGCCAGAGATGCACAACGGCCCAGCAAAGCCCAGCAAGTCAGCCAAGTACCGGAACGTGCTGCTGAGCAGGATGGGGCGTCCAAAGGCACTGTACATGGCCAACCATATGGAGGGGCTCCGATTGGGCTGCTCCTCCACCTTTTTCTGGAAAACAGAGAAATAGGTATCAACACACTATGAAAAAGCCTCCCTGGATTTATATGGCAACATCCTGGATGCCCCAATGGCTCCTGAAAGGTGAGGTAGCAAACGTGTTGTAGATACCGAGATATACCAGACCCTCTTCATAGCAAATTCACGTTCTGCCTCCCCTTGGTGACTGTGGTTTCTCACCTCTATATCCCACCCCTTTTCTGAACCTGTGGACACAGGAATGCAAGCACAGATTATTAGTCCTGGCAGGCAGCCACTGCTCCTTGTCACATGTGCACTCGGGGAAAGGTCTGACCTTCCAGCCCCTTGTCCATGTGGGTAATCCTGGTTTCACAGTGGCTGTGAAACCACTTGGTCCAGTAAAGGCTTCTGGTGTGACTAAGGGATTGAAGGAAAAATACATGGACAGACACCTGCAAGAATACAGTTTAATTAAGTTTATCTGGATTTTTTTTTTCCTCCTCTCTTGGATTTCTACCAGGAAGACACACTTCAGCTGATCACTCATTACTGTACTCAAAAAGATGAAAGTAACAGACCCAGAAGGGAGGTTAAGCTTGAATCAACTTAAGGGTCCTTTCTAGTGTTCAGTTCTGTGAATTTATGCAGTATCACAACTCTTGCCCCCAAAACACCAGCCAGCAGATCTCTCTTCATCTAGTCAGAGGAGTTCTGATGCTTCTGAGCTCCTTTCAGTCCACTGAAGAAGGAGTTTTACTGAACAGATCCGTGGTCTGCAGAGCCCTTCCTTGCAATTCAGGCAGCAGCTTTTGACACTCTAAAAAGGCATCTGTCATTTTTCAAGAAGCACAAGCTGCCTGCAAGCTGGAAACCAAGCCAAGCCCTCTTGAGCGTTCACAGAGACATTTTAAGCAACAACCAGCAAAGCCACCAGAGAAAAGCAAGTGTGCCTGTAACCTGCCCGGCTGCCTCCTGCCTTTTTTTTCCCCTTTCCTTCATTTTTTCCTTCTGTGCCCCTTCAACAGTGAGATGGAATATGTGTGTGGTGCCAAAAATGTCCAGGTGGACCAGATGGCTGCTGGGGACTGGGCCAAGGAGCTTAGTAAGGAGAAACAAGCAGCATGGGGACAAATTAGGGCTAACATTTCAGGAAGGGGCAAGAATGAAACTGCTGCTTCTGAGGAGGGAAAGAGCACAAGAGCCTCCTTCCCTTTGCCCAGACAAAAGGCTCTGGATTTGCTGCCTAAGGGGGTTTTGAGCCTGAGTGCACTAAAGGGGCTGCTGTCACTCTCCTCAGGGAAATGATTGTCACTTTAACAGCTTGATAGGAGCTCAGATAAACTATTGGGAAAACTGTCATCTTTTGGAAAAAACAATTGTCATACTGCTTGGGGCATTCAATTAATGGTAAATTTGGTAAATGGCAATGGTTACTCTTCATCCTCTAACAATGTAATAGCCATTTTTACTACTACTACAGTTTACACATTTGTCATCACTACATGAAATCTATTCACTTTTCATGGGAAAAAATACTAATTAAACCAAATTATCTAATAATCTCTGTTGCTGAATGCTGTTGTTTCTTCCTGTTTTAATCAGGACTTCATATTACCTGAAGTCTCTAATGGGGAGACAGGAGAAAGAGTGGATTTTTCTTCCAATCGTAAGGTCTTTTCCATAAAGGTTCTTGAGTGTCATGGGCTTGCAGTATATATGTTGTGTGTGCCAGCCCTACCCTTTATTTAGGTGCTGAAGGGTGATCTATCAATCACTGCTCATTACAGATCAGCTGTGCATCTGTTGGTTTAAATTTGCAGGGATTATTTTTGCTGGAATTGTCAGTAGCATTTGCTGATGTGTTAATTACCAGGCTGGGCTGCTGTTCTCAGCTCTGGCACTTGCTCTTGGTTTTCCTTGTCTTTGTCACCTTCCTTTCAAATCCCTGTGATTTTCTCCACCTTGGCACTCAGCAGTTAAATGAGGACAGTAGGACAGTGCCTGCTGGGAAATCAAGTCACCAGCAAGATGTGCCTCAGTAAATATGGAAATCTGGCTGTTCCCACAGTTCTGGAGCTGACAGGGCAATGCTCTGTCCCTGTGATTCCCAGTTAACATTCTTCCCTCCCTCCTTTCTTTTCCTTAACAGGCAACATCCATCACGGCACACGAATAGCAAGCATAGGAAACTAATGGTCCTTGACTTTAAAAATTGCTTTTTCTATTCCACTCCTGAAAGAAAAACTTCCTATTGACCATCAGGACAAATTCCACAGGATGTAGGTTGATGGGGTAAACCAAATGTAACATCAGTGTGCTGAATCTCTTTTCACATACGTTATGTACGATGCATTAGCATGTGGTTCGAAACATCTAGACTGCTTGGATATGAACTGAAACAAAAGCCAGGCAACAACTGAAGCAGGGATCACTTTTCTAGGGGAGAGAGGGGGTGGAATTGTGTGAGAATTTGTTAAACTGTTTCTATGTTCATGGCATGCAGAAGAGATAGCAAGACAATGTCATGTGAGCTATCTCAAAGGCATTTTGCAATATGGAATCTTCACGGTCACGTGCAGTGTCTTTCATCAAGGTGTGATAAGAAGGGTTTGGAGCTTGCTTTGCGCAGGGCCACGGGGCACAGCTGAGATCAGCTGTCTCCAGAAACAGGCAGGGGTAACCCCCCTTCATCCAGAGCAGGGGTGGGGGGCTGCCCTCTCTTCCAGTAGCAGATTAGTGTAAAATACACACTGGCAGCAGAGACAGTGACACATCATCTCTTCCAGACTGCAGACCACGCTCCAACCTGAAGAATTTTCCTAATTATGTGGCTGTTTTCTGGCCCCAACCATGCACAAGCCAGCACATTTCTGCCCAGGAATAAACTGCAGTGAGTTCCACTGCCTGGCTCCTTGGACTTGCTTCAGCCATTTGGTTTACTTTAACTTTATCTACGAAGTACCAGTTTACTTTAGGGTTGCAGCCTGTTTTCGAATACCAGCACCACTGTAACAGCTGTGGTAATCTCAAGATTTTAGACAACTAAAGAACCTAAAATATCTACTGTAAGGCAACATTATAAATGTAGGTGAGTGTAACTGCATGGGGTACACTTATGCAAGGCTTCATACGTGCATGACACACCCCAAGGGAAGCTACACACCAAAGATTTGTGCTCATGCACACAAGCAGTAGGACATTTAACTTGCCTTGTGGCATCTGAACTGCAGGCACAGACATATCTGCAGATGTAAATGAGCTACAGCATTTTCCTCGTGCCTGTCATTAGGAATGGCCCAGAGACTCATGTCCTTGGGGCACAGAGGTGCCTAAGGCTTTTTGGCCTCTTTAAATAGGATTTAGGCACCTTAAGGAGCCCACCTAAGGAATGCACTTCTCCTTGGCTGTGAAAAGCTGAGTTCCAATGACTCAGTAGCTTTCTGCTTAAAGCAGGAGGATCTTGATCTCTCATCTCTGTAATCATCGACTGCAAAAGGCAAGAGGAGCAACTTAAAACATAAGCAACCGCACCATTTCACTTCAGAGGGCACAGGAAGGAGCCTGCAGCTGCATTAGCAGCTGGGAGAAGGGAGCTGCCTAAATGCATCCAGAAAGTCTCTAGGAAGTGCTGCTCTCCCCAGGGAACTTTCCCAGTTCTGTACTGGGTCTGGCTGGGAGGGAGTTAATTTTCTTCAGAGGAGCCCATGCAGTGCTAAACCAACTGTTAAGAACCAGTGCTTTGGCTATCCTTGATGTGTAGTTTTGGCTACTACTCTTTCTGGAGGAAAGAAGAAGAAAAGTGAAGGTGAGTGTTTGCAGCTGCAACTATGGGCAGAATGCCTTCCAACTGAAGGTGCTGTCTGGAGCAGCTAAGATTGAAACAAGGCTTTCACTTTTAAAAATCTAGCAAGCAATCATTCTGTTGCAGTTTCGGTTTCCAGTTGCACTCAATCTGGCAACTCCCTCCTGCTATAAATTCACTTCAAACCAAACAGCAACTGTTGGATTGGAACTTCCTATGCCAAGTTTCACCTTGGAACAAACAGTCCTAAGTCAAAAAGTCCTAAAACTAGGATTTCATAAAAGCTGGAAAAAAAATTTCAAGGGGACACTTCTCACGTTTCTAAGGCCAGGCAGTAACGTGAACATCTGTGGTTACCTTTTGTTCCTCATATGCTTCCTTGAGACAAACATAATTTGTCAGTGCTCTCATTGCAATTGGGAGCTTTCCAATGGCCTTCAGGTCCACAGGTTTCTTGTGAGCAGATATGATGAGAGTATTCATCCACCAGTAAGTGGCCTTCGAGAGCAGATTGACAAAGGGCTGCAGAAACCTCACCCCCAGATCCTGTAGGTCCTCTGGGGGCTTCACTTTCTGAGGGTTCATGAAAAACACATACCTCTGGAGAGGAGAAAACAGACAACCTGTGCTCAGAAATTATCTTACTAGCAGCGATTTTTAGCAAAAATGGTGTACAGTACAACTACAATGTCAAAATTGCATTTATATGTTGAACTTATATATGAATTTGCTTGTAAATAGGAGCATTTCCATTTTGGCAATTTCCATGGGATGGGGATACAACTCTGCAGCTTACCAGGACCACCTATCACCAGCTGAACAACAACTAAAAAGAACTCTTGGGATATAATTATGTTTCAAATGATCAAGGGTAAGAATGTGTGCTAACTTACACATTCACTACATAAATATTTATCAGCATTAACATCGAGTATATACATACACACACAGACACCCTCCTTACATGCACAAATATGCATCTATCTATATAAATATGCATTCACTCTGTGTGTAGATATAGATAGATATAGACATTTATATACACAAGCATCCATATATACCAAGCTCAGGGGACACCACAAGGATATACATTTTAAAGACATGCCCACTGATTCCTATAGAGTTAACCAAACATTCATGGCTAAGCTAAAGTTGAGCCTAAACTTGACAAAACCCAAAGTTACTGGGACTAAAGCACCACAGTACTCCCCATGATACAACTGATATTTTTCCAGATGCTGCTACAGGAGCCACATACCCTGACTCGGATGACATTGATCTCCACAGCCATCAGCAGCCCATAGAGAATGACCATAATTCCAGTGATGCAGAAACGCAGCTGAGAAAAAGGAACACCATCCTGGCAGTATCTGACAAGCTTGATGGTTTTGGTGACAAAGGCCATTATCCAGTAAAGAAAGAGAGCTGTAAGACAG
The DNA here is from genome assembly GCA_035583155.1 of Acropternis orthonyx. Classification (NCBI taxonomy): domain Eukaryota; kingdom Metazoa; phylum Chordata; class Aves; order Passeriformes; family Rhinocryptidae; genus Acropternis; species Acropternis orthonyx. The sequence continues at coordinate 57,108,180 of JAWWEU010000040.1, read as the reverse complement.
ATGCATGCTCATAATAAATAATAATAAAAAAGGAAATATCTATATATAAGAATTTAACCACACCAGTGCTGCAGAAGTTTCAGCTTCCCTGCCCCATCCCTGGGAGTGTCCAAGGCCAGGCTGGATGGGGCTCTGAGCAGCCTGGTCCAGTGGAAGGTGTCCCTGCCCATGGCAGGGGGTTGGAACCAGAAGTAGAAATCACATCACTTAACAAGTATGATATTCCCTCCTTGAAAAAGCAGGGTGCATCCCAAGTGGGAGTAGGGAAACATGCTCAGTTTGAAAAGGAGTTCATGGAGTTCAGGGGTATCCTGAATCCTGCCCTGTACCTGCCAACAGCTTGTTCAGGTTGCTGAGTTACAGGTGACTTGGACAGTATGGATCTGTATGAAATATTATCCTGCAATGTCTAGTCTGACCATCTCCTGACTGAGAAAGCAGACTGGATAATCCTGGAATTAACTGCAAAGGACGCTGAGAAACAACAGCATCTGCACAGGAGGGTTTGGGGCAAGATGACTACTAGAAGTGGCCTTTTGAAATAGCCCTTTTGAATGAAAACAAGTTTTTCCTCAAAATAATGAGCAGTGTTAAAAATCACCCAAAAGCTCACGATAGAAATACAACAGACATAATTTTAAAAATTGTTTCCATCATGTTCTTTATAAAAGGTGCAGTAACTCCTAGGATATGACTAGTTGGAAGAGCAGAGAGTTATTCCTCTGCCTTTTAATATTCTCACATATTTCCCCACCCTCTTCTGTCTACACAAGCTGACTTTGGCTAAACTACTGGGTTTTGTAAGAGTACATAAGGATCAGACTTAGACTTACCCAGCAGTAACTTTGGAAAGTTGGATGTCTCAATATTATGGTAATAGACTATGGATACAGTGGCAGCCACAAATCCCATTATAGCTGGTAGAAAGAGATGCAGGTGGCGAGATTTCATTTGTCTGAAAATAAATAGTGTAGAAATTAGGGAATTTGATGCCTTTTTCCACCAACTGTGTGAAACCACAGGTGTTCTGCTAATCTAGTGAGAGGAAAAACACAACTTTCTCAGAGACAAAAAGATTTTTTTCCATGTGAATGCTTTAAATTTTGTCAATATACACTTGCCATAAAAGCCTGAGAAGAGAATAAGTGCTAAGAACAATCAACTTCATCCCATTGGAATCTGGACAGCTCATGAAATGATTCTAAGATTTTTTGGGGGGAAAAACCTCCTTGTGCTTTATAATCCACCCCCTCACACATTAAGACTACACATTAATGAATGCAATTAGCTTGGTTATCCGCCACACTCTGTCACTTACGTATCAGAAACGATGCCCTCTGCTATTTCACACACGTGGACGAAGAGGAGGGTGAATGTCAGGATCCACCTCAGGTTGTGTCCGGGGAAGTGCAGCCAAGTGTTGTGGTGAATCTGGACCTTGGAGCTCTGGCTTCCCCAGCCTGGGAAATGATGGCAATGAAGGAGAAGGGTGACCACACAGCCAGGCAGTGAGTGAGCTGCTTATTTTGTATTCTAATCCATAGGTCGCACTCAATAGATAAAATCAATACAAACACCCTACACAGCTATAGGGGCTGTTGTGACTAAAAAGATGAGCCAGGAGTGTCTCAGTTGCCACCTAATTTCAATCCAACCCTGAGGACAATGGGAGAACAGTCTTCCCACAATTGCAATCAGAGAGAACAAGTCCCTGGCCAAGAAAAATGATGAGAAAACAAACAAACAAACCAAAAAAACCCCCCACTAAATCTCAAGTGTCACCCTCAGACCAACAGATCTGAAGTGATGGCATCATCACATCTTTTCCAGTCACAGACAAGAGTGGGCAAAGTGTTCCACAGATATAAAAGTTGCATCCTCCAATGAGGCCTCAAAGAGATACATTTACTTCAAACAATTAACTTACAATTTAAGCTATTGTGGTTTTTTTTCCCCCTCCAATTGTTAGAAAATAGAGAGGATTTTCAATGGTTTCAATATTTTTTTTTTCAAAATGAATTGGTTAATATCTGCAAAAACACTAAAGCAGCCTGCTACCCCTGAGTGCATAATATAGAGTGTGTAAAGGATTATCTCTGCCCCCAGACCTCGCACTGAGCTTCCATCAAACACTTCTGCAGATAACCCTGTCGTTCAAGGGTGAATTGCTCTGATCTCCAAGAAAGAGCCAGCACTGACATAAAAATCCAGCACTGTTGGAAAGAGTTCTCCATAACCCTTGGGTTTGGTTTTTTTATTTCCCCAGTCTTTAGTTATTATTTTGTTAGAACTTGTTTCCGATTCCTTTGCTTAATTATTTAATTACTTTCCAGTCACTGGATCACGTTACACCTTTGATGGCCCGGTACGGAGTGTTTTAGCCCACAGCTTCCTTTGCCCTATTATTCAGTCACTTTAGAGTCTTTTTGCACAATACAAGCCCTTAAATGTCCAGTTGAAATATAGTCTCAAATTCAAACCCTCCTCAAGGAAGAAAGGTATAACTATGTATGTATGTGATGCCAGTGAAGTGACATGAAAGAAATGAAATGCTATTTCTCATGCAGTTGTCAGGAGAATATTTATTTTCATTAATACTTGGTGCCTTTTGGTGATTATTCAAGTCTCTTTGTCTCCTGTGATGCGTTACAATGCCACTGTTTGACAGCTCTGAAAAAGTATTAAATTGTATTTATTTCATCACTGCAAATTAACTGGGATAAAGAGGGAAAAAAAGGGTCATTAGAGTACTAGCTTAGACAGGGTTTTTTTACAAGAAAGTGTGAATTAGAGCTGTCTTAAATTCCTCAAGAGGAATTTATCATTCCTTCCTCTCATTCCTGTGGGGGGAAAAAAATTCTCTATTGCTCTACTTTCATTTACAAATATTGGCAAAAGAAGCAATTACTTCGTTTTAAAAGTTTCTTCCACTTCTCCTATCCTTAGTTCCAAGTTGCACATTTTAGATATTCTCTGAAATTCACATAACTTGAAGGGAATTCAGCCCCACTGCCCTAAGTCTTCTAATGTCTAATAATAGCAAAGGCTGCAAGTTGCCAGTTTCAATTCTGAAGAAAACTTCTACAGAGAGAAGTTTGGCTCTGATGCCTCTGGTCCTCATCCATCTCTTCACGCTGATCAGCTCATATTTATATCCGAAATACCCACATTTGCAGCGGGCTGGCATCACTGGGTGAAGCCATTCTGCCTCTTCCTTGCTAACATTAATGAACACAAAGCATCCAACGGTCTCACCCCAGGGCACGCAAACCCAGGAGCGAATTATAACCCCTTTCCCGGGTGTTTGCAGCGTTGCACAGCTCCGTGGGATAACTCACCGATGAACAGGATTGGGAAGGTGATGAAGAGCAAGAAGACGTGGGGAACCAAGTTGAGGGCGTCCACGAAGCAGACGTTTCTCAGGACGCCGGCGCTGATGTTGTAGGCTGAGGCATTGTCGTTGCCACAAAAGGCGAGCCTCATGGCTCCGGCTGCTGCAGCAGAGACACAGCTGGTGAGCCCCACGAGTGCCAGCCTTCCCTTTAGCCAAACACAGAATAAATGGGGACAAGGGCCAGGGACGGAGCACGCTGAACTGCCCCCGCAGCTGGATTTTGAGAGTTATTTTGGGCTACGTCAAGTACAACCACATTGGAAGGGAGGCTGTGTTTACGTGACAGTAGTATTATTTATATTTTGCTATTATTGTTTATATTTAGTTGTATTTGCTCTCTATAATAAGTGCTATTTTTAAATACATTATGCTAGGCCTTTTAGTGTTCATTATATGCACAAATATTCTCTCTGTGAGAATAAGAAGGTTTTGAATAAAAAGTTTTTCCATTTCTCACACGAAAACCCGAATGGATATAAGCTGGCTGTGTGTTCCTGCTTCTCTGGTGAGCCAGCACTGGCTGTGCAGTATCTCCAACAACGTGCTGCACCACATTCTGCTCTGAACCTTTGATGTTTGTGATCTGACAGCTTTGAATTTGCTGATATTTTGTATTTCTTCGCTGTGGCGTAGAGCAACAGTGACAAACACAAGTCATCACAGAGGCTGACAAGCTCTTCACCGAAATAGGTAGCGTTGAAGATTGCACAGGCAGTAAATCAGCATTTATGCTTGAGCCTGCAAATCCTTATGCACGTGCTTAGACTCACCCAGGCAGTGCCTGGACTACCATGATGTCTTAGAGATTATCTCTGTGCACCAAGATAAGCTCATGTGTTCGTGCTTGCAGACCATGGTATGACCCAGGGGCATGGACAGTTTCTGGCTTTCATCAACCAGTGCATCGTTTATTTTATCATTCTTCTTTATAAGAAGATGAAAACAAGACTGCAAACAAGAAGTTCCCTCGCTCATTTCTTTGCCTGAGGCTTACACAGGGCAGCACAGTCCTGTGGACTGGGTTGTGCAAACTCATTTACTCATGTCATTTTCTTGTCTCACATCTGACACACTGAAAGGGAAAGGATATATTTAGTTCGGCAAAGCATACTTCTGCAACAATTGGCATTGATGACAAAGGAGCTTTGCTGAATCACAACAAGATGGAGATGCCAAAAAGGCATGAATGCAGTTTAAAAAGACTTTTTTTAAAGTTATTTGAGTGGGGAGAAAAAGGTTTTCCTTCTTTCCTCAAATAGTTTGGGTTAGTTCTGTGAGCCTAGTTGTTTAAACAAGGTAAGCATAAACTACTCAATCACTCCCTTAGAGGGAGCATAACATGCAGCTCTTCAAAAGATACAGAATTCTAAGAGGCATTTTGAACCTCTGCTAAACTCCCTTTCCACTTTTAACTAACTTCTTGCTGAAGAGCATAATCCCTATTGAAACACATCAGTGACATTTGTAAAGGAGTTTCTTTGAAAAGAATGTGAGAAATGCAGTTCCTTTCCCAAATATATCACCGATTTATGGCTGAGATTTGCCAGAAGTAAAGCCTAACTCGCATGCAGGTACTTACTGTGATGCAAAAGCTGAAGGACAACCCACTCAGTCTTCAGTAATAACCATCCGCTAACAGTCCAGCACAATCTGATGGAGAGTTTGGCCCATCCTCTACAAGGAATAGAGTGATATGACCACTATCATTCCAACATTTTATTTTTGTATAAAAATACATTCGTCAATGACTAGGACTAGCAACCCAAAAGAAATACTACGTTAATATTAACTCTGTCTGAATACACTGAGGAGTTACCAGGAAAACAAATATAGGGCTTTTCAAAAAACTACACAGAGACCGTTTGGGTTTAATTTGAGAAAGCTTGACATGCCTCCTTTAAGAGAAACCTAATGGTAATGATAATCTCTTGAAAATCAGAAGTGCTGTTTCCTCATTTTTATCTAAGGTCAGAAGTCCAAGGGAGTTCTGCTGGGAATGTTCCTCCCTTTCCCACAAAGAGGACTCTTTTCTGAGACACTGTAAGATGCTGTTGTGGTCTAGTGGTTGGAGTGGTACCGAAAGGCAGGAGAATCCTGGGTTCAAGTGAGCACTGAATCATTGGCTTCCAGTGTAGCTTTTGGCTTCTAGTCAAAATTAAATCTGGGAGAAAGGATTAAAGCCACATCCGAGGGAAGCTAAGGGAACTGTTGGGTTTTTTCCCATTTTCCTGGAAGGGAAATGGAATACAGGCAATAGGTGTTCCTGTGAAGGAAAGGACTATCAGCTGCATGGAGAGTGTTATCTCCTAGCTAACAGTTTGTAGAGGTTCTCTATTACACCAACAGCGCACTCTTAAAATCAGTTGTCCCGTGCACGTTGCCAGGGCTGAGAAAAGAAGATGGTCCTATTAATTAAAACTGATGTGTAGAGACAGTGCCCATCACACTGGTGATAATTTTCAAGGGTAGGTATGAGCAGTTTATTCGCAGCACTTTTGTTACAGCTTCATTTCAAAAAGGAAGTAGAATTCAACTGTCTTTTAAAATGAGACAGGAAATCAAGCCTAGGTTGGTTAGTTTGTGAAAAAGCCCCCAGAAAATAATAATAATAAAAAAAATAAATGGATTGCCAATGAAATAAAATAGGGCAATTGACAATAAATTCCGAAGATCGTAAATCAGAAAACACTTCATCATTAATCAGCGTATCCAATGACCATGCTCATTAAGCCTCCATGGGCTTGAAATCTATCAAAACGCTCTGGTCAGTGCTGTGATGCAGTGCTGACCCAACACAGCTTATGATTCTGGCCCCATGAAATGCCAAATCATACCATGTACAACGTCCCTTTTTAGCAGCAGCCACCCCAGGGCACCGAGCTAGCGCAGTATGGCATTGATAGGGAAGAGAGGAGAGAGGAACTCTGGAAGCATCAACGCTCCAGGGATCCTTCCTGCCTCCCTTTTGTCCATCCCCACTGTGCTGGGAATGAGCTGTGACTGGAAGTGGAGAACTCGTGTTCTGCATCTGTTGGTGCCTCCCGACTTCCACAACACCTTGTGGCGTTTGCAGAGCCAGGCTGCTCACAGTTCCCTGCAGCCCCAGGAGTGGTGTATGAAAACACACCGCAGCACATCAGAGCTCCAAGAAATCCATCATTCCCTCCCATTGCTGGTACAGAAGGCAGATCTGATAAACTCCCCCACGGTTTTGTGACTCAAACCACTGGACATCGGTGTGTGTTTTGGAAAACTCACACACATAGGAGGCCCTGGAGATGCAGAGATGCACTGACACATCACCCCAGGAATAAAGCACGTCATGTAGTTTCTACTTCTTGGTTCAAGTTTCACAAATAGGGGGAAAATACATTGGATTAAATTTTACTGACATCTAAGGGATGAGTGACATCCCCCTTTGGTTCAAAGCTGAAATTAGCTATTACTTTCTCCTGCATCAGGGAGTGCTTAGAGAAGCCCATTTTCATTAGCCTCAAGGTTTATCAAGCTGTGTTCCTCTCCAAAGAAGGGCAGAAAGAAAAAGCCCTAAGGCAGAAGAATAAATCCCTGGTTTCTCTAGACAGTACATTTTTCAAGAATGCTTTTGCAGCTCCACTAAAAATAACAGGAGCTGGACCATGATAGGCTTTCAGATGCAATCACCCATCCAACAATGCTGCTTTCCGTCTTCTTTGAACTAAAATTTGATAGCATAATGGCAAAACTTCTCATGCCCACACTCAGATCCCATTCTTGGAAAGTTCAGTGTAGCTACACAAGGACACATTCTCAGGGCTGCAAACAGTTTAAGTAGCACTTTCAAAAGATTCAAAAGACTAATTTGAGAGTCTAAGTTGCATTTGCAAAGAGTATTGCGGTGTTGGGAGTTCAGGATAAAGATATTTTAAATAATTCTAAGAATTTGGAAGGTTTTTAAAGGCCTCAGCTATACTGGCTTTTAATGAGGTTTTGAACATTTTCACTCATAAAACTGAGCCTGAAAATTAAGACAGTTTGAAAGACCTTGACTGCAGATACCCAATGTAAGGCAGGGCAAAAAGGCACTAATCCTTCCTCTTCTGTAAATCCGTAAGATTTCGTGTCATTAAGTGAAAATGTGAAAAGGAAGAACAACAAATTTCTAAAAACCATGAAGAATTTGCAGTCATGCTTACTGTTGTAACTCATCAAAAACTGCAGCTGGAAAGGAAGATGGAACTAGATTCAGCACTGGTCAAATTTGTCTCTCTTAATAAAAATTAAACTATTCTTCCATTGCTTTAACTCTCCTAGTAAACCAGTGTTGGGCTTTGGTCAGAACTGGATCTGCAGAGAGGAGAAGCAGATCTTTAGAGAGGTGACTGTTGCCAATGTTTGCTCCTCTCAGTGCTGAGCACTGTGAAAGTGCACAACCAAATGCATGGAAGGCTTTTTATGTTTTTGCCAAGCACCAGTTGTTGATCCCTGCCAAACACAGAACAGAGCCCACACAGGGCAGCAAAACCCCTAAGGACAGTCACACTGGAGGTCCCTGAATTCGCCCCAAAAAAGTCAGAACACGGGGCTGACTCGAGGTCTCCCACAGTGTAGCTAAAGGTGATTTTTCTCCTCACCAAAGATGAGGAGACAGAGGTTTTGGGCCACAGTAAGGATGCAGGGAGAGGTCAGGGGCAAAACCAGGCAGCAGAACCACACGAGGAGAAATTTGAAGAGATTTCTGTTGTCAAGGGATGGAAGAGATAAAAGCACATAATGCTGCAACTCAGAGAGGGTATTGCACCCCGTGGCAGCAGCCAAGACCCTTTCCTTGGGAGCACCAGCGGCAGCACAAAGCCAGCCCTCCTGGAACTGTGCTCAGGTGAACTGAGCAGCGAAGCCCGGTGGGTTTCTCACCCTCAGTAGGCAGCAGCCTGCAGCATTGGGGCCACCCCCCTAGTCCAGCAGAGAGCCACCCCAATATTAGTTCAGGCTCAGAATTAACAGTCTTAATTCTTAACTGGGTGCCATTCCCAAGATAAGACACCCCGCTCACAGCAAGCTTGGCACGGGCGCTGAGCTGCTGCAGTTGCCATGCTTCAGTTCCTAAGCTGGCCCGAGCAGGGCTGTCTCAAGGACCGCAGGAACAAGGCATAACAGCGGAGAAATGGCCAGCAGTTTCTTAGCAAATCTTTATCTGTGTGTCCCAAAGGATGGGAGAGTCACTGGAAAGCAAAGGCCTCTTCCCATATGGATTTACAGAGACCTTTTCTCTAAGCTCCTGCTCAGGTTGGAATCTCTGGAGATGAAAGCTTCTCCGCAGGCTTTGACTGGCAAACAGCAGCGGCTGCACAAAATGGGAGCAGCGAAACTGCCACACTGAGGCAATAAAATGTATCACCCAAACGGGAATATTCGGGGAAAGGAAGATGAAAGGGTGGCAAGTTCTTTTGAAATTTGTTGGTCACCTGCAGTTATTGACCACTAATTCTTGTCAGGCAGTAACAGCCTTTCAGAGCAGCTGTTGAGATCCTCATATACTCATTTAGTAAGACAACATTATTCATAGTTGATACAAAAAATGGCTTTCCCAGAGATGAATTCCCTTTCTGTAGAATACAGTAGGCCAAGAAGTTATGCTTGGGTGATGACACTGAAGTGAGCACATCACAATATATTTGCTTCACTGCCAATTACAGCAGGAATGTTATGCTTTTTAATAATGTTGTCAAGTATCCCAGGTTTAATCTATCTCTTCAGGCAGGGAAATGCACTAGTGTGATAAAGATCATCTGATAACAAGTGTGTGTTATCTGAGGGTACCAGCTACATTCCTCGGTAAGGGTGCCAAGTACCAGGTAAGTTTTTGTTTCAACACTTGTAGGCTGATAGGCCTTTGTCCTTTAAAGTTATTGACAAGTTATTCACTTTAACTCCTGTCTTTATGAACTCTGCAACTCACCAGGAATTCTCAGAGCTGTTTTTTTTTTTCTCATTCCCTTTGAAAATGGCCTTTGTTGAACAGTCACACATGAACTGAAGCCACCGAGCAAAACTTCACAGAGGAGGGGAATGGAAAGAACAATCAGGAGGACGGGCCCATGTGGGTGCCAGGGAAGGCAATTTTCAGTTCTCCTTTGCATCATTCGGGAATCTGATTCCCTGTTGGTTTACTTTAATGAGGATGTGAACTCTCTGAACAGCAGTTCACCCTGCAATGAAACAGCTAAATAACCTGGTGTCCTTTAAGCATTTAAATTTTTTTGCTAAAATCCCCATCACTGGCAAGTTGAGACTTTCTGGGTTTTGGGCTAAGATGTAAAGACATAGTCATAAGATAATAAACAGAGAACAGCACAAAAGTGATTCACTGTGAAGAAGACAACGGTTTTGGGAAGAAAAAAAATAGGGCAAAGTCGTAAACATGAAAATGACATAACATCAAACTTAAACACCCACAAATATAATTTTAACAAGCATAAATGGGGATTCTCAGGGCACTAAGCCAGTTCATGAGATATATTTTCCATAAGCAACTGTGAGGAAGACAATGGAAAAATGGTAGATAATCTAAATTTCCATAAAAATTATGAGAACATCCTCACATCCTCGCCAAGTATAAAACTATAAGAATTCTAGTTAAAGACATTTTAACTACCTTAAGGGTCTTTTAAAGTGGACTTAAAATATCTTCACATTCAAGAGTTTCATCTTACCTGGATTATACCTCTGTTCGTCATGCTCTGCAAGATACTTATGACTACAAAGAAAAGAGTATAAATACACTCCTCAGGTGGAGCTTCCTTGGGGGAATAAAAATATTTTGAAAAACATTTATTGCAGTAGTTCTGTTGCCCATATTTAAAAAAAAATATATGGATTGATAGCTGCACTTCTTAATTCAAATAGATCAGTTTACAGAGCATAGTTGTGTCTCAGTTCAGATCAGATTTCATTTTGGTCTTACACGTGATATGCATTATATGCCTGTATATGCATATATATATATTTATGTCTATACATATAGACAGATATGTGTATGCATATAGATGCAGGATTGAGAAAGTACTCCCAGTTTTACAAAAGTACTTAGCTGTTGTCTTCTGAATAAATCAGTCATTACAAAAGCAAGAATTTGTCTTTCCTTCTTGAATTTCACCGAGTGAATTTCAACTAAGGACAAATAATGAATTTGTAGGTTTGAATAGACACAATGGAAGGCCTCGCTCTGAGGTTTGCCACAGATTTTAGGTGAGTGCTCTGAATCTTTTTCCTTTCTGGGTTGAAACCTCCTAGTTTGTCCTCCTTACCTTCCTAAAAGCACTGGACCTGACACAGCCTATGCGATCTACGCATCGCCTGCAGAGAGTTCTGCCGCGGCAACGCCAAAAAGCGCCGCCCCTTTAAAGTCCGTTTTATGAAAAATGATCCTATACAAAATCCCCTTTCCTTTTCATTCCTATTTAAGCTGTGAGCACCTACCCTAGACAGACCCCTCTCCCTCGCTGAGCACTGTCCCAGTCACCCTGGGCCTGGCGGTGATGAATTACCTCTGACGCCTGTCAGCATTCGCATCGCTCGCTGCCGTAAACCAGCAGCCTGATCCAAACGTTGCTGAAGTCAATGCAAAGAATCTCATTGACTTCGGGAGGATTTTGGATCAGGCTCCAAACACAGAGAAAATCACAGCAGCAGCGGTGCTAACCAGGCTATTGGCACTGAAAAGCATTTCACACAAACATCTGCAGTGGTCTCACAGGTCTAGTACATCGCGCTTTTTTTTTTTCTCTTTTTTGGTAAGTTTCTCCAGACACAATGCCATTCCCAACAGCAGCGTGCTGCTCTGCCCTGCTGTAAAACCTTCCACTTCACATGCCAAGGCAGGACAGTTTAAAAAAAACCGAACGCAACCCTGTGAACAGCAGCAAAAAAACATCAGCAGGAGGAGACAGTAAAGGCTGAGAACGTCTGCGAGTGGAAAAGGAAAAGGAAAAAGAGATTGGAGTTGTAATCCCAGCAAAGAGCGAGGAGCAGCCCTGTCCCACAGATATAAAGGGAAGGAGGAGGAGGTGGTTAGTGGGAGATAATGGGGGAGGGTCACCGCACGCCCCGTTTCGTTGCTGAGGGTTAGATCAAACTCTGCAGCTTACCTTTGGCAACACAAAACCCAAATACCAACCCAAAGTGTCACTCGGCTGTGCTATGTGATCAATATCATCCCGATGGCAGGATTTTCCTCTACTTAGTGAAGCCGCTCCGAGCCCTGGAGTGGATTATTTTTAGGCTGGTGATGGGAAGATCAGCTGCTGCCTCCTATCGAGTTTCCAAAGTGCACAAACTCTTCTTGTCTTTCTCATACGCCGAAGGGGGCAGGAAACTGGGAAGAGACAGGCAAGCAAAAAGCACCAATTTTTCGCCTCCTGAAGCTGCAGTCCCCTGGGATTTCTTCTGCTTGCTTTTGTTTTCATTTTTCCCCTCTCTGGAGCAATAGGATTCCAAGAGGCTGCCTTACAGCGCACGGACTATTAGCAGACGGCTACTCTGAAGTAATTGATTCAGACAAGGTAGTCTAACTTTTGGCAGGCTTGCAGAGACTCAGCTTTGGATTTCTTTTGAATTAGGCTTGGAAAATTGGAATTTGACAAGATAGTTTTGCATGTCTTCTACCATACTGAACAGAAAAGCCTACTCAGATATTATACTTACTTTACCTACTTACCTAAATCCCTCCAGCTCTTCTCCTTTAAAATACAGACCAAATCCCACTTCTTGATCACACAGATCTGCTGCTTTTGAAACAGCTTTTTTAAAACTTGAAATAAAATTCAAAGCTAACTTGATGCCCATACGAAGAATACAGCTTTCAATATAATAGCCCTTATTTACACAGGATAGTATTTTTAGCTGGAAAATACATAGGATATATTCACTTGGAGGGAAAGAAGCCCTGAGAGGGCTACATGTTTGCTCTTTTCCTTTCAGAGCCATCAAACAAAGATGAACCAAGATTCAGATTTTTTTCCATCATGACTTGAGCCCTGTAACTCAAGGGCACAAACTGCCAAGGCCCGGGACTTGTGGTGCGTCACAGGACACAGGGCAGCTCCCAGAATCATGGAATATCCTGAGCTGGAAGGCACCACAGGGATCATCAGTCCAGTTCCTGTTCAGTCAGGTACTAGAGCTGGAGGCCCTTGGGACAGAGTTTGCTTAACCCTTGCAGAACCCAGGGGTTGCATCTAGACCACTGGGGAGCCAATGGATTGAGGTAAAATGTGTTCCCATGCCGTGAAAGGGGTCACAGCGAGCTCTGAGCTGAGGGTGGGGTTGGATGGCTGAGGCCAAACACTGCAGGACACCAGAATCTTGGCAAAGCCAGATGGCTGCTTTTTCTCTGATGTTCCTTACCTGGCTGTTGTAGGGATAAGAAATCAGAAACCTCAGATCTAGAGAAAATGAGCACCCTTTGTTATCTCCTGTTGATTTGAAACACCAACAACAGCACTACACTGAGCAACTGAGACAGTCCACAGCAGTCCTCCATGGGGCTTGAAATCTTTTTACTTGTATTTACTTTCCCCTCCCCTTTCTTTTATTTCTTTCCTTTTTATGTATTAAAGTTCAGTGCTTTAGAAAGAAGATTGTGGATTGAAAGTTTCTGAGTTCTGCTATATCTATGTCTTGTTAAACTAGATTAAAAAATAAATAAATCTTTAACCCATCTAACCATCATCTGAAATAGCACTGTCATGAGATATTTTTGAAAATACATATAATGAGTAGCATTTATCATCAAAATTTTCTTTACTAAAACATGACAATTCATTTCTGTCCATTAAATTTCAAAATATAATTCGTTCTGTCATTTTTACAAAATTGTTTAAACAAGAAGGAACAAAAAGAAAACAAAATTAATGTGGAATCAACAATCACCATGTTTCATTTTGCTGTTTCTAAATGAAGCACTTTCATTCCTCTTTGTTCCTCTACATGACAAGCTAAAGTGCTTTGAAAGGCGTTTTTTAAAAGGATTAAGAAAAATGAAAAGCTCTTGAACGTCAGAACACTCTCAGCTCTGATCTGAAAGGGCATTTTGTATCAGGGCTTTTCGATTTGCCGGGGGGAGGGAAGCGGGGGAAGGACGGTGGGAAAAGGGGGGGGGACAAATGTAAATACGGGAATTCCGAATGATTTAGGGTATGTTTGGACCTTTAAGTGAGTGGAAACAACCACAGGCCGATCCTCAGGTACAACAACACGTCACCAGTTTCCCCACGTCACCTTTCAGAAGACCAGAGCTCTGGTACCGACATCACCCCGCGACGGAGCGGGGAGGGATGGGGGAAGGATGCGGGGATGGATACGGGGAGGGATGAGGGGAGGGATGGGGGGAGGG
>JAWWEU010000040.1:57083473-57094314 GCA_035583155.1 Acropternis orthonyx | reverse complement strand
GAGAGATGAGGGGAGGGATGCGGGGAAGGATGCAGGGAGGGATGCGGGGAAGGATGCAGGGAGAGATGCGGGGAAGGATGCAGGGAGAGATGAGGGGAGGGATGCGGGGAAGGATGCAGGGAGGGATGCGGGGAAGGATGCAGGGAGGGATGCAGCACCCTCCCCGCCGCCCGCCCCGCGGGGACTCACCGGCGGCCGGGGGTCCCTCCGTGGGCTGGCGGCCCCGGAGCGCGGGCACTACGTGACCATGGAGGATGGGCAGCTGAAGGAGAGAAGCTGCTTCACCTGATGACCCCGTGGAGCAGCGGGGAATGCAAAAAAATTCTAAGCAGATCTCGGGGGAAACAGCTGGATTTTGGCTCGGCAACATCCACGGCCCAGCTGGCACTGATTTCCAGGCTGTGGTGGGCTTCCAGCAGCCTGGCCGGCCAATCCCAAAGGAACCAAAGCGGTGCAGAGAATAGCACGAGTGGGAAAAGGGTTCACCGAAGTGAGGAAAACGACCTAAGAGCCACTGCAATCCCGATTAATTCGCCACAGGTCCCGGCTGAGCACTCTCCACCTGGATTGCCCTGGTTTATTTAACTCACTAGCAGGAAAGGAAAGGTGGCTGCGCTCTGGGCAGTGCTCGCCCAACAAGCTGCTCCGCTTTCAGCTGACACCAAACAGCCCGGCTCTGCCATGGTCCATGTTGGGACCAATCCACATGCTCTTTATGGCACTCCAAGAGTAGCGCTGGACCAGGAGTTCCCACCTACCAGCCAAACTCAGGTTTGCATCTTGTGGCCTCCCAGTCTTTCCCATTTCTTAGGGGGAGAGCTGAAATCGCCATCATTTCACCCACGTGTCTGAACTGTGGACACCAAAGCAGCTGTTTTGGAGAAAATCTCCCATGGATGCTGGGCTGAGAAAGTGGGGACAAATTCCTGGACTTACTTTAAACCTACTTATGTAATTTATACCAGGGCTTTATGCTAACACGGCAATCTAAACACATATTCAGAGTAAATTATGTAAATTGTGGGCTATCAGGTCTCTATTATACTTCTAAATTTGTCACAGTGACAGAATCCCCACAGTGCTGTGTCAGGACTTGTGCCATCATATAAAATATCAGACTGACACAACTTCAAGATTAATTTTACTTACACTTACTACCCTACATAAAAAGGAAGGTTTGTTATATTTGTTTTAATTCCACATTGCTTATTTTATCTAAAAAAATAATGATAGATTTACCAAGAAAATATGAATGAAGTAGCAAAGATGAATTTTCTATTTTCATTTTTTTTAATGTAATGGAAAATGCAACCTGGTCTTTTAATAACTTCTCAGTCCCTTTTAAATAATTATTGTGATTAAGCTTGGAGGGGGGAAGCAGTAGAAGCTTAGTATTATTTGAAATATTTTCCACAGCTTTTTTAGAAGTTATTACTCCTGGTTTCTATGGGGAAAAGTGTTGTGGAAAATATATAGAGCAAAATTTCAACACAGCAATCTAAGCAGCTCTAAGAACTCTATATGGAGAGCTACAAGAAAATCCCAGACCTCAGAGTTCATCACTATAAAAGGTGAAGAAAGCCACAGGACTTGAACAGGGATTTACAAACTTTCTGATCTTTGAGGGACAGCTGCACATCAGGGGCACCGTGATTTGCTTTGGTAGCTCTTAATCCCAGCCAAACCTATGTGCAAAGTTAGATCCTGCACACAGCATAACTTTCCAGACCTCCAGTTTCATTTGTTTTCTTTGACAAAGTTTTTTTTATTTAAAAAAAAAAAAAAGAAAGGAAAATCAGCCACATTGACAACTAAATACATATAGTTCGAGTTACAGTCCTTTTTTTCTCTTCAAAAACCACACAAAACCCAAGACCTACTCCTTTAATATTGCAGGGCTTTTCAAGGCTGTCAAGAATAATGCAAGATCTCCCCATCCTCTAAGTGTAGAAGGATTGCATCCTAAATATCATCAAGTAAACTGAGTACTATAATTTAAATTCTACCAAACCCATAGGGCCACTTTATAATGATATTGTGGATTTTGTGTGTGTGAAAAACTGGGTGGGGTGGGGGGAAGCTTGTCTTTTTGTTTTTACAGAGTCACAGAATGATCAAGGTTGGAAAAGGCCTCCAACCTTTGGCTGGTCACCACCCTGCCAACTAAACCGTGGCACTGAGTGCCACATCCAGTCATCTCTTGAACACCTCCAGGGCTGGTGACTCCACCAGCTGTGCTATACTGAGCTTGTGCCCCCTAGGCTGGCATTAGACAATTCAGACTATTATTGTGTGTCACCCAGAAAGCCATCATTATTTCTAAGCCACCAAAGCCACCAGTCAGGCTTTAAACCCCCTGCAACCAAGACAGAACTAAACCAGAATTAGGTTCATTTTCTCCCGTAGAACTCAACCAGGCACCTACATTGTTTAGTCTCATCTACAGATTTTGGCTTTTAGATACACAGTAGCCAGAAATAAAAAGTGTGGGTGTCTAATTTCAGTGTGAATGCCTGGAAGGGGAGTTAGATACTAAACACAGAACTCGCCTCACCCAGGATTAAATGGCAGGTATTTGAATTCTTACGTCTCCGCCTGTTGGCCAGACTCCCTGTGTGGCCTTTGGAGAGAAATATACCTTCTCAGGTGATTTTTTTTTTCATCCCAAACTGGGTTCATAAGATAGTGGGAACGACTATCTGACCCCATGGAGTGTCTATATGGTTGTTATAGGCTTAAGTAATTCTCGTGTATAGAATTAGGGAAGTGCACTCGTGCTGCTCCACATGCTGTGCTGCATTTGGAAATGAACCTAAATCACTGGAGCACTTCTGACAATTTTATCTGTATCTTTTTGTTTTCTTTGAGGTATGAAAATAAATTTTCAGCCTGATATACTTTTGCTTGTATCTATGTTATTATGTACAGCAAGAGAAAGGGCAATCATCATGACAAGTACCTTGTAGAAATCATCCCCATCATTTTTACTAGACCTGGCAGAACCCACACAGCCCTTCTCTCACATCCTTTACCATCTCTGACTCTAATTCCAGAACTTGTCATACTTGAGCCCTGCTGCACTGTGCGCTGGGAAAAATGTATGGCATAAGGAAAACCAAATCAACCAAACTGTAAGAAATCTCATCTAGAGGAAAACATTAAACTCTTTTGCCTATTCTAAGCCTGAAGTCTGACCTCTGTTGTATACAAATACATCCTTTTTGCTTGTTTGTTTGTTACTGTCCTAGTTACAGGGATGGGAGGGGAAGCTTAGCACTCTGTGGGTGTGACCAGACTGGGTATTCTCCACCCTCTATGCCATGTTTGGACTGCACTGGACGCTGGAGGGAGCTTGAATGGGAATAAATGGCAAAAACACCCCACCGTGAGTGGCCAGAGGCCCCCTGTATCCTGGGCACAGATCACCTCAGGAGAGGGAATTTCAAAGACCCAAAAGGGAATACTGGGAGAGCTGCTGTGGAGACAGGGGAAATTAGACAGCTGAGCACCTTTCCTGGTCTCTCAGAGGATCTTTCTGCTGTGGGACTTCCTCGGGAAGGAAAGTGGGTGTCTAGAGATGAGAGGGTGCACAGGGGAGGTCATGGCCAGCAACAGCTTTCTCTCTTGGCTCCTTTTCTGTGGGAGGAGTCCCTGGACTTTGGAGACTATACGCAAATTTGGAGGTTGGGCTTCTGTAAATTACGGCAGGATGTTGATTTTGGCAAAGCAATAACCTGTCCCACCTCCGCCCTAGCCCACCTCTCAACCAGTGCTGGCTGTGCAGATGACAATCTGCTGCTGGAGAGGAAAAAACATAGCAAAAGCTTCCTATCCTGGCACCCTCTGTGCGGCAGCAACCCCCAGACCTATTCAATTTTGCAGGTTGCATCCAGATTTTGGAGGTGGGCTCCTGAATGGGGGGAACAGCACCTTTCCTCGGGAAGGAAAGCACCCAGACCCAGCATTGGTGGTGCAGATGATAAAATACCCGGGGAAGGGGATGCAGCTCAAGGAGTGTGTGTGTTCAACGCGGGGCTTTCTCAGCCGGCACCTGCCGCGACTGAGATTTTTGCTGGATATTTTTAGTTTAGGTACGGGACCTCTGTGAGCGTGAAAGAGTGTGCTGGTACATATAACTGGAAAGGAAAGCTCTCAGTGCGCGGTACAGGCGATACCCTTTGCTGTGAATGTGAAACCCACTGAGTGTTTCCTCTCCCCCACCACGTTTTGTGCCAGGACGCAAAGATCTTGTTGCCTTTTACCTCCCGAGTCCGCGTTCCAGCAGCTCCACCAGATGGCGTGGTGCACCGCCAGGAAAGAAACCAAAGGCACCTCCAAGACTTGATCACCTTCAAAACTAAAGACCTCTAGGGATTTCTCCCGCACGAGAGATGGTTTTTACCTCCACGAGGCACCGCGAGCCCTTGGAGCGGGTTCTTTGCTTGCACTGAAAGGCATTGTTATCTTCTTTCTGGAGCCAACATCCAAGATTTGAAAAGCACCTCTAAAACTGAGTGTGTCAGGTGATTGTTTCCACTCAAAATGTGCCAGGACAGAAAGATTTTGCTGCCCTTTACCACCCCTGGGCAGCCCATAATCCGCACCGCCACCACTGGATCTAGGAGCTCCTCCTCTTTCAGGAGCTAACCTCCCAAATTTGGGTAACTCAAACCAGGTATTTTCCCTTGCAGCAGCGTCTTTCTCCGGTTTTTGACGTGATGAAGCTTGAAATGAGCACCGTGGAGGGGAGATTATTCCCTGTTTTCCCTGGCTGCCATTGCCTGGTTTCCTAAGAACTGCACCCACAATCCTGCTGCACCGACTATGGAGTGAATTTCTCTTTGATAACCCTGGCTTTGAAGGGAAGGGGAAAGCTTGGTGTCACAGTAAACAAGCTGTGCTCATTACCTCCTACCTGCGACAATTACACGGTGATCCAGAGCTGCAGTTCCCATTTTTAGGGAAAAAAGCACAGCCTGGAAACCCATAGAAGAGAAAAATATACAATGGAAATAGATGATAAAAAATTGCTTCCTAAGTGGTCACATCTGTGAAGACACAGATTTACTTGAGGAGACAGACCTGAGTAGAAACAGAAGATACACCTCATTTCCTTCCCTGCCACGTTGAAAGATAAGCTCTCATCAAAAATTCTTGATTTACCATTATTTTTAAGGACTTTTCTCCCTTCCAAGCACAGCTGATTTCCTCCTTCCTGCAGCATATTTGAGAAATTTGTGTGCAGCTCATTCTTCATTATCTTTAGGTCTCTTGTGTCCTGTTGGTCCTTTACATAGAAAGAAAGAGAAGGAAGGGGTGTGGGGAAGAGGAAATGGCATCAATTTTGGATTAAGTCTAAACAATTCCCTGAAGTTTTTCAGCAACGTGGGGCTTTGTTTCCTGGGTCTATTAAACAGTGATTAATATTCAGTGAATTCAGCCAGAAGGGCTCCTTGATCTCCCAACTGAAGGCAAAATGAAGTGAGAAACACACTGATCCCAGGCACAGTCGCATGGGATAATCACTGCCTTTTAGCAAGAACTGGAAGCACAGTATTAACAGCAATGCCATAGAAATTTAAAAAAGAGTAATCACTAAGTTTCAGTAAGGGTGAATTATGATAGGCTTTTGGAGTCACTGTTTCACATCACACTGCTGCTTTTTCTTTAGAAAAAAAAATTTATATCACTTTACCTGGTGTTTCTCCAGTGGGATCCTCATAGCATTTGAAATTATCATATGACTGCATTTCAGTTAAAATCCAGTGATAATCTACTGAAATACCACACTGATGATAATAAGGCAATTTGCCCTTCTTTTCCACAGTGAATCCCACCCACTTCAAAAGCCATACATGCAAGAAAAAGGCTATTTTACAGTTCTGCTGGGTCTTTTCCTCTAAGATTCTATAACACACAAAAAAATCTGGGAGAAAGAGACAAAAAGGATATTGGTCAATTCCCATGTAAATACAAAGCCAATAGGTCATGTTTCTTTCTTTCTTGTTTGTCCATCAGGACTCAGAAACCTTCTTCCAGCAGACCAAGATGGATGGATAGACAGACAGACCAACGCACGTTTATACTGCACCACTAAGTTTTACAATTGGAGAATGGGAAATAGTTTTTAGCCTGCCTTGGGAGAATACATTATGTTCAGGAATGCATTGGTTCTGCTCTGCAACTCTAAAATGCCTCACCGCGGCTAATGATTGACCAGTTTAATGTGAGTGGACTGTGGTTGCAACAAGGGGCAACAAGTTTCACTACTTGCTACGCTGCCTTTGACCAACATTTATGCCCCACTCCCAGGTGGTTTCCAAGCCCAAGTAGCCACACATTACTGCAGAGCATTTTTTCTGTCTCAGCTATTCAAAAGATTAGGTGAACACAATTATATGCGTGTAATAATGACACACTGAATAGCCACGAGCACTACCAGAGATTTTAAGCCCTTCTACAAGACAGAGAAAATTAACGGGTCGTTGAATGGAACCTACTTATACAATCAGCTGCAGGACAAATAGTATCCAGGATAGAAGGGTCGGCATGTATTCCCTCTGATGGAAGGTATTTACGGGGACTTGGATGGCCATGAAGGAATTTTGGGAGTGGGATCTGTGAGTGACACTCTTAGCTGCAGGACTCACATAGCAGGAGACTACCAAATAAGAGGGATGGTGGCAGAGCCTTAAAATGGGAGGCAGAAAAGGTGTTGCATATGAGTATATATATATGCATTTATATGTTGCATATATATATAGAGAGAGAGAGAGAGAAATCTCCACATATGCATACAACTACATATATATAATTCTGTATATATTTATTATATTGCAAATCCTTTCAATTCAAAGTCAGCAGATTTGGATCCACACAGGTAGGTCAATGTGAGTGCCAGGACCGAAAAGGTACTGAAGGAGGGAGAGGAATCTGAACTGCATTCAAAAAGGTCAATAACATGACCTTCAACCTGATCCCCTCAGGGCAGGGGCGGGGAAGAGAAGTAATTGGGAATGAACAAACTCAGAGACCCTTTCTGCTCATAGAAGGGAAGGGTCAGGTCTGCAGAGATCTCATGATGCCCTTCGCTGAACTAGTTCAACATCTAAAGTAAGAACTTGTAGCTACAGCTCTTCTGCTGATCTGACTGGAAGGAAGGCTCTAGAAATCCCTTCAAAAGAGGGAGAGAAACAGGCCAACAAAACGAAGCAAGAAACAATCAGGAATTAACAGTGACCAAGAGGGAAAGGGAGAAAGCAGAAACCTGAAGAGCAGAGGGCTGAGAGGTAGAGTAGGAAGAAGAGATTGGATTTAACGCAGAACACGGAACCTGCTCCTTCTCCTGATCACTGGACTGGTGAGAATGAACTGAAACCACAAAGGACAAGAAGACTTTGAGCAGCTTGAAACACCAAGAGGCCACAGACTCACCTCAGGGGGATGCGTAGCTCAGACATGATCTGCTTTCTTTTAGGGTGTTCCTTGTGGGTAAGTCACAGCTCACGTTCCTCTTCATGGGGTCCCTGCTCTGGAGTGACCTTGGAAAGATGCCACAAAAATTTCCCTGGTAGTAGAAAGAATTGGACATATAAAAGGCACACGCAGGGCAGGTAATATTTGCTGCTTTTCCAGGGAGGGTAACACAGAGTTAAGGGACCTTAAGGTAATAGTGAGAAGGGTGAGAATGCTGGAGGGACAGAGCAGAATTCATGTCAGTGTGGGCATAATGTGAAGCAGGGGATTTAAAGGCTCTTCATATTTGAGTGTGGAGAAGGAGCTACACCTGGAGCATGACACAGCTTGTGGTGGAGAAAGGGAATGCTGTGGTGAGGATGAAGGTTAGGAAGGGTCTGTGATGGGAACACAGGATTTTAATGACTACAGGGAGTTAAGGCATGAAACAACACAGTTGGTATCACAGAAATTCAAATTACAGCAGAATATAGGGTGGAAACAGGGGAACGTAGATAACAGGAAGCCCTTCCCAGGGGAGATTTAGACTGGTAAAAGTCCAGGTAACAGAGATAAAAGTTGCACATGACGAAGATTTAATTCACTCTAGCTGGGTCTTTTTTTGGTTTTCTCCTTCTAGTTCCCCCGGGTGAGAGGTGAGGAAGGCTGCCTCAACTCTGAACTGTAAGTATTTGTCAAAATTGCTCCTTTTTTTGAGAAAACAATGCAAGACAAGGGCAGTACTGGGCATGAGCATTATGATTTGATGGCTGATGTTTTCCAGAAAAGCTTATTTAATTGCAAGTATTAAAACCTCATGTAAAATTGCCATTGCTTTGAATGTGAAGTGTATTAATTACTGTGTTTATTGATCAACATACTGATCATGTGGCACTGTTCCTGCTGCCTATTTGCATAACTGCAATAGGTAAGGGATTTCTGGTGCCATTTCAATTGACTGACATCATGAATTTGGAACTGAAATGCCCCTGAAAAAAATGGTTTGAAATATACTGCTTTGGTGAATATTACTATCAGTGATGTCATTTGTGAGAATAACAGAAATTATTTACTGACAAAAAAGGCGAAACAAATGTGAGTGCAGATCTCTGAGGTTTGCGAATGGAACTGGGCAGGTGTAAATATCAGGAGAATAATAAAGAGATAAAGCCAAACAGAAGGGAAACTCACCTAACAGGGAGACTGATGAGGTTGGACAACTGTATCCTCCCCAAAGCACAACTGAATTTCTCATCACTGTGCCACTTAAGGAGCTGGACAGTAAGTGAGGAGTGTGAGGGGAGGTGGAAGAAGGTACCACAGGGATCTTCCCATTTATTTGGTATTCTGTGGATAACTATTCTTTGTACCCTCTTCTCTTCAGCTGTTCAGGTACAGAGTGGGACCGTTTGTGGTATATCTGGTAAGAGAGCATACTTTTACTCTAAATATCTGCATCTCTACACAGTTCCAGTAGCAAAGAGGGGGATTAAATGTGACCTGCTCCAGTGTGATGCCACCCCTCACTTTCCCTTGGGATGGTCTAATGCTCTACAGTAGCAAGGCAACCCTTTTACTACCTCACCATCTTTAACAAATGTTGACTTGCTAGCCTCCTTTTTTATTCCACATATAAATTTAGGTGTGTGAACAATATTAGTAAAGCATCCAGGGCACAATATGCCTTTTAAAAGATCCATTTTTAAAGTCATTTCAGTCTAATTCCTTAGTAATTCTCACCAGGATGAGATTAAAAAGGACAGTAGTTGTTGAACATCCAGAAGGCTGCATTAATATATATATATATATATTATAATTTTTTGATATATATAGAAAGAGTATAGCCAGAAGCTTGTGAGATCCGATTTTTCCTCTCTGCTTGTCGCTCACGACCAGTCCAGTTTTGGTCCTCTGACACAAAAGAGACGCTGACAAACTGCAACAAGTCCACTGGAGAGCCAGTGAAAAGGACCAGGTTTCTTCAGCCTGGAGGAGCCTGAAGGGGCAACCTAATTTCAGTTTTCCACCACCTCATGGTTATCTTGAGAGAAGACAGAGATTGAGACTTCTCAGAGGTGCCCAGCAGAAGGGGCTGGCCCAGCAGAAGGGGCTGGCCAAGCCGCATACAGAAAAATTCTGATTAGACAGAAGAAAACATGCTTCCCTTGAGGATGGAGCAGCACTTGAGCAGGTGCCTGGAGGGGACAAGGGATTGCATCCCTGGAGAATGTCCAAACTCTGCTGCACAAGGTCACGGATGGCTTTGTTTAGCTTTGAGATCAGCCACGCTTTATGAAACAAGAGGCGTTAAGGGGTGTCCTGCAAACAAAACCTCTCTGTCCTAATTCTGCATGCCCTCCCCTTCCAGGCTGGTGGTGGTGGCCGGTGGGCTCCTGCTCCTCTGTGGGCTGGTGTCTGTCTGCGTGAGGTGCTGCTTCCACTGCCATCACACGGGGGACGAGTCGGGGCCGCAGCCCTACGAGGTCACCGTCATTGCTTTCGACCACGACAGCACCCTCCAGAGCACCATCACCTGTGAGTTGGCTTTCGCGGGTGCTGGGGGCTTCTACGCACCCCCAACCGAGGGGCTGCACTGTAAAAACCCCACACTGACACCCCAAACGTGGGTAGGGGGAAGTTCACAGTGGGATGGAGGGAGAGCGGCTTCTGGACATCCCACAAACGCAGGTGCTCCCCCCACGTAGCAAAATGCAGCCGGACGGTGAGTCAGCCCCGAGGCACGTTCGGGTGGAATGAGGGCAGCTACAAGTCTCGGTGGCATTTCAGGAGAGAGCAACTGTGGGATGTCGGGGGTGGGGTTTCACACACCGTCCTTTCAGGGAAGGCTGAAGGGGCAGCAAAAAGGCAAACGCTGGGGCTGTGGGGGCAGAAAAGCCCGTGCCCTGCAGATGGTCTCCGATCACTTGCTGCTTTCAGGATGAGGCAAACAGCTTTTCTCTGCCCCCTTGCAGCTCTGCACTCCGTGTTCGGGCCGGCTGCCAGGAGGATATTGGCGGTGGCCCGCTCGCACAGTGCCGCCCAGGGCACGCCGCCCCTCTCGGCAGCAGACACCCCTCCCGTGTATGAAGAAGCCCTGCACATGAGCAGGTTCACGGTGGCCAAGGCGGGCCAGAAGGTGCCAGACCTGGATCCTGTGCCGGAGGAAAAGCTGCAGGCACCTGCTGAGGGCAAGGATGCCCAGCCAGCCCTCCCGGGACATTAGGATCTGGGTTAACCCAATGGCAAATAACACAGAATAGTTACATGCAGAGACTAATTCATCTGGGCACGGTTAGGAATCTCAGATTAACTTCCTTAGTCTAAGTAGAAAGGAGGGGGGGGGGGGCGTGGAATTAACTAAAATTCAAAATATTTTCGGACCTAGC
>JAWWEU010000040.1:57060457-57077213 GCA_035583155.1 Acropternis orthonyx | reverse complement strand
TGTGTGTGATGCTGCGCTGTGTGTGATGCTGCGATATTCGTGATGCTGTGCTGTGTGTGATGCTGCGCTGTGTGTGATGCTGCGATATTCGTGATGCTGTGCTGTGTGTGATGCTGCGATGCGAACCCCGGGCTGCGCCCCGCGCTCCAGCCGGCTCTGCGGGTGGGTGGGTGGGTGGGTGCGGGCGGTGACACCCCTTTTTTCCGGGGTAACTCGACAGCGAGGGCACTGCCCATCTCTTTGTGCGTGGGGAAGGAGCTTAACGCGCGTCTGTGAAAATGGAGGAGAACAATGAGTGGGTTAACCCATCACGGAAAATATCATCTCTCCCTGTATTTTTATTTTACTGCCTCCTGGCTTGTCTGTTCTCGGTATAGTCTCGCTCTGTTCTTTTCCTTTGCGTTGAGCAGAAAAAGTACACTTATCCATCTTTTTGCCCTCCTTGTGGAGAAAATGTCCCTTGGAATGCAAGGTCATCCAGCTAAACTTTGCTTCCTCATTCTTAGGTCCCATTGCGGGGCCTGTGGAAAATAATTAACAACAATTGGGGGGTAGGGGAGGAAAGAAGTGACAGATCTATTTAATCTTGTTTGGGTTTTTTTTTTTCCTCCTTTTTAATAAATATTCTGTGAATGTTCTTTCTTTCCATCCCTGCTGGAGAGGCCTGCCCTAGATTTACTGCATGCAAAAAAAAAAAACTTGGACTCCCCTGTAAAACTAAGGACAAGGGGGAACGCTTACTAAACCCCTTGTTTTCCCGGCAGGCTAACAGCATATTTTTATCTTGGGAATGACCCCTCAGCTGGACTTGAAACAAATTTTTGGAAGTCAGTATTTGGGTGCGTTTGCTTTTGGGATGCGTGCCATGGCATAGCAGGTTGAGCAGACAGTGAAGCGCGTGTGGTTTGTGTTGCCTGGTGAGGACCTGCAGTGAGACAGGCTGCAAACTGGGGATTAACATGGCAGGTTGTGCAGCAGGGCATGAGAAACGTGTCTGGAAAAGCCTGTGGCGAGCCCAGGGCCAGAGGTAAAGGAGGTCGAGACAGGGGGGCATCAGCAGACCTTTTTAAAGAAAACAGACCAGAATAACAGGGTGTGCTGTAGTTAAGGATAAATGGAAATGCTGCATGGCAAGGGCCAGGTGTGAATTAGCAGGGGTAGCCCACGGTCAGAGCTGCACAGGAAGCAATAAATGCGGCAGCCTGTTCTTCCCTTGTGTCTCTGCCCTTCCTGACAGCAGGATCCTTGAGGGTGTCACCCTTTGGCTGCCCACACTGCAGTGCCCTGACACATCTCAGCGTTCTGCTGAGATTTTCCTGCTGGCACGGTCCTGCATTGCCACGGTCAGCGCTCAGCAGCGGCAGGGGCACAGATAATCTCCATCTGCCCTCTGGATTATCTTTGTAGGGGGTTTTTTTGTGTCTGTGTGTGAAAAGGGTTTTAGTGCTTCAGAAGAGATAACCTGCATTATCAGGCACGCTGGCTACGGTTGCTAGTCAGATTAGCAGGGCACTTCCATTCCTTTCCTGCCTTTTTGCAAGAGGGAGATCTCTCTTAAGCTCAGTGGTGATCTGATTTAAATCTTCCCTAAATCTTCCCTAGGGGCTTAGAAGCCCCAGCAACACTCCTGCCTCTTCCTCACAGGCATGACTTGTTTCCCTGTATCTTCTAATGACCAAGCTACAGGCCACCCCGAGTCAGGGTAGTCGCAGCCAGCAGTTCTGCTTGTCAGCAGTGTTTTAAATTAGAGGCAAGAACTAAAGGTTTCTCTGCACTGCAGTTTATTGTGTTACACGCTGCCTTGCTGGACGTTCTGGTAAAAAACGGGCAAAGTGCTGTTGCTGGTCAGTGAGGTTCAGTGGAACGTCCCTTCGTGGCATTTACCAGCTGCATCTGGTACAGAAATGCGTGTCCTGTACCACAAACTGCCTGAAAGAGCTTGGAAGCCTTGCACTATTTTAGGTACTTGAAATTCTTGAAGTAGCAGAGACAACTGTGTTTCTATTTTAAAATCAAACCTGGAAATTTCAGGGAGTTTGGCTGTGTTGGCCACATTCAAATGGAGCACAGGGAAGAGATGTCCAAGCTGGGATCTGTGGGAGCATGGAACCCCCAGAAATAAATCCCACAGTGCCTCAGATGGAGTATTTACAATTACAGGGCCTAACAGAATTAAGAAGTTGAGGAAGTTCATAAAATCCAGCTTTAGATTGAGTTTGGGTGGTTGAAATGGGTTCTGCAGAACAGCCAGCCACATAGATTGAATCATGTAATATCTCTCTTACCAGTTCAAAAATACAGATCACAGGAGGAAAAAAAAAAAAAAAAGCCTGCACTTTTTTTCTGCACAAGCCCAGTAGTTCCAAAGGTTCCAGTGGAAAGAGATCAGGTCACTTTGGAACACTTTTAACTTCTGAGGTAAACATTTGCCTAGCTCTGCTAACAAAAATTATCTTGTAGCAGAAAGTGTCTTGGGCTGTTTGACCTTAAAGCTGCTGAGCTTCATAGTTTTCTGTGTTACAATGACATTAGAATATAATGAAGATTGGTATATTTTGTGTCAAAGGTCTGTGTGGGTCCAGTTGCCCAGACAGTAGGCTGGTTTTAAGTATTGGAAGTTTATATAAATAAGGAAATGTCCATAGCTGTATGAAGTATGGATAATATCCTTATAGGATATGAATATCAGAGTAGAAGATGATTAACAAGGAACTGGAGATTTTATTATTTTTTTTTTAATTCCCCAATGAGCTGTAGTTTGCCTTTAATTCTTTGCTTCTTTCTAGAGCACTTGGTGAAAGTAGAAATTGGGGTGTGGGACTACTGGGAGTAGGGCTGATTTTGTGCAAGGCAGTTTGGAACTGTAACCTGGAAAGTTTAACTTACTTGGGTTCATGTCTTGGCCTCCTGACAGCTGCTTCATACAAAATTAACCTGAATTGGGAACATCAAGGTGTCCTGATTTTATTTTTGTCTCCCCTCAGCCATTATGGTTTATTTTTATGCCTGTACTGGACTCTTTTTTTCACTCACTGTGCTTACTGCTGCAGTCCCGGGCTCTCAGGACATCAGCTGTTAGTGATTTCAAGTTATCTTCTCAGCTCTCTGTTCTTTAATGTTGTGTATTTGTTATAGATTAAATAAATAGCTATAGGCCTGGTAGGACCATCAAAGGGTAATATCCACTGATGCTTTTTGGACCATTTTCTTATATGATATTCATGTTTGTTTCTTGCTTTGTCTCTCTCCAGGTAATTGTGGAAAAAGCACCAAAAGCCAGAGTACCTGACCTAGACAAAAGGAAGTATCTTGTGCCTTCTGACCTCACAGGTAACAAAATCTACCTCCTTTCTTCCTGATTTTCAGTGAGAAGGTTCTCAGAAGTGCTTTTTACTCCATGATGAGCACAAAGAAAACATCCAGTCAGGCTCAACATCTCAACCATTACCCCAGTTTACCTGCTGTCCTTGTTATATTTATGTACCTTGCAGCCTGCATTGGAACATGCAGAATTCCCTGAGGTCCTCTGAGGTGTCCCACTGACTTGGCCGACGTGCCTGTGTCACAGCTGGGTTCTGACACAATGAAAATGCCTGAGCTGTGTGCCACTGGCAGCAGCATAACCATCTCTCAGCGATGACCTACTGCAGAGTTGCCAGAGGCTGTGTTCTTGGTGCAGGAAGAGACAAGTTCTTGAAACAGTCCCATCCTTTTCCAGCCCTGTGGCTGGAGTCATAGCTGCAAAGTTCCTGTTCTCAATGGTCAGGGTGACTTTGTGTGTGACTGTGTTTTCAGTGAAGAACGTGAATGAGTTAAAGGAACAGCATTGCTTTTTCTTGCACTATATAATGGACTACAAGATAGTTACTTGTGCAGAATAGCTCAAGGATTTATTTTTCAGGAATGGTATGACCATTTGCACCAAGGCTGAATTCTCTGAGGTGTCTTTGATCTATGGGATTTAAAGGTTTAGGTAGTTAAAGGTCTTCCCACCCAGTCCCCTCAGTAGAACATTTCTTGCCATAGGATGGAGTGGATTTAGAGGGTACGTGGCATGAGGGGTGTACCTGAGAACCTGCCAGCTCTGAGTGGATTGGCTGCTAATGTGGTTACAGTCATGAAGTTACTGCTTTCTTTCACTGCTTTTTTTTGCCCTGCGCTGTTAATTTCCCTCTACTTTTTATATAGGGCATGCGCCTTCCACCACCAAAAGAAAACAACCTTGGTTAGAGTTAAAAAAAAACCAAAAAGAAACAGCAGCAAAACAAAAACAAAAACAAACAAACAAAAAAACCCAAACAAAGACAAAAACACCCAACATTCCTTCTGCATCTAAGGCATTCTCTGTTCCTCTTCAGTTGGTCAGTTCTACTTCTTAATCCGAAAGCGGATCCACCTGAGGCCAGAAGATGCCCTGTTCTTCTTTGTCAATAACACCATCCCTCCCACCAGTGCTACCATGGGCCAGCTCTATGAGGTAAGTCTGGCCCCTTTCTCCTGCCTTTTGTTGGAGTTTCCAGAAGAATGCCCTGCTCAGCTGGCAGGGAGTTCAGCGTGGCCACAGATGCCTGAACGTGGACCCTCTTGCCCTGGGCTGCATCCCCATCACCTGTTCAGGGAAGCTCCATCCCACAGTTAGGAGCCTGGGGAGCCTTATCAACTCAGCTAATTGTTTGCCACTTGAAAGGGTCATGGGGAATTGCTGCCCCAGCAACATGTTGGCCCTGCTGTTTTAACAAAGTATTGAGACAAACCCCTTTATAATTTCGCAGGAAGGATTGTGTCTGGGGCAGGGAAGGGGCAGAACACAGGCACTGGCTTTCCTGTTTGTACAAGAGAGATTTCCTTTGAGCCAGTGAAAGAACACAGTATCACTGAGCAACCGTCTATAAATAGGTTCTTAAGGAACACTTATTCTTTGCTTAGAATTACTTCTGCATTGCTTGTGCTGTGTAAGTGAGGACTGTGTAGGATGCTGTGAACATTGCTGCCCACTGTTGCTGCTGAGCAGTGCTGTTTGATCGACCTTACAGGCATATTGGATGCCCACCAGAGGGGTGTTCCTCACTTTTACAGCCATCATGTCATGGGTGGTTTGCAGCCTGCATTGATTTCTCCTTGATTTCTCCTTCTGCTGGGTTAAAATGTGTTTTAATAAGAGCGCTCCAGCATGATGCTGTGAGCCTTGTCTGACCTGTCACTCTTTGACAATATCTGGGCACTTCAGCAGCATGTGGAATGATGAAGATAATAAAAGATAACAGAGGCAGGGAGTTTTCCCAATCTGAGCACGTAGGAGGAAACTGACTGTCCAGAACTGAGGTCAGAACTCACACTGCAGACTGTAAATCACTGAACATCTCAGTTCTACTGCCCACATGTAAAACGGGTCTTAGAAATACAGCCACTTCTCAAAGTGTTCTAAAAATTAAAAATGCCACCTAGAGGTGATTTTTTTGACTTGTTTGAGGCCATCCAAGTCTCTCCTCTCCATCTTAAGGCCATACCACTGCTGAGATGTGCTGCACAGCTGTTTCTGCTCCGTGCTTGCAGCACAGTCTGGCTGTGGCTCTTCAAGTAAATTCACTGTGTCCAGAAATGTGTCAGGCCTGTATTTGGAAGCAGAGCTGTGGCCAGAGAGTTGGGAAGCGAAGCCTCCAGTGTAAACAGGGAGAAACAAGCACAGAGAGGTTCTGCCCCGTGGTTACAGTGGTCTCTGGGTTGGGCTTTTTCACCTGTGGCAAGTCCCAGGGCCTTGGTTTGTTACTTGCTCCCTTCCTCCCTTGCAGGATAACCACGAGGAGGACTATTTTCTGTATGTGGCCTACAGCGACGAGAGCGTCTATGGCAAGTGAGCAGCAGCCCCTCAGGCCTGCAGGGTGGATGGACTGATGGAGTGGATTGGCAGGGGAGGGGTTTGTTGGAGAGGCAGGAGGAGGATGCATGAGAAGAGGGAAAGAGAACTGGAAGCGAACCACCATGCACACTGTCATCGACTTCCATGCATTAATTATCACCATTATTTTTTAAACTGAGGGGAGGGAGGGTAGGGGGACAGGATGAACTGGAAGACTAACAAGGGGTTCCACGCTGAGGGATGGGGAGACTCCACTGTTCACAGTTCTTCTCTTGCCACAGCCAAAGTAGTTAGCTAGACAAACCAGTGTGGGGAGGCTCCAGGAGAGAGACTGGGCAGGATGGCCATTTCCATGCAACCCTTTCACTGGATGAGGAAGGCATGCCGTGTATTGTACACTGACCTTGTCATGTCACAGCTGCACTCCTGTGAGCATTCAGTGAGCTGTGAAATGCTTCACTCTGCTTTCACAAGGCTGTCCTGTGCTGACAGTCCTCACTCCGGCTGCTACCTGTGAGTTGTTCCAAGGGTATTGTGTTTCCCATCAGTTCCATCAGTATTAGAAGGGCTGACTCTGTCCACCAGTACCAGAAGGGCTAACTCTGAGGGCTGGGAACTCCTCAGCTGTGAGACGTGAAGGTTGGGGAAAGGAAGGAAAGATTTTTTTTTTAATTTCTCTTTTCCTTTGTTGCTTTAATTGCAACTGCTGGACAGAAAAATCAGAGATGACCCTTTTGTTCTTTTCAGTGAAGTCAACTGATAAACTCGTAAGCACAGGGCTAGAAAGGACCTCAAGAGAAGGACTAGCCCCCACCAGCTCTGAGACAGGACTGAGTATACCAAACATGTCCACCATGGCTGCTCATCACACTTGTTCTTACTGAACTTCACTGAGGAAGACCCTGGAGGCCGCTGAGATTGTCTGTTCAGTTCCTAGCTAGCCTACAAGTGAGACTGCTTTTCCTGATGCCTAACTTTAGTCTCCCTTGCTGTGCAGTAAGATGACTAACTACTAGTGGTCTTGTTATTGATGAACACAGAAAATTATCTCTCAGTGTTATCCTTGTACCAGTCTCCTGCAGATTTGAAGGTGGCAGAAGTCCTGTGGGTTTGGCCTTCCCTTCCATGTCTCATCCCTGTACAGCCCTTGTACCACATGCACAAGTGGAAGAAATCAGTCACTGCCACACGTGTTTTGCTGGCTTTTTGTGTTTGGATAACAGTGCCACTCTTTGCCACAAGAGAGGTTCTTTTAGACTTGAAGGAGAATAGATTATCTTAGGGTTTTTTTTTTTTTTAATTATTTTATTTTAAACCAATGTTGTTCTTAGAAAGGTACCAGATGGGTGATGTCCAGTGCAAGCCTTATGCTGTCATGCCAAAGCAGTTTCTTCCCAGTGGCACAAACAGCAGATTTTCCCATAACTGCCATAACTATGATGAAGGAATGGATTTTGGAGAGTGAGCTGACTTCCAGGAAAATTCTGGGGTCTCATTTAAAAATCAGAGAACTAGACCTGAACTACTGTAAACATTCCTGCATTTCAGAGAGGGACCAAGAGGGAGGAAGAGACAAGAAGGTTGAAGAATACAGGCAGATTCCAAAATAAGTTGAAGGTGTTTGCTCTGTTTCCTTGTCTATAAAGTTAGATCCCGGTTCCCTGTGTTCCTCAGGAATGAGAAATCAAGATGAGTGCTCCTCTGATTGTGGGAAACAGGTAATCAGGTTTCAGCCTCCTCTGGCTGTTGTTATGCAGAGGTACATGAGGCAGAAGAGCCCCTGGGAGTGTCAGGTGGGAGTCACTGGCAGAACTGTGTGAAGGTCGGGGAAGGCAGTGGAGAGGGGCAGGAGGGAGTGGGAAGTGGCAGAGAGCGGGAGAGAAGGGAGGAACCACAAAGGGTGTAGGCAGACTGGTCATAACGGGCAGACAGAAAATGAGGGAGCAGAGGATGGAATGGATGGTGTAATATCCCCAGTATTACATCCTGAACTTCGGGTTGGCTGTTCCATCATGGGTTCATCTGGAATAGATGCGTTTGGTGAGTTGTCCCTCCTGACAACTAAGGTAGCATCAGTTTTCTGCTTGCACTGCTCAGTCCTCTCTTTTAGACCCACTCTCCTTCAACCACCAGGCTCTCTTCACATCCTTTGGGTGCAAATCCCTGTCAGCCTCATGCTTTAGGAAGCTCTGGACGTTGTGAAGCAGAGAACAGAGCCGGGAGGCTTTCTAGGGTATAAGATACGGGCCAGGCAGATGGTGTGCATCTCTCTGTGCTGTCCCACTGTCCGTGCCAAGCACACGTGGGTAGGGGCGCTCAGGGGAGAAAGAGCTGGCATCTGGGGTGCTTGGGTTTGTGTTCAGACCTCCTCCCCTCCCGCTGCTGGGTTTATAAATGACATGTGGGACTAATCACAGCTGTTTGTTAAATGTAGAGTTTACAGTTGAGTTCTTTTAACAGTTCTTTTAACTGGATTGTGGCATTTACTTCTGTTTTTGTGCTAGTCCGGTATTGTACGAGGTAATGATGGTAATTTTTTTGTGTTGGTTAGCTGCAGGTTCTTGTAAAATAAAGTTCAGACTAGAGCTTAATCAACCTATCAATAAAGATGCATTTGAAAATCGAAATTGGTCCAAAATGGGTGACTGGCGTTTCTTCCCGGCATGGGCTTATAAATAAAGGGACAGCTTTGCCAGAACTTTTGCTACTACTTTGTCCCCACAACCCCAGATCTACTCAGTCCTGTCTACCAGGACAAGTCACTTACGTCCTTTTCCTGGTGATACTGTCACATACACACCTAGCTCTGTCTTGCCATGCCAGCAGTGGGAACTTTAATTAGACCTGGATGATGTGAGAAGGTTTTAAGATGCATAACAGATGCAGAGGCATTTTCTGACATTTTAAGGCCCTGAGCGGTCCTGGCCGGGTTATGGGGACTCAAGGGCATCACCAGCCCTGACCGTACGTGCCAGGCCACCCATCACCATGGCCCAGGACTGTGGGCATCCCTCCTGGAATTGTCCATTTCAGCCCCCTCAGGACTATTGCCACCTGTCCTGATGATGCTGCAGCAGGAGAGACGTGCCAGTTCCTCCTCCTCTTTGCCATTTGGGGAAGCATCGAGGGATGTGCCACTTCTCCTGGTCCCCTGTGGTCTGTGTGGGTGCTGGTGGCCGGAGTGGCAGAGAGGGGTCCTGACAAGGAGAGACCCTGCCACGCACTGAGCAAGAGAGTGGCTTGGAGTGCCAAAGTCAGGAATTGGGACACAGAAACGCACAGGAATAAAACTTGGCTGCGCTTAACAGGATCTTCTCCTCCCCACTGCCTACAGAGTGGAACCACTGGGGGAGCTTCTGGTGCTAGAGCTGAGGGAGAGGCAGAAATTCATCCTGTCCATAGCAGCAGTTCCTCCGTGACCAAAGCAAGGTCCCCCCATGTGGCAGAAGGGTGCTGTGACTGCAGCCAGATGGGCACAGATCAGCTAAAAGCTGACACTGTTAGCCAAAATAGTTGGAATTCCAGTTTCAAATAGGGTGCAGATTTTGCTGCGTGGGTTGTGGCCTTGCCTTCTAGTTCAAGTAGAAACCCACCACGGAGCATGTCTGAGCAGCCCTGTCCCAGTGCCCCTGTCACCCCTCTGCCAGGCAGGTGGTGGCACAGGGATGGCTGTGCCTGCCACGCTGTGTCTGTGTCGGTGCCACGGCCGAGGGGCACGAACACACACTGTGCAGGCGAGCACGCTTAGTCCCATTTACTGTGTGGTTTGCCTGGTCCGAGTGTGAAACCTGAGCCTGTGCTCCAAGGCTGGTTCATTTATGTCTGTAACCTTTGCTGGGTGGGTTGGAGACATGGCATTGAAGCAAGGCCTGGGGGAAATGGTGGGCTCAGCTGGTTTAGGGAGGCTAAATAATTAATGTTCTGCCTTGGTCGCTAGCACTGCACCCAGGATCCTTTCTCCAGCCATCCTGCTGCTTGCTCTGGAAGAAAATATTATCCTGGAGCAGACTATCTAAGGAAAGAGATGTCCTGAGGCATTAGGGCCTGACAACATCACTGTGAAGGATATATATGGGCTAACATAGAAGGTCCCAAATTATGCTGAACACTGATGCTTTCACTCCCATAAAACAGTCGTGTCTGAGGTGAAAGAAATACTGATTAAAACAGAAATAAGACTACCAGAGGGGCAAAGTCCAGCTCACTGTTGTCACTCAGTCTCAAATAAATGCTCCCCCAGGATGAGCCATAGAGAGGGCCCAGGGGACTGACCCGAAAGTAGGACTGACCCAAAAGTAGGACTGACCCAAGCAAAGCACAGCTGCCCACGAACAGCAGCTGCCCCAGCTTGTGCTGCCAGTCTTTAGGAGGATGTTGGAAGTCCCAAGGTTTCCTGGAAACTTGCAGGCATCCCAAAGCACAGTTCAGGCCTGCATACACATGTGTTACAGCAAATAGTTGATGTTCTCCTGAAAACCCTGGATCTTTCTGTAAAGTATGGGTCTGGTTCTCCCTGATTTTATGCTCTGGCCAATGTCATCTGCACGTTGTATTGTGCTTTGGGAATTAAAAGATTGTTAATAAATGCTATAAATAGAAGGATAAATGCTATACATGGAAGCAGGAGGAGAACATAAAGATCCTAATTTTCGAGTGACGACATTGCTAGAACTTCATTAAGGTTGAATGGACTGGATTATGAGCTGAAGGATAAACTGATCTGATTCATCTCCTGTCCGGTCTCTGTTTCCCCCCCCCCAGCTTAGAGGAGTCTTTGGCAGAGCTAAAGGCCCCTGTTTTGGCTTTCTGTCAGAATCCTCTCGTCACCTGAGCCGTCTCCTGCAGTATCCACACACCATTCAGGAACCTAGAGAGCTCTCAGGAGGCAGCAGTCCCTGTACCTTACCATCCTTGAGCCAACTGAGAGAGCCTTTTCAGGCTGGTACAACCTTGGGTTTGCTAGCTTGCTACTTGACCCCTTTGGAATAGTTTTCCATGTAGCAGCAGTCCTTTAGATCAGTGAATGTAACTCCCTACATTTATAAATCGCTACAATTTGCAGAGGAGGTAACTTTCTGATATGTACTGGGGAAAGAGCATCCCCATTCATGTGTGTTTCCAGCACAGGATACCTCCTATAAGCTTAGAGGGCAGTATTCTTCAGGGTCCTGAGCTCTGCCAAAGACTGTTCTAAGCTGTGGGGGAATAAAATCTCGACAGGAGATGAACCAGATCAATTTTTCCTTCAGCTCATAATCCAGTCCATTCAATCTTAATGCAGTTCTAGCAATGTCATCACTTGAAAACTAAGATCTTTATGTTCTCCTCCTGCTTCCATGTATAGCATTTATTCTTCTATTTATAGCATTTATTAGCAATCCTTTAATTCCCAAAGATCCTTGGCAGCCGAACAGTGAGCAGAGCTGAAAAATGCCTCACATCACACGTCATTCCCACAACAAATACACACCTCTCAACACACCCCCTTGGCAAGTACAGCGTGTACAGGCAATCGAGGCAGAAATACAGAAAAATGTGCCCCCAGCCTTTAGGTTGATGGACAGTCATACATTATGCATTGACATGCACTCAGCACGACTGGGGCCAAGAGCCATGTGCTAAAAATAGCCACTGAAGAGTGGGAATCAATAGGGAAGCACAGGATGGGAGAAAACACACGGGGTAACACGCAGTCACGGGCTTCAGGTGCTTACAGAAAAGCCTGCAAGTGTAAGAGGAGTGAAAAAGGAACCTGCAGCCCTCAGAAAAGCTACACAATCCACAGGCACCAAAGGGCCCCTCACCCAGGGAGGGCAAAGGATGCCAAGAAGGAACCCTGGAAAGAAGTTGGCCTCTTACACACAGCCCTATTTCAGAGGTGAAGAAACAGGGGTCCCCCTTTCGCTACCCTTTGCAACTGAAGGTGAAAATTAAGAGTCTGGAAAAGCAGGACCCTTCTGAGAAGGAGTGGATTGGGTTGGGATAACAGGAGGGAGGCAAGACTTGGTGTGTTGTCGATTTGGGGTGGGGGCAGATGGAGGTGGAGCGAGGCGTGGGAGGGGAGTAAGGACACACCAGTGAAAGCACTGCAGGATATAGGTGAACCTGGCAGGAGGATTCTCCTGTAGGACAATTGTGTGGGAGGCCCAGCACTGAAGTAACACATTTATTTCCAAGGCAGGAGTGAAAAGGACTTAAATTAATGCCAAAGGCATTGCAGAAAAAGCTCCTCCCGGGTTGGGTGGGTGGTGGCTCCCACAGGTACCTGCACTCAGACTGCTGTGAGAATGTGGCGTGGGACACCCAAAACGCTTTGGCCTGATGGCACTCAGCAAATCTGTGGCAGGGCAAGGGAGTGAA
Source organism: Acropternis orthonyx (assembly GCA_035583155.1). Lineage (NCBI taxonomy): Eukaryota > Metazoa > Chordata > Aves > Passeriformes > Rhinocryptidae > Acropternis > Acropternis orthonyx. The sequence goes on along the minus strand of JAWWEU010000040.1, from coordinate 57,064,996 downwards.
CAGTTAACACAGGGATGGACCTTCTTTGTCTTTAGAGATATTCTGAGCCCAAGAGCCAAATAAGCATGTGATTGAAGGAGTGGTGTAACTCTGCAGATATGAAGGGCAATAGAATAAAGCTTCTAGGAGAGTAAAAGTAGAAAACAGACAAAACAAGCCTTTTAGAATGAGAGCCAAGAAAGGCAGGAGTCAAGCTGCAGTGCGCTGTGTAAGAGTGTATGGGGAAGACGGCAATGCAGATCATATTCTAAAATAAGTATTGTTCCATCAGATATAACACTGGGATATTTCAGATCTCCCTTCATTTGTTCCTAGGGGCATGTAACAGAAAACGGGCAGCGACGGGTCTGATCACAGTTTCCACTTTATTCCTTCACACTTATTACGTAAGTTTTATATGGCAGTGGCAGCTCTTTCAAAAATCCTGCTCTGTGCAGACTCCCAGTGGCCCAGAGGGGGTAGCCCCTGTTGTGTCCAGCCTGCTGCTGGGCAGATGGGGGTGCAGAGATGCGGGCTGGCTTGCCTCAAGGCCAAGGAAACAGAAGAGAAATGCTTGTCCTCCCAATCTCTATTACTTCTAATAACAAGCCTGTACTCTTTACACAGTGAAATCTGAAATGTGGATTCTGTATATTCGTATTACCTTTCCTTAATGAAAGAAACCCCTCATCATCGCTGGGAACAGAGCATTGTAACATTTTGCTATTGTGGCCTGGAAAAGCTCTGATTTCTTTGCCAGAACCAGCAACAATAAGGTAGTTCCTGCTGCTGACGCACTGCCAAGAAAACACTGCTGAATTGTCCCTGAGCAGCAGCTCTCTTCAAAGCTCATTGTTACATTTATCAGTGCCTTCTTTCTCTGGAACAAAAAAGAAATCATGGTGCAAGCCTGCAAAAAGAAAAAGTGCATTTTCTTCTTGTCATTCGCATTTTGTTGGATTCTCTGGCAACTTAAAACTGTTTAGCATCTGCCCTCCTATTTCATCATGAACACGTTTCATAAAGTTTGCAAACATTTGACTGTTCCAGAAAGCAGAATCAAATGGATATTTGGACCAATTTCTGAGCTCCTGGGGGAAAAAAAAAATCACAGACCTGCTAAAGCAGGTTCATATTTTGGTGTATTCTTTCATTGCAATATTGTCATATCATCCCAGAAATCAGAAAATACACACAAGTATGACATCCCACGTGGAATGAGCTGCAGTTTGGTGGAGTGCACTGACACTTCTCTGTGACTCAGGCTTTGCAGCTCAGTTGCTCCCACAACTTGGACATTTTCTCTGCTTCCTGCACTTGGTGTTGGGTTGTCCAAACTACAAAAAAGTCTCCTCTCTGCAAAGGGTTCTTTGTCAAAAGCTGCTCCCCAGGGAGGATCTGAACAGGCCACCCAGTCTAGCAGCATAGTCTTCAACAAGATACTAAAGAAACAATTATAAAAGGAAAGTGAGCTGTTGCTCAAATAGATTAAAGAAAGGGAGGAGGTATGTGAGGAGACACGTGGAAGGAGTCATTGCTGGGGACACTGAATGAAATGCAGTTGCAGGGAAGAGCAAGAAAGCTGTTTACAATAAATATTTACAAATATTCGGGTGTTTATTGTTTACTTTTCTCCCTCAGTACTCCAGACAGTAACCAAAAGCCTGCACTATTTGGCAATAAGCTGACTGAAATCGAATTCCCCACGTCAAGGCTGCTTTGGCCACGACAAGGTCCTTGCTCCCCCTGGGGGCAGTGCCCAAGAGCATCGGTGGCACCGACTCAGCTTTAGCCCTCTGTGGGATGGGGTTCCTTCCCTCGGCAGCAACTCTTTTCCTGACTAATTGCTGCCCGGCGTGGCCAAAAAGGCACCAATTCCGTCATTTTCAGGTCAGCCAAGGCTGCTTTCGATTTCTCCATGTGCTAATTAATGGCTCGTTTAATGGCTACAGTTTGGGGATGGCATTTTTTTGCCATGGAGTTTTGCACTGCCTCTTCAAAAGCACAGAAAAAGAGATGGGGTGAACTAGTGTTTGAGACAGAAAAACCCCCGCCTATTCTGGTTTTCCACCTTCAGATAATTGTTATCAGAAGCATTTTCTATTAAAATCCCGTATTTCAGTCAAAGAGCTCAAATAACCACTGCTTATATAAGATATTTACTTGTCTACCTGATGTGGGGTGTAGGAGTTGTGAATCTCCAAAGAGTGGAACAGAGATTGTAAAGCCATATTTATACAGAGTCAGTAATAATAATAAATAATAACTATTATTAGAAGGTTAACAATATATTATTGCTTAAATAATTATTAATCTGTTAATTAAAGGAAATAATAGAAAGTAATTATGAAAATAAATGAAGTATTAGTTCATACTATTATAGTAATTAATATTATAGTTATTACAAATATATTTATTATCGCATATAATAATAAAAAATTAAAAATAATAGTGAAATAAACATAAAATACTCAAGGCCACAACATTAAGTAGGATTCACTGCTATGAAGTTTAAAGGCTGTAGTCATCAAAATACTTGGGAATCTCTTCTGCCAAACTTGTGCTTTATTAGTAAATGTTGTTCAATTTACTTTCCATACAAGAATACATTAATAGATTTCATAATGATCTCATTTCATTGTAATTTAAAACAAAAACAACCCACAAACAAACGAATGAAAACCCAACACACAAAACCCACCAGAACAACAGAATTAATTAGCAGGGCTGACTCACCTATTTGATGACACGACTCTGGTCAAGAAGTAATGAAAAAAGAATTAAAAGGGAATTTTAAATTCATTACAAATACAAGTCTGCAGAAAGATTTTATATTTAATTGGGAGTTTATTTCAAACACATTCCTTCCTGCTAGTTAATCACTGTTGCAAAGCATATTTGAAGGGTTCAGAGCGCCCAGAGCTGCCAGATCTGCCAGAGTGGTGCTCATGCACACCTGCTGCTGTGGGAGGGGGATAATCCAGGGGTGTTTTACACAGCTGGTATTCCCTTCTGCCTCCCAACCCAGCTGCATAAAATAACACCTATTCTCAAATCCTCAGCTGAAAACCAGCTCAGAGTTCCACCCCAAACCAGAACAGTGGAATTAGTGGATATTTCACCCACCTAATACCCAAAATGCTGACAATATTGAAGTTTTTTTTTTTTATTTCCAGGCAGAAAATCTTCAAAGCTCAGTGATGAAATGCCTCTCCTAGTCGGTGGGAGTCGAACCCAAGAAAGCTTTGTGTCGGCTGTCCCTCCTTCATTCCCCATTTCAGGCACCACCAGCCTGGAAAACGATGCTGAGAGGTGAATTTAGACTGGGCAAGACCCTGCCTGGGCACAGCTGGCTTGAAAGAGCATTAAGCAAAGCTGCCGCTTCCTTCTTTTTGTGCTGTCTGTGGGCCCAGCTGGGAAATAACGCAAGGTTTAGGAACAAAGCTGGAAAGTAGATGGGAAAAAAAATATGTCCTGATATTGCATAACAGTCTTATTGACCAGCAGGGCAGCAGATGGGAGACACTCATCTGGGTCTGACATACGTCACTGTGTCAGGGTGTTGCAAACTGCTGAAAAATAAATCAGATTATTAGAAATGTCAAACAGCTCCTGAGAGCACCCTCCCCTACCTTTCCAAGCACCTTCACTGGACATGTCCACACAGCACTGCCTGTCACAGGTGATGCAAAGCAGTCAGATCCCAGGGAGAAGTTCCCTTCTGCCCTTGTGATTAATATTATTAAACAAAATCGACTAAAAGTACAAATTCTTAAAAAAGAACTGGATTAGCTACACTTGGTTTGTTTGTTTTTTTTTTTTTACCCCCGGGGTTTGTTTTTTCCTCCTGACACTGTGTACACAGCGCTTTCAAAATGCGTAAAATCCCGTAGGGAAAAATTCCGCCCCTTTTATTCATTTAACACTCTGGAGGCAGCAGGGAACACGCAGGAAGGCAGAAAGCTCAGTAACCAGGAGAGGGTGTCAGATGGCAAAGTGCTTGAATGGGTATTGTAAAAATACCTGAGGGTTTAAACGCCAGCCTTGCAAAATTACAAATAACAAGCAACACACATTAAACACGAGAGTGCCCCTCGGAGGCTGAAACAACCCCAGATAAAGAAGAATTTCAAAGCCAGGGATCCTGCCTGGTTTGCTTCGCATTCTGCTGGGGAGAAATACAGGAAAGAACAGTATTTATTGCAGTCTTTGGAGCTCCTCTGCAGGTTTTCTCACGCAGTGTATTAGTTTTTGTAAGTCAAAGTGAAGAGCTATTGAAGAAAACTAATGAACATGAACAAAAGTGCTCATTAATTGCTTCTGAACTGATTACACTTTTAAAATAAATGGCTTTTTCATCCATAAGACGAGCACGGTCACAGGAAGGATCTGAAAAGTCACCCATAGCCACCCACATCTTTCCTGCTGTATGAACTCCCTGAAAATGCTGTGATTGGTCAAAACCACCCTGCACACCTTTTATATTACTTTTTGCACAGCTCCACCTGTGTGTGTTTAGTCTCTTTTAGCCACCTCTGCAGGGGACACGGCCTTCCAGTC
>JAWWEU010000040.1:57032980-57053231 GCA_035583155.1 Acropternis orthonyx | reverse complement strand
CCATAAGACGAGCACGGTCACGGGAAGGATCTGAAAAGTCACCCATACCCACCCACATCTTTCCTGCTGTATGAACTCCCTGAAAATGCTGTGATTGGTCAAAACCACCCTGCACACCTTTTAAATTACTTTTTGCACAGCTCCACCTGTGTGTGTTTAGTCTCTTTTAGCCACCTCTGCAGGGGACAAGGCCTTCCAGTCTTCTGCCTCCACTTCTTTTTGTCCAAATTCCAAAACCATGTAATTATTTTAACATGCTTGAGTCCAGCCGTGGGCTGTGCTAAGATGTTTCCTCACCATCTTTGCTTTCCTGAAATATTTCAGATCTCGCTCACAGCCAGTGATGGTAATTCAGGGAGTAAGTTCTGCAAGGGAGCGCTGTAAGAAAAAGAGGAATTAAAATGACCTTCCAAGGGCAGAATTGAAGGGGGAGAACACCCAAATCCTTGTGGGTGAATAGAGCATCCTGCACAGAAATAATTACCAAAGGAGATGGAACTTGTGGTAAAATTGTTATTAATCCAAAGCAATTTACAATAAGAAAACCAAACCAGCATCGGTTAACACTTGGGAAACAGAATTGCTGGATATGAAACTCGAAGCCACAAAAGACTCTCCCATTTTCATGAACGTCACCAAATGAGCAAGTTAAAGTTTTGCACGTGTGCTTCTTAAATCCACATTGCTTGGAAACACAAATGCAGAGACTTTGCTGCCTCAGCTGAGAACTGGGGCAGGAATTGGGGTTTGTATTTTTGGGGCGTTTTCCCTCAGAGCTGATGGGAGAACATACCATAAACACCCAAAATAAGCCAAAAGTGTGGGAATCCCAGAGCGGCCACATCTTCAGCCTCACACCTGTTTTAAACGAGCCTCTTGGAAAAATCCTCTGGCTTTTGTTCCACCCAGGGGGGAGGTTTTGAGGATAAATGATTCACTTACATAACTTTCGTGGATCTCGGTGTGTTTTTCAGGGTCAGTTTTGCCTTGTGATGGGGAAAAGGGATGTGACAGCACCCAGCTCCCCATGGGAGCCAAGATTCCCACACTGGGACAGCAAAATTCCTGTTACTATAACGTGGCAAATCCATCCAGGGTTATTACTTTGAATTTTTTATTGGTTTTTTTTACCGATCTCTACATTTTCCTGTACTGATCATGCAAAATATTTGGGTAAATTAAGACTTTTGCACAACCACTGGCCACTTTTGAACATTTCCTTATTTAAAGGTAGGATGAGGAGTGTTTTGATGTGATTTGTGCCTTAAATATCAGTTTTACACACTGAGTAGAGACATACCAATGGCCCAAGGGATTGGTTAGAAGAGGCTTCAGCAAATCTGGACACGTGTGGGATAACCCAGGAGGAGAAACAGGAGCATCTCAATCCTTACAGCAGTTCAAATGTGGCAGATTTCATCTGAAAGCTCAAAACACGTTAGAGGGCAGTGCAGCTGCTGCTGTTACCTGAAATGTGTGCAACTACACATGGAGTTGTTTTGGGTGTGTTCAGACTCACAGCTGCATCCATACAAAACGAGGTTTCCCAGCCAAGTCATCTCCAGGCACCACAGAGGGGATTTGGGGTGCTGCCACAGTGAGTGCAGGGACTAAGGGAAATGAGGGCAAACACTGCAGCCTGTGGGACAGGGCTGAATTTTGTCACCCTTTTTTTAATATCAGAAACCATCCTGGTGTCCTTTGTGAACCTGTGTGAAATAAAGGCACCCATGAGCCTGGAACAAGGGTCTTTTTGGTCCGACATGTGAGAAACTTCCCCTGCCACGGTAAGAGTGAAGCAGGACTGGTCCTGGTTTTAGGATGCCACCTCAGAGCAGCTCTGACAACAAGAGCAAAGGGCAGAATATGCAGAGTGGTGGCAGCAGGGGAAAGTAAAACCAGCTCTAAAGCACTGGTGAAAAACTGGAAATGAGCTTGCAAGGGGAATGAGCTTGTAACTTCTGAGCTGTGGAACTGTGGACATGGGAACAGGAGAACGGCTCTGATGTGAAACACAAAGGTACAGGAGTAGACACCAGTCACTAGCGGGGTTCCACAGGGTTCCAGGGATGGCTTGGAGCTGTGTCAGGCTGGATTTTAGACTAAGGTTCCTCCTCCAGAGGGTGGTGGGCACTGAGCAGGCTCCCCTGGGCAGTGGGCACAGCCCCGAGGCTGCCAGAGCTGCAGGAGGGTTTGGATGATGCTCTGGGGCACAGGGAGTGACTCCTGGGGATGGTCCTGGGCAGGGCTGAGGGTTGGGCTGGATGGTCCTTGTGGGTCCCTCCCAGCTCAGCACATTCTGTGACTGATTCTGTGAAGTAAAACGCCTCTTGGAGAAGTGGGTGACAGTGGGGGCTGTTTAAAAACAAGGCAAGGGGAAAACCCCAGGCAACCTCCTCCTTTTATCATAGGTAGAAAGGTCTGGTAAAGCATTCTATAAATATGAACCTGACTACTGTGAAAAAAAATAGCCATTTTTTGTGAATTATTGCTATGTCTTGGTGTTGCAGCACCTGCTATAAATAAAACCACAGGCTGTAGGAGGCAGCATAAACAAATGGACTCTCACAGCCTCATGACTAAACCACAGCCCTCCCCAGAAAGCAATTCTGCGAGTGCAGAGGAGCAAGTGCTGCAGTACCTCTCCTCTGGGTGTTTAAATGGGAAGCCTTTGCTACTTGCCCAGCGTAGCAGTAGAGAGATTTTAGAGTTCAAAAGGGCTCCTAAAAAGCTCATAAGTGGTTTCAGGAAGTTCCAAGCCCGGTGAAGCCAAATCACACCATGAATATTTCGTATCTGTGCATCCTGTCTGTTGTCACTTTTTGGACCACGACCTTTTTCTCCTTCTCTGCCTGCTCTGGACGGGACTTCCTGACCCTGAGGAGAGCTGTGGGTGCTCATTCAGCCTCCCCCTGAAAAGGTGATCAGGTGGCTGAAGAAGGCAGGTGGCAGAGATAAACCTTCACCTGTACTGAAAGACACGCTACATTTGAGACAAACAGTGAAACAACCCACTGTTTCCCAGTCTCCCAGCCTGTATAAGCAGTCACATTGAATGATAATCTGATAAAGACTCAGATGAATGTAATTTATATGCTGTGGTGCTAAACTGCTCCTTATATAATTTATAATTTTAATATAACAGTCAAAATTCCACATTTTTCATGGGAGTAAAATATTCCAATTAAACTAATAAAACAAAGTCCACCATTGGAAAGTCGCTATTCTCCACAAGACAACTGTGAAAAAATCTTCACTAAGCCCTCAGTGGGTTCCCTAAGGGGGGAATTCATGCCTGAATCTACACTGACCCTAAAAATGGGGGACTGCTGTGTGGAAAAAACTTCTGTACAGACTACTTCAATCAGCATGAAGTGGAGTTAATTAGGGTAATGCCACATGTATAATTCCTTCTGTGCCACTATAAAACTTCATCTGATTTAGATTCGGTCACTTCCAAGCCAACACAATCTAACCTGGGTGAAAGAAAAATCAAATCAGAATAAGACTGCTTCCATAGAGAATGAGGCCACTTAATCGAAGGGACATTAAATGAGACCTTATCATGGACAAATTCACAAGCAGGCTCTTGGCACAGATTTGCTTTCAGGGGAAACCAAAGCAGGTCTTTTGTGTAGGGGCTGTGAGGTGCTCAGCATCCTGAATTCCCACGGATTCCCTTGATCAGAGCTTGGACAGCAGACAGAGAATACGAGTGTTTGTGTAAAGCAGGACCTTGCTCTCTGTGCGCTGAGAACAGGGCTGTGTTTGTTCCCTCTGGCTCTCCGTGTGACGAGGCTCCCTCTGAACGCCGGGCTTTATTCCCCAGCCCTGCAGCAGCAGCAGCAGCTCTCAGATTGTATTACCTGTCTGAAACACACCCACCTTTCACAGGCAAGACCTTTGAGAATATCCCACTCTCCAGCAGCAGGCTTGAACCAACCAAATGCTGGCTTTAATGAATAGTTTATTCACCAAAATGACTGATCATTGTGAATTTGACCTAAATTTACCAAGCAGCTTTGAACCTGTTTTCAAGTGAGGGAAAGAGAAGAGGGTGTTATTATTTCAGCACTTGGAAAATAAGATGTTTCAATGCTTTGTGTCAGATTTACACCAACAGTATTTATGGACATCAGGGTGGCAATTAGCCAGCACCATAAGAAAAGTCAGAAAGGTGACTGAGTCCTCTTTAATGGACTTTGCCATGTGTAGTCGTGATACACGTGCTGTATGAACTCACATGGCATTTATTTCTGGATGGAAAGCCTAAGTGATACAGAAAAAAACAACAATTTCATTCATATTATTTTGCATTCAAAATGGAAAATTCTTAACACTGTCTTTGGAAGAAGACCAATAACTTTTGATGGAAACCAGAATCTGTTTCTTTTTCCGGCTGTGTATGTTTAATATCTAAAGTGGTGGTTGAAGATTTCCTCCAGGATAAACATTCCCATTTTGAAGAGCCACCGTTGAGCTTTTTCAGACCCATTTTCAGCCTTTACATCCCACATGGCTCACACACCTAATTTTGGTCCCATAGGATGCTGCAGGCCTGAAACTGGTTCTGAAATTATCAGGGATTCCACTACTTGAAAGCACTGAAACCTGATGAATACCATCAACTGCAAGTAGCCTTTTGTGGGTCTCTATGCCCTTCAAACACCCACAAGAGCCATTGGAGGGATGTGAGTGAACACTGAATCCACTCTTCACACAGAATGGTAAAACTGTTCCTTTAATGTGCATTTAGTCTTCTTTCACAAGTACTTTTAATGCTCAAAGTGCCAAAATAATGAGAGCAAAAAACCTTAAGGCACTGTCAACTTAGAAAGCACAAACAGCAGAAGGGAGAAGAGAAAATTCCTTTCACAGACTGATTCTGCTTCTCTTGAAATGAAGGCAAAATATTCACGACTTCAAGTGCCTCTAATATTTCACAAAGTCTGCATGTCCATAAAAATCAATGACCAAATATTTTCAAAAAAGCGCTGTGCAGCTTCTGTTATGAAACACAAATATTGAACAAGCAAACACACCGCTTTTTTATAACTGTTAAAGACACAGGCAGACCCTGGAGACACACAGATGTATTTCCACTGGGACTTCAGCCCCTCACCTGTCCTAGGACAGGTCTTAACACAGGCACTGCTGTCTTTCCTGCAGTAACACTTGCACAGCCATGAACACAAATCATGTGCACTCACGCAAATCACCAGTGCAAGAAGCCCAGTAAGTGAGATCAGTCAGTACCCAGACCCTCAGTGCGGAGGTCACACAGCAAAGGTGTCACCACAGAGACAAATGCAGGCTCCAGGAGGTTCTCACCATTCTCATCAACCACACAGCGCTGTCACCAGGCATGGTTTATTCTCATCATACGTTGGTTTTACTGTAGATCAGCCTTTTTTATGTGGTGTTCTCCTCACATTTACGTAACAACTTCTGCATCCACAGATACGAAGGTTTTTCCATTGGTTTTGCTGTTGTTGTTTGGAGAGGGGGGTGTTTGTTTGGGATTTTGTTTGTTTGTTTTAATACAGTGCCCATCCTCCCAAGGGAAGCCAGAGTATAAAGCACTGGAGAAATCCCAGACATTTACTGAACACTTCCCAGCACATCCACTCTTTTGAGTACCCAAATGCTGCATTTCCTGGGACAGAAAGGATGGGGAAAGGCTTCCAGAAACCTCCTGATGGGCTGATTCTGGCTGAATGCCAGGTGCCCATCCTGCCACTCTCTTCTCAACTGGACAGGGGAGGGAAAATATAACAAAAGGCTCACAGGTGAAGATAAGGACAGGGAGAGACTGCTCACCAACTGCCATTATGGGCAAAACAGACTCTACTTGGGGGAAATTAATTTATTGCTAATAAAGGTTAGGGTAATGAGAAATAAAACAACACCTTGACACCTTCCCTCACCTCTCTGTCCTTCCCAGGCTCAGCTTCAGTCCTGATTTCTCTGCCTCCTCCTGTCCAGAACGAAGAGGGGCTGTGGTCAGTCCATCACACCTTGTCTCCTCTGCTCCTTAACGGGAAGGACTCCTCACACTCTTGCCCTGCTCCAGTGTGGGGTCCTCCAGGAACTTCTCCAGCCTGAGTCTTTCCCTCAGGCAGCAGTTCTTCACAAACTGCTCCAGCGTGGGTCCCTTTCCATGGGGTGCAGTCCTTCTCCAGCATGGGCCCCTTTCCATGGGGTGCAGTCCTTCTCTAGCGTGGGCCCCTTTCCATGGGGTGCAGTCCTTCTCCAGCGTGGGCCCCTTTCCATGGGGTGCAGTCCTTCTCCAGCGTGGGCCCCTTTCCATGGGGTGCAGTCCTTCTCCAGCGTGGGCCCCCTCTCTGCACAGGTCCCTGCCAGGACTCTGCTCCAGTCCAGGCTTCCCACGGGTTCACAGCCTCCTTTGGGCACCCACCTGCTCCATGTGGGCTCCTCCAGGCACTGCAGGGGGGTCTCTGCTCCCCCAGGGACCCCCATGGGCTGCAGGGGAATCTCTGCTCCAGCACCTGGAGAACCTCCTGCCCTCCTTTCCACTGGCCTTGGAGTCTGCAGGGCTGTTCCTCTCACTTCTCTCTTCTCCTGCTGTTGTGTAGTATTTTTCACCCTTCCTTAAACCTGCGATCTCAGAGGTGCTGCCAGTGTTGCTGATGGGCTGAGCCTTGGCCAGCAGCACGACCAGTTTCCATCAGACACGGGGGAAGCTTCTGGCATCTCCCCACAGAAGCCACCCCTGCTGTCCACCCCATAACCAAAACCTCGCCACACAAACCTAATACACCCCTTTAACTCAAGTTTCTCATTACATTTTCTACAGCTCCCCAAGCACACTTTGCTCCCCAATGACCATCGGCAGAGTGAACTCAACACGTTGATTTAATAATAATGACAATAGTTTGTTGTGTCTGGCCTGGAGAAGAGATGTGACATACAAACATGTTTGAAAAACAAAGGGTTCCCTTCCAACACACACCCGCCCCTCATCCTGAGCTTGCAAAATATTTAGGAAGGGAAAACTCGAGAGGTTTCTCCTTTACCAACACGTGGAAGGGCCCTTCAGAGCACGGTGTATTCCCTCACCAGGCTGTGCACATCAATACCAGCAACATCAGCATAGAGTTCAGGCACCACTGGCTCAGACACCTGCAGGACTGCGTGGCCATTGCTGCTCTGCGCCGCTGTTTTTAGGGACCAGAGGAGCTCTGCTGGGGAAGGCCTGTGAGCCGCATCCCACTGCCAGCAGGACTTCATGATGCCATACCTGTAAGAAGGAGAAGCAGGGGAACACTGGGAATGAGAGGCACCAACACCCAAGTTTTACTATCTCATATCTAAAAGTTCTAGAGAGCTCCCCTTTTCCTCCTTCATGTCAAGTTCTTTCAGTGACCCTTTGAAAGCTGCAGCCACATAATAATAAGGGATGGGCATGCAGTTGCTTGCCAGGTTGTCAGCTGGGAGTACAGAAAGGGAAAAAGATTGTCTGGTATCCCCTTTTGAAACAGCATTAAGGAAGAAAAAAAATTAAAAGAATATTAGAAGAAATTATGTCTTCACACAAGGAAATCTTCCTTAGATCTTCCCTCTGATCATTTCAGTGAATAGCCCAAAACTCAGAGGAGCAAGATTATTCCAGAGTCATCCTGCACCTTGCAGGAAGCAACAAAATGCAAGGGCGCACAAGGAAATAGGGCAATTTTGAAAAGCAGGAAAGGTTTTGGCCGTCAAGGTTTCAGGCAGCAGAATCTAGTGAGGAGATGTGGCAGATGTCAGGCCCAGGCTACTCAGCTTCGTCTGGTCTTAGACTTAGACTAGACTTAGAGATTTTGTGTGAGATCTAGTTTCCTGTGTCTCACTTCACTTAGCTCTGCAGACCTCGTGGTCAGTGTCCATAAAGCAAGGGGCTTACATGGCTTGCTGGCAGCTCGAGGGCTGCTTCATGACGTTCTGTCTCTGCAGGTATGATAAGATGTCAGAAGGTGGCACTTCAGGATATGGTGGAGCACCTGGAAGGGCAAAAGGAGTAACAGCAGAAAAAACTGTATGGCAGCGGTTGCAAATAGCAGCTTCTGGGCCAAACTGCCTCCATTCCCTATCAAAACCCATTTTTTTTCCTACCACAATTCACACTCACAGAAAGCCTTAAAAGGAATTGTCAAGACTTTGCAAGTTGGGAAAAAAACAGGGTGCTTATTTAAATAGCCCAACTTTACATGCTGAAATTTGAGATTTTGGGTCTTGTTAATTCTGCCTCCTTACATATTTTTTTTTTTTATTCTTGTCATTAAATCTTCTTACCTAATGTAATCATTTCATACAGCAGGATTCCAAAAGACCATCTGCAAGAAAAGAAAACAAAGCAACGTGGAGCATCAAACTGTGATAGATATGCCTTCAGGGCATGAAATCATACACCAAGCAGCGAAAGAGACAGGTCTGACCGACTTCCAGTCCGAAAATGAAACCCTACATGTCTGCCTTGATGCTGGGGGATTTCTTCAGGAGCCTCTCTGGTGCCTGCCACTTGACCGGCACACCCCGCGTGACTGAGTTGGCACCACGAGTGTGAGTCTCGTAGGCCAGACCCAAACCACAGAGCTTAGCAGTGAAGTTGGGATGAAGGAGGACATTCCTGGCAGCAATATCACCATGGAACAACTTCTTTTCTTCAAGGTAAGCCTGGAAGGTTGGAAAAGAAGGAAAACGTGATCATTTTAAAAGGGTATGTAATTGATATATATAAATTTTCACGTAGTTTGTGCTTATCTTCCACACTGTGGAATAGAGGCACACACTCCCCAACATCATGCAAGCACACTGGGCTCTGTTTTAACAAAGCACACACTCTCAGCACCAGCAAGACTCAGGCCACCATGCAGACTTGTGTTGCAGTGAAGCAAGAAGGAAAAAAAATGCAGCAAATGTGAGCAGACTTACCAGAGCTGCTGCAACCTGCTGTCCAACTTCATAGACCTGCCTCTCAGTGAGGTCACAGGGCATCCCATTCACTGCCCTTGCATCCTAGAGACAAATTTGTTTGGTTCCAACAAATGCTGTAGCGCCAGGATGGTGGGGAATGCTTCCTCCTAATCTCATAAAATGAGTACTATCTAATCTTACGCTCCCCCGTGTAATTTCACAATTGGTCATAAACTGACTGGAATATAGAATCCCAGAATATGCTGGCTTGGAAGGGACCCATCAGGATCATCAGTTCCAACCCTGGCCCTGCACAGGACATCCGAAGAATCCCACCATGTGCCTCAAAGGGTTGTCCAAACATTTTTTTAACTCTGTCAGGCTTGGCACTGTGACCACTGCCCTGGGGAGTCTGTTCAGTGCCCAGCCACACTCTGGGTGAAAAGCTTTTTCCTGATATCCAATCTAAACCTCCCCTCATATTTAGGGGGTTTTTTTAGCTTGAGTTAACATTTTCAATGGACTGCATATTTGCAGACCTCATACTATCAGATTTTATTCCTCATCAGCAATGGGCAGATAGGAAGCCTTCATTTATATGTGTGAAACCAAGATTGCTTTTCCACCTGTGCATCATTTCACTTTTAGCTATGCTGAATTTCACCTGTTCTGTTTATTGGCCAGTCTCTCAATCTTGGAAGATCCTTCTGCAATTCCTCTGGGTCAGCCCTTGCCTTTACTGGTTGGCATCACCAGCAACCATCATCACCTCACTGTCATCCCATTTTCTAGGTTATTAATCCATGCAACAAACAGCACCAGGTCCTAGGGAGTTGACCTCCCTCCAGTGCACGTACCAACCTTACATTCATACATTCTATTTCTTGTCTTTTAACCAATTAGTTGTCATTTAATGACCTTCTCCCTGATGTCGTAATTGCTCTGCTTTCTTCAAAGCAACTGGAGGGAGACATTATTTCAAACTTTAGAAATTCAGGTAGCTGTATCAATTCTAATTCCAGTGCCTGCTATACCCTTCAAAGAGCTACAATGGTCTGCAAAGTTGGGCTTAGCTTTACTAGGTCAGCTTCTCCAAACTGTGTAATATCAGTCGAGGTATCCACTAGTTCTACCCTAGTTTAGACCTGCTTGGAACTTCTCTGCGGGGATGGAAACAGTTTAGACTCACGTAGGGCGATACATGGAGAGATGAAAAGAATCATCTATGACTTATGGGCTATGACTTATGGATAGAAATGTACCTAAGCAATTTAAGGAGCTGTTCTGTCATCACTTCTTCTGACTCACCTTCCGACATGCCCACAGAAATGTCAGCAGGTCACCAAGAGACACATCCTCCATGACCATATACAGTGGGAGCTGGTCTACACAACACCCAACCAATCCAACCAGGTTCTCATGGTGGCCAAGGCTTTGATGGAATTTAATCCTTCCCAGGAAATCCTTTACTTCCCAAGGACTAGCAGGGCCTGAAAGAAAAGGAAAAAAGAAAACCAACAAAATAAATGAAAAATACAACAAACAAGCCAAACCCACACAAAACACCAAACAACAACAACAAAAACAAATGCAAGCAGCAAAGAACAGGGTAAAATTGACAGGGTGAGTAGCTTAAAATTGAGATGGTCAGCAATCTTTGATCCTACCGAGCAATCCACGGTCCTACCAAGACCTTCCCACAAAAACACCTTTCTGACCAGCTAACATGATACTGGGCACAGCTTGTTTCGGCCAGCAGTGATGGCCAAGTTCCGCCCAGCACCACGCCGGTGATAACGCAGATCTGTGCCCGAGCGGATCCTGAACCACGCGCCTCACCCTGTAACGTTTTCAGCACCACAGCCCTCGTCTTCCCAGGGCTCCCAGTTTGCAAGTGTGCTCTGTAGATGCTCCCATAGCCACTGAGTTTTATCAGCTGCAAGGTGCCTGGCAGGAGCTTCTCTCGTGGTATCTCTAGTTCCTTCAGAGCCAGGCAGGCAGATTTTAGCAGGCTCTCCACAGATGTCTCGCTCAGCTGGATGTAGCCGTTCTCCGGCGAGCAGGATTCCTGCTGATTCTTTTTCTTCGCTGACAAAAGCAAATACATGTCATGCATAAAAACAGGGAGATGAGCTCTTGCAAAAGGTGGAAACACTCATCCATCCATCCTCTTTAATTTTTGCCTCGCGGTATTTTGGGAATCAGGACAAAGGAAGGAACTGTTATTGTACCTTACTTATCCTGGCCCTTGAAAAGAGAAAGAATTTATCCCCCACTCTGAGAATGAGCCTGAAAATTTCTCCTGTATTTAACTACATAAACTTTCTAGGTCAGACACATTTGTACTTCATTGCCATGTGCTCAAGCAATGACCATTTTCTTTTATTACCAGCTCTTAGCTGACATGGAAGGGACATGCACTGGGTGTTCACACAAGGGCCATATCTTTATTCTTAATTATTTCCCTTAATATGGGCTTAAGAGGCCTCTGCATACCCAAAGTAAGTTCGGAACTGTATTTTCATTTCCACACAGCAACACATGTACCAACAAACCTTTCCTTACCCCCTCACCTGCCCCTGGTCATGTTGTCTCCATAGGAAGTGGGACATGGCAGTTTGAAATTAAATTTCTTAAATGACAAGTATAGAAAATTGATTACTTAGGTGTGATCTGCATCAAAATTACTGTCATTCATAATCACCCCAGTAAAACCCTCCTTGCAGTGGCCTCTAAAAGCTGTTACATAAACACCCTTGGTAGCGCTCATGTGTATGTTAAACAGCCTATGTGGTATTTTGCTTTGGATTTTCTCAGATCCATCTATACTGCAGATTCCAGCACTATTACTGCAAAGTGGAGCAAATCAGGGCTCCCAGTTTTTGTAATATTTTCTGGACTGCTGAATGCCACTCAAAATGTGGCATAAATGGTGTTGCCTAACAGCTCAAGCAATGGGGAAACGGGATTGACTCCCGGCCACTGGAAACAATACTCCTTCCCCTGGATGAAAAGCCTGTTTTTTCACCTTGGGTTCCAGATGGTGGGGGCTGCTCCTGTTTTGCTCTCATGCCTCGACAGTGGAGCCAAAGGATCACAGTGAACACGATGACAAAAAAGCCCACGAGGAGAACTGGGACGACAATCACTTCAGTCTGATGTTCACGCACAACTGCCAGCAGGGGCGGAACATGGAAAGGAATAAGTAGCAGCAACCCATTTCAGCAATTTTCAACCCCAAAAGCATGTGTTCCATCCTCTGCTGCTTGGAACAGCAGCTGAACGCTGTTAGTGCTGCCACCCTGTTTTCCAAAACTGCATCGGGATCCCTTATTTAGATGCCTTAATGGAATTGTAGCCATTTGTAAGTCCCGTCCACCACTGAAACAGAACCAGCACTGGCAGAGGGATAGCAGGGAGTGGGAAGGGCTGGATATTGCTATGCCATCACCAATACAGGTGCAACTACAACTTCATCCCCTTCCACTAAAATTATACAGTGCATTTTGAAGAAAACAGGGTGTGATCACCTGCTTTGGAATTTGACTGGAAGACATTGTAATTAGCAAGGCTTGTGAAGGTCACTGTCTTTCTTACGTTACCAGATTTTGACGTGGTGTTATTTATGCACAGGCCAAGATAATATTTCAGTTCCCAAAGATGCCAGAAGGTCACAAAACCAAAATCTCACAAAACTGGCACTTTGGGAAGATGCAGGGAATCTTTACTGACTGTTGTACGTCTCATTTAAAGCAGAAATTCTCTAAAATGGCTAGAATTATGTGAGATGATTCCTGCCCCAAAGGCTGCATCCCTGTAAAAGTATCTCCCCTGAGACACAATGAAGGCTCAATCCAATCTTTCTGTGCAGGCTGGGATGCAGGTGAAGGGGAAGAAAGGGCTTGGTCCACTTTTAGTAAAGCTGGACTTCCTGCTCAGCTTGTGAAAGCTAATAAGCTTTATTAATAAAGTATTACTAAGCTTTTTTCATTATAAAGGAATCTGTGAATCTTACCACACAGCTTGTCATTGCTGCTGCATTCCAGTAGCGTTCGTGTGAACCTCTTCACATCCCCTGCCATGTTCAGTTACAGGCAAGGAGGTCTCCAGCCTCTGCCTGCTGCACAGACAGGAGGAATAATAACACCATCGATTAGGAGAAAGGATGGTTATGAAGCAACAAGTGAACTGAATACGGGGCTTTCTATCCCCTATAATCGGTGGCTGCACGAAGAAGCAGCAGTGGGACTTGGAGGCTTAGGGAATGATACAGGACATCCACCGTCTAATCCTAGGAATGATGGATTGCATGACCAGAGGGAATTTAAGGTTAAGCTTGTTCTACAGTGTTTAACAAGCAAATGAGAACCCTTGGGCCTAAAGGCTGGCCTCTGCACAGAAATTCACAGTCATGAATTGAAGTGTGTTTAAATAGCTAACACTTCTAGCTAATACACTTTTTAGATGCCAGATTGCTGAAGCTGTGAGATAGGAATAGGCTCTGTGGTGCTGACCTGATCATCAGAGGGCTTGGACTACTGTTTCTAAATGGCAAAAATCAATGTAGTGAATAGTGATGAATGATAGAAAGGCAAGGCATTTACTCACCGCTTCTTATAAACATTGCCAAAAGTTTAAGACTTGACAGCTTCACACACAGTATCATCTAGAACATTTCATAGGCATTGTGACTTTTATCCTGTAAGCAATTACTTTATTTTTGGTTTGAGTTTAAGGCAATTAGCCTCAATGGCAGATATTAATAATAATATGTGGCATTAGTTTTAAGGGATTTGGTGATGGAACATTAAACAGAGTTTGTTCTCATGCTTAAAATTAACGAGTGAAATCATGTTGTATCAGTTACACAAGAGAGGCAGTAGAAAGAGGAAAACGGAATATATATGTGCTTTAAGGCATCACAAAAATCCTGTTTCCTTTTTTTTAATTTCATTTGATTGGATTGATATGCAAGCAAACTCACCTGGTTTCAGGGTTTCACCCTATAACACACACACTTACAAACAATACCCAGGAGCAGCCCTGGCTTCTTTCACTCTCAGATATACACAGATAAGAAAGACACACCTGAAGAGACACAGAGAAATAGACTTTAGGACCATTAGCCAGCAATCATGTAGTATAATCTGTCATAAACTAGTCCAAGCTCCAAGTTTGATTAGAGAAGCCCATGTGCACCCTCTGTGTCCATCCTCTTGCAAAACTCAGGAAGCAGGAAAAGAAGTTGTACTCCGTGTGGTAACTCTGAGGTGCCTTTCAGTGCTTCTTCTCAGCCTGGCACCCAATGAATTCTCACACTTAGGCTCTTTCTGCAGCTTACTTGGCTAACAGTGACATTATCGCAGTTCTTACATTCCTATCCTTACAAGAATGGGAACTCAGAAACCCACAGCACTCCCATGTGCCAGTAGGGTACTGAGACGTAGCAGGTAATGTACTGACAGTGCTCAATTACTTGTTTTATTATATGAAGACAGTTTTCTAGTCCCAAGCCAGGATAAAGGAGACAAAAATACCTTAAAAGGTTCAAATTCAGAATTTGCAATTGCAAGTGAATGTCAGCTGGTTCCACTGGGCTTTTTTAGCACTCTTTTACACACAGTTTTACACTGGAATTCACGGAATCACAGAATCATTAAGGTTGGAAAAGATCATCAAGTCCAACAGTCAACCCAGGACCACCACCACTTTCACCATTAAACCATGTCCTGAAGTGCCACAGCCACGTGGTTTATTTAACATTTCCAGTTGTGGGGGCTGCTTAAACCAGTTCAGGGAGCCCAAATATTGAATGTGAATGTAGCTGAGCTGAATTAAGTGCTCATAGTCTCTCTGCTTTCTTCTCACTCCTTGTTTTGCCCCCAGCTGTCCATCTGACCACTAACCTGGCCGGGAAAATTCACTGCTTCTTTTGCCACGGTGGTTTCCTGCCATTTCAGTCGTGGTGAATGGCTAATTCATCTCAAGCTGCACTATGAAACCATTCCCACACAGATCCACAAGCACTATGATTTTTCCCATCCCCTGTCGTTCATTCCCTCATGTAACCCGTCTCCTTAGCACTGGCAGAGGCATTCACTGGATCAGGGAGGGGATCTGCCCTAAAACAATCTACCATCTCTCGCATTTTATGGCCTTAAAGTTCTCATCAGGCTCGATGTATCCTATTTAAAGTGCCAGGACTAAGAGTTAAGAAGCCTGAGAGACAAACATTGTGTTGAAGGCTGAAAAGAGAAAGTAGTGTCAAGTCTTCCATGTCCATGGAATACATGGGATCAGACAGCTTGAATACAGAAGCTTCCTCCTGCTTGCTCCTGCCATGTTCAGGAAAATAAGTTGTACATATTCATGATAAATAGACACAGTTTTGCCACTGAACACGTCTGACTTGTGAACTAACAGCAGTGCAAATGTGCAAATCCCTGTGCAAAGATTAGCTATTCTGCCTAAAGAAACAGCTGGTTGATTTAATATGACAAAAATAAAGGCCAGGATTCATTTGGGTCTTCATTTAAAAATGTGCTACGAGCTGATACGGAATTAATGCAATTATTTATCCAAGCTTCCTATCCTGCATTAACTGCACCCCAGTTTATTATAAAATTACTCTTACACTCATTTTCCATGCACTAATTGTGAGGACCAACTATATATATATATATATATAACTAAAGAACATAAGAGCAGTTGCCCAGCCCAACATGCTGCCTGACTGATAAAAGACAAAATAAATCCTTTAAACCACAATGCCCTCTGTTTAATTTCTTGCAGTGGCAGAATCTCACTCCCAAGCATTTCCAGTCACCATTTCCCTGCTGCTTTTATTATTTTCCTCCCCTTTTCCGTGCCCTTTGAACGTGGTCACCAGTCAAGGCTCAGGCACAAGCGTCATGTCCTGGGTGTGCAGCTGAAGAGGGAAAGGAGCCACCAGGGAATTCCAGGAACCGCCAGCTGTGGGCTCAGGGCATCCCAGCAGCTGTGGGCGCTGAGAGGGAGGGAACAGGGAGAAGGGAAGCACCAGTGGAAAAGCAAACAGAGCCATTTCCCCCTTTTTACTAAAAGCAGCATCCAAAACAAATAAAAAACAAGTCCGACGGGTTCCAAGGCTAACAGCTTGACGCCATAAGAACGTATTTCTGCAAAAATGACTTTTTTTCCAGCGGCCTGGCAGATCGTGACATCTCTGCAAGGTTTCCCTGGCCCATGGAATCATCTCATCTCCCACCTCTGGGTTACCAAGCAGCACCTTCCACTGTGCTTGAATGGGAACAGGGGTGAAAAATGGGAAGTTCTGACCCATCAGCCCAGATTTTAACACACCAGAGTCACCTCTGTCCTTGTTCACAAGGATTACAAAAATGTGCCTCGCTGTACTGGTTGTGCCACTCAGCTGTAAAGAATTTAGAAGTACAACCCGCTTTTGAACCAGCTGTAAACGCCCTGTAAGAAAACAAAGGGTTTCAAAAATCACGCCCGGGGACACGAGGCTTTCTCTTGGTCCAAAACCAGACGCAGCACTTGAACACCAAACCCGGGCACGGCAAGGGAGCGAAAGAAAATGAGGCTGACCACTTGTGAAGAGCTGGACCATGGAGAAAACAGCAAGCAATGAGGTCCAGGCTGCTACTGGAGCAGGTGGATCGCTCAGGGCAAACGTGGCTCCTTTTCAACACAGCAGAAAAACTCAGATCGTCTCGCAAACATTCATTTATTAGTGGCACGTAAGGAAGTCTAAGTACAGAAGTGTGAAATGGCACAGAACCTGAATTGGGATTAAGACAAAAACATTTTTTTCTCATGCAGACACAGCCTATTACGGTTTTTGAAAAATTAACATATATCTTAATCACACTGCCCCTGAATTAAGACCACAAAAATTAATTCCTCAAAGGAATACGTTAAAATAATTTAAAAAAATAAAAGTGAGGAATATATTAACCTGAAGCTCTTAGTAAGCAGGTTGTTGGGATAGGAAAAGTCTAGAGGCCAAACTCTCAACAGTTTTACTTCCTTTTGTGAAGTGAAAATCATACGCTCCTTTTGAAAGTGTCTCCTTACTCACTGCCCCCTGATTTTGCTGTAGCTGCTGGTACTAAGCCTGCACCAAACTTTAACACAAACTCCGTACAGGTATTCTGAAAAACAGCAAAGCTGTCACAGAACATAAGAAGAATGAAGGATTTTTTTTTTTTTTTAACTCGTGTAAAAAGCTACTGTGTGATAAAAATATTGCATAACATCACATTGCTGCTTAATGGCTCAAGAAATGGAAGATCAATCCGCCTTCCGAAATTCACAGCCACCTGAAGCTGCGTGTACAACTTTAGCTTCACAGTTTCCCAAGTTTTGGGTGGATTTAACACAGATTTTGTTTATAATTCAGTCAGTAGCTCATGCACACACCCACGCAAACACAGGAAAATCTACTGGTATCTGCAGCACTTTGGTTTAGAGTTCACTGCCTCACAATCAAGCAACAGTGATGGAAGTAAAAGGTTAATTAGTCCTGAATTCAGCCCCGGGCACGTATTACTTAAGCAAACACTGAACATATTTATCCACACAAGCATCACTCTGCACTTGTTGCAGTGAACTGAGACTAATTTTATATGAAACTTAATTACTTTGTTAATTCCTTCCTGTTTAAAAAGTGCCTATAAGCTATTTTGTTCAAATCAAGCTGTGTGTAGAGGACATACCTCTCTTATTTTTTTTCTCTAAGCCCCACACCACCATGATCAGAGAAATTTGCAAGTAACTTCAGCACAAAGAGTAAGCATACGTATGTATACACATATATACACAGGCATACGGACTTTATGGTACAGTTATAGCCTAATTCAGGTCACATTTATGTTAATAAAGTCCTTTTTAAAAATAAATATTCATTAACTGATCCTCCAGAAGTGTTCTCTCGCACTTACCTGGGTTGCAGCACTTCTCTTGCCCTGCAGTAATCTTTTCCTGGGGCTGGTTCCCAGTTCGTTTGAGGCCACTCCTAACAAAGCTGCTGATTACCTTGGTGTGGTCGTGACTCTGATGACTAAGTTCCTCCTTCAGTGGTTTTTCTGCCCCAGGCCCGCCCGGCTTCGGTTCTCCCCTTCCCGGGGTGCCCTCAGCGGTGTCCCCAGGGATGCCCGACAGACACGCAGGGTGTCGCTCCGCCTGGATGCTCCTGCGCTGGGACAGCGCCAGCAAAGCAGAGTCCCTCGGGCAGGGACTCGGAGCGCAACCGGAGAGGCAGACACAGACCAAGAGGGAGAGGCTGATGGAACAAACAGAAATCAGACACTTCCAGTCGCAGGTTCACGTTCGGGGGGGGGGAAAAAGGGGGGGGGTTCTTGGAACAGAAAATCTGTACAAAGCCCCTAAGGCTGCAGATGCTGAAACAGCATCCTCTCAGGGACGCAACCCGCAAGTGGGGAAAAGGGTAATGATCTCAAAACATGCCTTCCTCACGGTCAGCCTTGCCCCTTGGTATCCCTCCTGCTCACGTCCAGGCATTCTGCCAAGCGTTTGCCAGCCCTGCCATCACCATCCTGAGCTCCCCAGCCAGGGCAGACAATGTCCCTGACCTTGCCCTGTGAGCTTTCCTGCCACGATGCCCTCGGGGTGCCCGCTGTGCCGTGCTGGTGCTGCTCACTGCCCCTCAGCATTTCAGCTCTGGGGACTTTCCTCCCACCCAGCCCCTGCCTGCACGTTGCCAGCTGCTGGCCTGCCCCTGATGGACCCTGTGTGAGGTGTTTCAGACTCCCGAGTCCTTGGTTAGGAGCCTACACGGGATTATTTGCCTCCCCACTTCAGGCAGTTCTATTACAAGAGTAAACAACTGCTGAGAGCCGAACTTCATGTCACAGCCAACAGCACGCTGCAGGTGGCTTTGGGAAGATGTGGAGGAGGGTATGATCTCTGCCAACTGGTCCAGCAAAACGAGCCTACTCCTGTTAACACGCTCTGGTGCTGCGTATAATTATTGTTGGGGGGACATGTCAGTTGTGGCAGAGTCAACAGCTTTAGATACCAAAAGACAACAGGTAATTTATCCACAAGAGAGACTGCATATGGGTATATTTGCACACCAGTACAACGCAAACTTCTCTCCGGCGTTATTCTTCCAGCTGGTATTTATTACCCATGTGGCAATTATTTCACCATGCAAAATGGTGAAAACCAGGAGTGGGTTTCCCCATTGCTTGATGTCTCTACAGAAACTGGCAGAAGCGGGCAAAATAATGTTAGTGAAATAATACGGTGATGTTTCATCCCCTGAGAAATCAGGAGAGACACCTTCTAGACCGAAAACTTCTTGAGTTCAAAGGATCAGTACAGCTGCACAGTGCAGGCTTGGACTCTGCTTTCAGCTTTCCTCTCATTCTGTACTAAATTGCATTGATTCTCTGCAATATTTTCTCCATGAAGGAGCAGATCTGTCTTGTACCTCATTCTCCATTAAAAAGTGGCTAAAATGCAAAGAAAGGACAGTTCCTCATTTAAATGAATTCTTTACTGAAATGAGTTATGTTCCACAGACTCCTTTGCCAAAAGCACCTGGGAAAACCTATATAATTGAAAATATTCCTCCTCCTTTCAGCTTCTACCCCTCCCTGCTGTGGAAGACAGTGTGGAAAGGCAAAGGGTTGATATTCAAGATAAGCATATGCAAAAGCAGCAACCATTGCTGCTTTTAATTTCCCCTTTCAATCTCCCTGTTGTGCTCCCAGTCTGACTGGTTGGATAAGATATTTTAGTGGTTCAGAGTTCAAGTCTCACACTATCTAATCTTCCTCACTCATCCACAAGCCTCTCCCCCTGTTCAGTAAAGTGACAGAAGTCATTTATTGCCCTGTGAAAAACCAACTTTTCCTGCTGTGTCTTTGTATTGCCTGTGCATGCACAAAGAACTTTGCAGTTCAGCTTCCAGAACTAAGCCTGCCCCAAGTAACTGCTGCTGGACCAGAAAAAAACCCCAAACCTCAGGTTAAAGGATCCCCTTCTTAGGTGTCACTGTGGCATTCACTTTTACTTCAGTAATTTAGAGGCTGGGAGGTCTCTGACTGACTTAAAACCGTGGCTTATGGCTGATAGACTAGGACTAATCTTTTGATAAACCTAAGGCCCCAGAGGGATAGAATCCCAGAAGACAAGGGGCTAATGTGTATGTGTCAAACACCAATCGCTGGATTTACCAAGGACTGTTGGCAAAAATAGACAAGAACTGTTGGTGGTAACCATGGATTGTTGGTAAAAATAGACCCCTTCCCTTCCCTTCCCTTCCCTTCCCTTCCCTTCCCTTCCCTTCCCTTCCCTTCCCTTC
>JAWWEU010000040.1:57002483-57029028 GCA_035583155.1 Acropternis orthonyx | reverse complement strand
GACAGGGGGGATCGCGATAGGGGACAGTGCGGGGGGATCGCGATAGGGGACAGCGAGGGGGGATCGCGATAGGGGACAGCGAGGGGGGAATCGTGTACACGAATTCACGTGTAAATTCAAAATGTGGTTTTTTTGGTTTTTTTTTTTTTTTTTAGTTTATTGCAATATTACTTGCTCTCAGCTGTGAAGATCAGCTCGTTTTTAGAATAAAACACAGTGCAAAATTCCCAGTTTCCTCGTAGATGGCTGAAGCAGGACCTGAGGAAGAAAACTATGAAAACTCCCTGAAGAAGATGGAGAACTGCAACAAGGACTTGGAAAAACTCCTGGAGGAAATGGAGAAAATAACAGGTACTAAGAATTATTTGGATTTGTCTGCTAGAGTGAAGACACTGAATATTTGTATTTATTCTGTAAACTTCCTTGCGAGAAACAACCACCACCAACTAACCACAGCATCAGCAGGGCTGGAAGAGTCCTTGGAGATCATCAGGTCCAACCCTTGGTCCAACACCACTGGGATGGCACCGAGTGCCACATCCACAGTCTCACCCTAAAAACCTCCAGGGATGCTGAATCCAACCCCTCTCCGGGCAGGCCATTCCAATGCCCGATCGCTCTCTCATGCCCTAATAATTAATTAGCTTCTTAATCGTGAAAAAGCATGTGAATACAAGTTGCGGATAGCTCAGGATTAAAAATCAAGAGGTGATGGGCGCTTAAGTCAAAAACAGAACTAGTGAGGGTGTCTAATGTACAATTATTAAAGTATAGTGTGTAAAATGAGACTTACTTCTGAAAAATGGTGGGATGGATACGTAGCACCTCTCAGGTTTAACTCCTCGGCCACAGAAAAGACCCCTCTGCAAACTGAACCTTGGTCCTGGGTGTACAGAGAGGACTGCATATTCCTCTCCATGGGCTGCAGCGTTGCTGTCAGAAACTCTGTGCTACTAACAAGCACTGTTAATTGAACTTTTTGTAGGCAAACAATTCATGAGTGCCCTTGAGGAAGCTACAGTCAATTCTGGGTAAAAACAAAAGGGAAGAGTATGGCCTAAGTGCTAAAACTGTTTGCTCACCTTTATCAGATACTCATTATTTCAAAATCAATTTCATTATTTAAGTTGTTCTTAAAACCTTTTATCTTTGTGTTGCAGTCTCTTTGATCTTAAGCCTCCCTCACCCAACACAAGCCTCCTGGCTGTAACTGGTCTGGAGAGAGGATTCCTTACATAATATTCATGTATTTTAAAACAGTCCGATGCCACTTTCTATTTTATTACCTCTTTTGTTGTCATTTTTAGGTGAAGTGTGTCTATCTCCCTTTCATATAGCATCCAGTTCCATTAAATAGCAGTTCAGTTCCATTATGAAGCATCTTGAGACATTTATAAAGAAGGAATACTGACCAGTCTGTTTGAGTATTGCTACAGGCAGTTTCCACTTTATTTTGCAGCAAGCCTTCCCTGAATGGTAATAATTCAGGTCCTTTTTTTGTTTATTGAATCAGCCATTGGGGGTTTTTAAGCCAAATTTCCCAGCTTAGTGGTATCTGTTGGGTTTGTAGTGCGTGCAGCCTGGATGACCTACAACCTCGTAACCATATACACCAACCCGGACCTGGCCAACTCCATGGAGCATCTGGAAGGTGCCTTCCTGAGGTGCAAGGAACAGCTGGAGAGGAAGTGGCAAGAGGTGTTAAAGGAATCTAAAGGTGAAAAGCAAAAAGAGGAATAAATTGAATTCACTCATGCTGGCAGAACCTTGGAAAAACCGCTCCGGTCTTTTGTATCTGCCAGCCGTGAAGGTTTCACAGCCACCGTGGAGAATGGATTGGCTTTCACGTGCTAAGAACTTATTTGTAAACACCTGCAGAAGTATTTTAGTGAGATTACACGGATATATTTATATTATTGAAGGGGAAAGGTAACAATGTGTCTATATCTATGAGGCCCATCAGTGATCCCTTAGTGTTTGCACACACAATTCATGTGCCTACTGCAAGTTCATACTCACTCCACCCTCAGTGTAACTGGAATTCTTTGAGACCTGAGCAAACTGTGAGTGGGGAGCAGGGGTGGTGTAGTGCATTATCACAGCACAGTGGTATTGCCCCAGCCCACGCCTGTCAAGAAAAACTGAAGAGGTACTTAGTTTTCCAAATAAAAAACAGGTGAAATTCTAGTTTGAGTCAGTTTGATGTAGGATTGCCATCTAGGTGTTCAATTACAGTTTATTATTCAGGTAGCTCATCTGTAGTTCTTTCATTTTGTTTCATTGGATTTTTAACCATTTCTTTGAGCTGGTTTTCTCAGACAGACTGTTCTCCTCAAACCCTCTGCGGGGTAGCATGACTTACTTAAGCACAAACTTTTACCATTACAGACTGCAGTGTGTGTGGTGGGATTGCTGCAGAAACCAAACCAGGTTATAAAATGCACTTTCCTCTATATATTCCTACTGTACAATATAAAAAAAGGACAAAAAATGTTAGTTTTTCAGTGGATTAAGAGCACCACCTCGTGGCCTGCAGTTGTACATAAACGAGTGTCTTACGTGAGATGAAAGTCAGTGCAACAAGTTTTAAGAAGGATCTTTCCTTGCATTCAAATCTGTCTCTTTAACTAGAAAGTAAACACCACACAGCGAGAGCATGTCAATCTCCTTTGAAGAGGTAACATCACATCTAAACAATCTATCAGAAGTTTGCTAATTTTTAGACTATGTATTTTTTTGAGATTGGTTGATCTCATTTCGCACAGAATGTTTATGTACTGAAGTGAAAAATACGTAAGCAATTTCACTTTTTTTTTTTTTTTTTTAATGCTACCAAGTATTTTTAGAAGTACAAATGGTAAAAGAATAAACTTTGAACTCTACTCTTGACTTTCCAGTGGGTGGGTCTTCTTTCTGTATTAAAAAAATGAAATTCCTTGAAGAGGCACTATTTTAACAGCTTCTGCAGGAATGCACTTCTTTAATCAAGAAGTGTGTGATGCTTAGGAAAGAGTCTGTGTTCAGAATATTTATTTCATTCAGTACTGGTGATTTCCAGTTCTTTATTATAGCCCCAATTCAGGTTATCTCAGAAAGGCTAAAGAAGAGAATCCATACTAGTTGTTTCACCTCTCAGCATAAATTGTTTCAAAATTTCAGTCCACATTCTTGCAGCAGTTTTTACTGAAATGTAATTTTACCCATGGATAGAGTTTGCTGGTAACTAGGAAATTCTCCTCAGAAAGCTAAATAGTGACTCAAGGGGACACATGGCATCTTCCCATCTGTAGAAAGCCAGGACAAATACAGGCTGTTGGCTGTGAAATTGCTGTGATTTCACACACAGCTTGTTATGTACACCAGCTCTACATTCCACGGAATAGTTTAAAGGAAGAAGGGCAAGACTTAGAAGAAAACAGTTAACAGCACTCTCCAACTCATGGACAAAAATGGGAGTATTGGATAGTGTAAGTGAAAATAACTGGCTACACCAATACAATGAGCTGAAACCACAGAACACAGACCTTGGAAACAAATTGGCTGTTACAGTTGAACTGCACAAAACATATTTTGACCTAACTGCTTAATGTATTAAAACAGCAGAAGTTTGACTTTAACTTGAGGTGCAGCTCCAGTTGAGTTAGGCTGACACTAAAAACTATGTGGGTCTTAACACATTTAACCCATGCTCCAAATTTTTTGAGAGCAGGTTGCTTTCTGTACTACAGACACATACTTTATAGCTGGTTTCCCTTAGAATTCTTGATTAATTCTCAGGACCTTTATGGTCTCAGTAAAGCCACAATTTACAAATCAAAACTGATAGCCAGGCCTTGAAGAATGATAATGCATTTCGACCTCAATCAGGAAACAGAATGAAGCTCCAAACTCAGTGACAACTTTGTGTAGGTCTCTTCTATCACATTTTAAAACCTTAATATATTAAAGGTTATTATTCATCTCATCAGCTGGTGTTATTAAGTCATCAGTTTTCTGCTCAGTGCATCACTGTCTAGCTCTGGGACTCAAATCACAGCAGCATTGCTCCACTATTGTCAACAGCCCAAAACAGAAAGTTGAAGTGTGAAATAATTACAATATAAAAAAGTGGCTCCAAGTAGGTACAAAAGCATGTGTACTACCCTGCAGATTCAAAATCCAGGTAGCCAAATGTCTTTTAAGGAACCAAACCAACAAAACACAAACTAAGCACTCATCTGAAATTGTGCTTGAGGCAAATAACCCATAATCTTCTTTAAGGCACACAAGCACCAGTTGCAAAGACAACTGACCCTCACTGAGCACCAGTTTCACATTTTTTTCTGACAAATTCAAATAAGAGCCCAGGTGGCCTTGTAAAGGAACAATTTATGCCCAACCCAAGACACCTAAACTGCAATTTCACTAAGTGGTTTAAAGTTGCTAGAGTTAAGCCTATATTTTCATAGGCAGGAGTTCAGGGAGGAAGTGGCTTGTGTCAGTCATTAGCTTCTGTTTCATGCAAAGATTCTTCTGATTACAGAGGCAGGAGCAAAACAGCAAATAGAGCTACATGCAGAGACACTACTTGCATCTTCCCCTCAATTTTTCCTTTCATCAAGCAACACTGAATAGTTAAGTACTTTTGCTAAACTGATTCCATCTGACCTACATTTTTGGAGAGGTAAAGAAAATTCTCTTTGGCCTGTCAAATCTCACTTTGAGGAAAAAAACCCACCTACTTTGGAACAGGAGGCAGTTCAAGCAGTTTTTATGGCAAACCCTTCAGTAACTTTTCAAGCATTTATGAATACCTTGCATCTGTTTGTCATGATGAAATTGCTGATGTGCCTGAAATAGATGTAGTTCTGAAAAGAACTTTTAACAGGGTACAAGAACAAAGAGCCAACAGTTCCTCTACTCTCCTTTAGTGCTACGTGCTCTACACTGGGGTTTTCATGAGGTGGTGTTGAATAAAGGCTGGACAAAGATTGTACAGCTCAGAACAGAAAGAGCTGTCGGAAGGAAACAAACACACTATCTAAGGTTTGGGTAACAGCAGCTGCAAGGCAGGAACGTGAGAAGTGTTGGAGTGAAGGACATGAGATATCTGGAGAAATTCACCCATATTCTACAGCTGGAAGCAGACTGATAACACTGGCAAGACAGCATTTAGGGAGGAACATTAGGAAAGCACAGACATTGCAAGAAAGCAAAGTACTCTGCTCATTAACAGAAGATGGCACAGAGATTTTACTGGTTTCAAATCAGAAATAGCAGAGAGGCCCATAAAACACCCTGCCATTGTTTCAGGGCACAGGCTGGGACAAAGTGGCAGTCACCAAGCATGTCTTTCTTCAGCAGAGGAGTCTCAAAACTTGCACTCTACTGTTTCCAGAGCCAGCAGAGCAGAGGGAACAGAGCAGGTTACAGCTCTTGTATAATTTCTTTGCAGAAGCTGTTTTGAATTGAAGTATATCCACCTCTATCCTCATGTATCATCCAGCATGGGTTTAAACAAGAGACATCAAGACATACCAAAGAGACTGTTCCCTTTCACATAGAAATGCTGAAGCAAGATTAAAATAATGAATTATTTTAAAAGTAAGCATTAAAAAAAAAACATACTGAAACTGATTTTTTGAGTAATTGAAATCACTTTTATTTGTGAGGAACGTCACCCAATGCTGCACAGTTTCAAATAGATCTTAACAAGGAAAGCCAAAGTTTCTCCTCCCCCTGTCCTGCAGTGAACAGGACTGGCACAGAAAAAAACAACTCATCACACTTGGGAGGTTTAGCACCAGCATCCAATAAAAAAAAAAAAAAAGAGCATTTTTATTTCAATTTTAGTTCTTTGGTTGCCTTTTTTTCCCTTTTCAGTTTGATACCAAAAGAAAAATTGAAAAATTCCTTACTAGTAAAACAGTGAAATTCTAGGAAAAAAAAAATAAAAACCAAAAAACAAAAGCTCCACAGTTGCTGTTGAAGCTAGGGAGGTTGTTCTTTCTGAACCTCGCTCTCTTTTTCTCTCATGCATCTAATCTTGTAGGCGTTCCCTGGATCTCAGCTGCTGGTAAGTTTTGTTTCCTTTTGCATTTCCATATTTCAAATCTTTGCTTTCGTCATCACTGTTGACCATTTATTGCTTGTGTGTTTCTTTGGTGTTACTTATGAGCTGTATTTTAGGACACCTGTTGAAGAGCCACATTAAAAAAAAATAAAAATGCAGTTTAAGTTTCCTTTTCTCATTGAATAGGGAAGATGTCAGGTAAAAAGTTATAGGAGATGGGAAAAGCACAACAGGCTTATCTTGTCCATAATCAGGATCTTCCTGAAACAAAATATTACTAATCATCAGCAGATGCTGCAGCTATATAGACCAGATAGAGCTTCCTGAAAAAATAAATCAACTCTAAAGCAAAACTTACTTTGTGACAAATACAGACACAGAGGAGAAGAGCGGAAGAAGAGAAAAGCAGGAGAGACTGCTCTTGGTTTGCACTCAGAACCTCTCACAAATACCAAGCCATACGTAAGGGCAAGCGGACAGAGCACAAGCCCGAGAGCAGACACAGCTCTGCTTCAGCTGGGAAACAGGAACCATCCACATTCCTTACCTGAGGGGTGGTAAAGGTGCCTGGGGAGCCGGGCATTACTCAGCACCACTCTGCTCTGTCACTGGAGCAGGAGTTTCAGCAGGTGTTTCAGTTGCCTTTGTCTGAGACACAACAAACCCTTATTATAGGCAAAGACTGACCTCCAGACCCTTCCTCTATTCAGTGGTACAGCCAGCATAACCCAGCTTTTAAAATAATCAAGAAAAATAAACCTTGGGAAAGTATTAAACTTTAGTGTGTTTCCTGTAATTGAGTGTTTCACAGCAGACTGTCAGGGGAACACCTCAAGTAGACACAGAATGAGAAAATCTTTCCTCATTAAGATAAAAAGGTAAAAGCTGTTTGCAGTTTCCTGAAGTGATCTGGTCCGAGCAGTTCAGGAAACGGATCCAGAGATCTCAAATGCACCTCCTATAGTACAGACTGAAAGTTTGAGGAAACAGGAAAAAACAGCTGTTTCTCTTCACTTTAAAAACAGTTGTTACAGGCTGACCTTACCAGGCTGACCCCAATTAAGAACTACCCAAAAGCAATCCCTATCCCACTGCTGGTTCCATTTAAGATCAGCTGCTCATTCTCTAAGAAGGTCAGCAGCAGGCAAGGAAATCAGCACTGCAGAGTGGGGCATCACTCACCCAGCACACCATCAATACACTTATTAAAAACTCATACAGGGCAAAAGGCCTTGAGCATTCACCCCATCAAATTCTTGGTCTCGGCCACACAGAATCCCAGAATGGTTTGGGTTGGAAGGGGACTTTGAAGATCATCCCATTCCCACCCCCTGCCACGGGCAGGGACACCTCCCACCAGCCCAGGTTGCTCAGAGCCCCATCCAGCCTGGCCTGGGACACTCCCAGGGATGGGGCAGCCACAACTTCTCTGCCCAACCTGTGCCAGGGCCTGCCCACCCTCACAGGCAGGAATTTTTCCTAATATCCTATCTAAACTGAGACTCCCTGTCAGTTTGAAGCCATTCCCCCTTGTCCTGTCACCCCAGACCCTTGGAAATAGTCCTGCCCCAGCTTTCCTCTCAGTTCCCTTCAGGCACTGCAAGGCCACAAATCCAGTCACCCGGGAGCCTTCTCTTCTCCAGGCTGGACAATCCCAGCTCTCCCAGCCTTTGCTCCCAGCAGAGCTGCTCCATCCTCTGCCCAGCTGGCTGGCCCTACCTCTTTGCCCTCCTGAGCCGGAGCGCTGGTGGGGCGGGGCCGGCGCCGGTAGTTGTAGGGGCGCCGGTAGCTGCGGCGCAGCGGCTGCTGCCCCATGGCGCTGGCCTCGTGGTGGTTCTCCTTGTTCTCAGCCTCGCCGGTCGCTGGGGCGGGGCGCGGGCGAGGGGGCCCTCTGCAGAGGGGGAGACAACGGTGTTAGGCAGGAAAAGAAGCCCAAGAAGGTTAAACTGCAGTGATTTTAGCCCAGCAAAGCCTTCCATAACCAAGTGCCATTGTCAACCATCTCAAAGGTGAGCAAGCCATCCCTCTGGAGTTTGGCATAGAGCGGAAGAGGAAAGACAAGCAAGGCGCGTCTCTCTTCACTGCTGAACATGCATCAGCCTATTCTTCTGTTTATCCTACAACAAAGATGCAGTTATCCCCTTTGAATTGCTGGCTAGGAGAAGAAACAAACCAGCAGTGGCCACACAGGCTGATGCTGCTCTGTTAGCCTTGGCATGGCTCTACACCAACCCGGTGATAACAATCAATGGCACAATCCTTGGGAATTTCATTTCCATCTGTAAGCTACTCCTGGATCTTTGCCTCCCAGCCTCCAGCTGGCTTCCTCACTGGGGATTTCTGAGCCAGATACAGTTTGCCTTTTTAGAGATACCACAACGGTGTTTTCTTTTAGTTCTTTCACCAGTCTCCCCCAAGCTCGTGCTTTTAACATCAACATCGGGTAGCAAAAAGCTCCAGCAATCTTCCATATGCCCAGCAACCCGAGCGTGAGTCAGCAAAGGCAAAATGGACCCTGGACTGCATTCACAGAAGCAGCAGAGAGATGTGAACATCCCACTCTGCTCAGCACTTATCAGGCCACACCTGAGTACTGTGTCCAGTTCCGGTTCCTGCAGTTGGAAAAGGAGGCACACAGACTGGATATACTCCAAGGGAGGGCCAAGGTGGTCAAAGGGCTGGAGAAACTGACCTATGAGGTAAGACTGAGGGATTTAGGTCTTTTCTCCCTGAAGAAGAGAAGGCTTAGAGGGGACACTCGTCACAGTATTCCAGCATTTCTTTAAGTAAAGGGCAGCTACAGAGAGACAGAGGCTTTCTCTACACAGGAAGCCACACTGAGAAGACAAGTGGCAAAAGGTACAAGTGGTACCAGAGAGGTTTCACCTTGATGGAACAAAGACTTGCAGTGAGAACCATCTTTAACTGGAATCACCTCCCTAGGAATGTTAGAGAGTCCCCATCACTGAAGGTTTTCAAGATGTGATTGGATAGCATGCCCATATAATCTTATCTAGGCTCCCTTTCCCACAAAATTTTGGCCAGGTGGTATTTTTAGGTCCCTTCTAACCTGGGCTGTCCTACAGTTCAGTGAATCTTCAACTTTGTTTTTTGGTGTGTCTCCCCCTTCCTTCCTTTGAAGGCTCCTCATAGTATATTCTTTTACCAAAAGAACAAGCACAGCCAATTGTGCCATCCTTTCCATGCTACTCCATATTCTGAGGACCTCTGTAATCAATCTTCATTTGTCTCTTCTCCCAGCCTCCAAGTCCTCAGTCATTTCACTCTTCACACATTTGTTCCCCTTCAATCATTTTGATGAGTTCTCTCATTATTCTGGAAGGTCTCCAGGCCCTTTGAGATTCCCTTTCTCCAAAAGCTCTCCCAAAACTTAACTCTAACAATGCGGTTTTGTTACCTTCTCCTTTAGGAGTCTCTCAAAGAACCTAAAACTGAAATCCTGACTGACAGCAATACCTTCCACTAACACAGGATATACTACTATATTAGACCATCTAAGAGGAAGGACACACTTCAGTTTTTATTGAATAGTAAACTTTCCTCTGTACCTAAAAGTAGCACCAGGGCATAAAACCCAGCTGGAGTTGCTGAACATGCAGCTGAACATGCAGGACTGGGTTCAATGTGCATAAGCTACCGGTCCAGTGCTGAACTGCCAACTACTGTCTGCAGTCCAAAAGAAAGGATACAAAGCACACCCTGCCCCAGCAAATGGTGGGCCTACCTGTCCCAGATCAAGTGGGATTTGGATTTGTTACTTGTCCAGCAAAGTATGAGTGTTCAGCTGGGATGACACAGACCCTGAAACTCACTTCAGTTGTGAGAAGTAATGGGATAAAAAGAATTCTTTACCCTTTCTCAGCCAGTATGTCTCTGCACAACATACAAGCAGCACATGAAACAAATTCTACAGTCCTTTCCTTCTTCCTGTGGCTCACCTTTCTCCTGGTAATTAAAATGCTTCTCACTGTCCCTACCATTTGCACAAGTGCTCCTGCACTTAGAAGCCTGTGTAGAACACAAAAGCATCTGAGTTATGAGCAGAGGAAACAGCACAAACCTGCGATAGCGGGGACGGTAGGAAGTAGGATTCCTGTGCACTTGCTGAAGTTGTCCTCCTTCTGTGACCCCATCCTTGATTTCTCCCTCAGCACCCTGCTACCAAAAGAAAAGACAGTCAGAGATGAAGTGTTACCTTATTTGGCTGAATCCAAGTCCAAACCCAGTGTATCAGTACAGAAACACCAGCACATCGGATAAAAAAAGCGGCAGATTCTCAAAAGGCTTTAATGTGGGCAAAGAGGAGGACAAAGCAAGAGCCAATAGTGCTACCCCTGCTCCTCACCAGTAACAGACTGAAAAACTACCTGCTGATGGCTCCTCCCTCTCTGCCAAAAAAGGCACAGATCCTGACAGTTCTCTGGTGCACATTCAAGTGCATTTCAACACATGACATGGCACTGCAAGGGGTAAGCGTGTTATGGAAAGGCAGCTGTTGATCAGGGCACTCCCCAGTTTAAGAAGCTGAAAGAAACTTGCCAGAGACCCCTTCTAGCTCCATTCTGCACAAAGCCCCACTCCACAGAGAACCCCCACAAAAACATCAAGAAATTTAAAGACAGAAAAACTGTACTACCTCATGCCAAATACTCTTGACACACAATCTTGCCAGCCTTTCAGAGATGCAGTGGTTATCTGCCCCCTTTAGTTGTTACAGCTGATAGCAATAAAGCTGTGTGTCAGCGGGGGGGTTTTTGCTTTGTGTTTCAAATGCCAGCCATCAGCAAGGTCTGTTTTATAAAATGTTACCTGACTTAAGAGTTCCCATGTACCATTCTTCCCTTTAAAAGAACAAATTTAACAAGGGATCCAGAAACAGAAGTGCATCTTCTGCATCTGATCCAGGAGGACGCAAAAGTTACTGCCTCCTGACAGCCTTTAGTAGTCAATTACATTAAGTTTGACAGGTATCCTTTCAGTTCTACACCATCATCATATTTTGCTATATTTTAACTGGCAATCTCAGGTACCTGTGTGGGCAGTGAACTTTTTTTAGTTAAAATAGCATGATAATAAACATTTATAAAGGCTCAAGTGCTATAGAAGAAATCTCAGGGAATTAAATGAACCTCAGTGGCCAACCTTGACAATCTTATCATAAAATACCCTCCAAATGCATTAATAATCTCAAGTACACTTTGCAGCTTTCCAAGTTTTCAGAAAGCAGAGACTCAGTCTAAAGGCAACTGGAATGTTTCATGTGCTGTACCTAGAAATAGCTGTACCAGCTATTCTCAAGATTATGGCAGGGTCAGCTGCTGAGATTAGTATGGAAAGTCTGAATTCAATTAAAAACCCACAATCACCCGTTATGTTCCCTCAGGTACAAAGCTCATCAGGATAACTAAATATCCACAGGAACTCCCACTAACGAGGTAGATGGTAATAACAGGTAACACCTGACAGAGGTTGAGACAGAATTGAGACCCAGAACTGAAGAGGAAAATGCCCCTACTCAGTTTACAACAGCTTTATCCTACTGATGTACTTTGCAATACCAATCTGCTCTGTTTTTATCAAGGTACTTTGTACTACATAACACTTGAACGTTTATTAGACCCACGATGCACGGTCAGAAGTGCCTCAGGCAGCGAGGTGAGAAACAGCACTGCCAGAATTGTGAGTGGCAATGGCAATTCAAAGATCTGGGGATTTGCCTTTTGTGAAGATCCACCACTGCTGCTCTCACTCTCACTGTTTTCCTTCCTCCAGGACCGGCAAAGCCCAGACACAAAAGGAGAGCGCAGCAAGATGTGACCCCAAAGTGAAGCAATCTTAAACATGTCACAGCACAGCTGCCACTTCTCTCTGGGATTTCTGAACAAGCCTAAGTGGAACCAGAGCTTGGTTCTGGCACTGCAATGCTTAAAAAGCAAAGGCCCAGGAGGTCCTGTCTGAGAGACAACATGCCAGTGCATTGATGGCAAGGCCTGACATTCAGAGGATACTCAAGCCAAAAAGAAGGACCAACACACCTTATGAGCAATGGGAAACAACCACCACCCAGGTTAATGTCCTTCTGTAAGCTACCACTGGCAGGTTTTGAAGGCTGTAATTCTTCCAGAACAGTGTATTTTATTATAAAATTTTTATTATAAAATTATACTTTATTATAAAAAGACATCAATCCCAAGACACACAACAGCTAAGGTCTGGTACCCACACCAAATCAGCCCAGGGATTCAGATAGAAGCAAGCCAAAGGAAAACAGTGTGATAATCACAATTTGTTCCCCTTACATACATCTTCAGGTACTGGGATCCAAGTGTGAGATACAAGGCAGGCTTTCAGCTGCATGAGTTTGCATTAGAACAGAGAACACAGCTCAGCACGAGTACACGGAGACTGAACACTCCCCATGTCAAAGGTGGGTCTCACATTATTACTCTGCAGGCAGAAACAGAGAACTGCTTTCCACATTCTGCACTACACAGGGTTGTCTAAGCCTTGTTATGTCTGCTCATTTAAAATCTGAAGCAGCTCCAAGACAATACCAATACCAACAACTAAAGAATTCGCTCCCAATAAAGACAGCTGAGGAAGACCTTAATCCCAGGAGAAAAGAAATCAAGGAAACAGAATCAACACTGGAATGTAGCTGATTGATGAGCTAACAGGTAAGACTGGAAACATGAATAAGCTGAACAAAACCAAGTATTCTGGTTCTTTGCCACTTGGTGTGAAAGTTGGAGTCTGCAAACTGTATCACCCCAAACCCAAAGACATGCTCTGTAATAAGCCATCAGTTACCAGCACCAACTTCTAGCCTTCTCCAAAGTACTCAGAAAGAACCCCTTTCAGGAATTTAAAGGCTCAGTGGTGTCCAGCAGAGTGAAAGAAAAGACCCAATGATAGCTGGTGTAAACAACTAGGATTTAAGAGAGGATTTCACACTTGTTCTGTTTGCCCCTGTGCTGTCAGCTCTGCAGAATGAGAGGAGAGTTCTGTTGCCTGGGCAGAGCCTTCCACCAGATCAGATCATTCACACATTTCCGCAAGTGATGATCACACTCAGCTATTAAAGAAAGTATCGTTAAGCCTGGAGTACGTTCCAGTTTGCTGGACTGTTCCAGGCGCCAATTCAGCAGAAGCACAACATGGACAGGAGCAGTAACTGCTAGAACTGCAGTCATATACCTCATGCTTACTTTCTCCTCTGCAAAACCTGCCGGGAAGCTGCTTAGGAAGTCTTGCAGAAGTAATCAACAGTGGTGCATAGCTAGTTTAGAGGAAAAAAAACCAAGCCAAACACCATTATCTTTACACTGAACACATAAGCAGAGGCCTATGAAGGGATGATATATGAAGGTTTCAGTTATCTGGTCAAACTACTACTATGCCATGCAAAAGCAACAAACTTCTAAAATAAATCCCATTTTCCAAATAAACCTTTCAAGTTATGGTTATACTACTTAGAGTAATATAATAAGATATTTGCTTCAGGTAAAGAGCATGGTGACCCACTTAGGTGTCTCACTCCTTTGTGTTTACTTTTCCAACCAACACCCAAGGAGAGGCTTTTAACACACTCTAGAAAAACATGACAAGGAAGGGCCTACAAGATATCAAAGAAAATATCAGTGTCAACATCGATGATGTGCTGGAGGAACCTTGCATTTTATATCACCGAACAACGCTCACAACTTGGTTAATCATTGACAGCTTACTCAATATGCCAGTGCTGAAGGTGTAGCTCCCTGCCATGAGGCAACTGGAGAGCTGCTGAGGAGGAGGAGGATGACCACCAGAAAAGCAATTAAACTCACACTTCGAGGAGGTCCACGGCGTCGGCCAAAGTAGCCCCGTCGGTAGCGGCGCCGGTCGGCAGCGTAGCGGCTGCCTTCCACAGGGACCCCGTCTGGACCAGTGACATTGGCTGCCTCGGCACCCTGAGAGCACAGAACAAGGTCACCCAGGGGGCTCGGAGAAAAGAACCAGCTACAGGGACAGGATGAAAGAGCAAAGAGGCTTTTTTTGCCTAGGTTCCAAGCTACAGCAATTCCCTTCTCCCACGAAGTGCAGAAGCAGGTTTGTTGTTCCCAACCCCATAACCAAGAGAATGATCCTGAGTTAAGATCCTGAGATCCTGTCAGGCTGAGTTTGGAGGAGAAGGTGGAGGCAAGAAGTAACTGATTAAAGACAAAAGAAAACCCCATAACCCTCAAAAAATGTTTAAGACAGTAGAAGCATAAAGAACCTGAAAGTTCTTACAGTTATTAAGCTACCAGGCTCCAAGATAAATTCTTCAGGGCAATATATGCCTCAGTTAATGATTACTGAGCAAGCTGCAAGCTTCAATGCTCTACTAAGTAGAAGTTACAGATGCTAGAAGCACTAGGATGTAGTTAGAGTTTTGACACATATCTAGAAATACATCCCCATGAAGCCTTGAAAAACCAGCTGTCCCACAGAAAAGCTGCATGAACGCCACATACCCAGGGATTAACACGTTAGACAAAAACCCCAGAGACTCAGCTAAGGTTCTGTATCAGTCCCCACTCCGAGTCTCCATAACTTCCTACCTTCTCTCCCTCAACCACATCAAATTCCACAGTCTCTCCATCACCAACACTGCGCAGATACTTCCGTGGGTTGTTTTTCTTTATCGCTGTCTTTAAAGAAAATACACAAAAATACATTAGTTTAGGTTCTTTATCTTACAAATTCATAGCCCCAGGGACGAGGAAAGGGCAGCATTGTTCTGCTACAACCCCAGCTCTCCACACCAGCTCAGCCACCACGCCAAGACAGTCTCTCATTGCACAGGCCCACCAACAGTTAGTCAAGGTTTATTCTTTTGTCACTATATATACTTTATAAATCAGCTGTTGTTCCAAGATCCACTCTGTGCTGCATACTGAACACCCAGGTCATTACAGTTCATAATGAGCATCTCCTGCAAGCTAGCCCAAGGCAGCTCTAGCAGCAAGTGTGACCTGTGCCTTCAGGTTATTAGGAGACCTACAGACCATCTACAGAGAAGAAACCCCAAAGTACTACAAGAATAGTTATGAATAATGACTCTATTACTATAGGTATATAAAAATACTATAATGCTACTACTAACAACATTTGTTTGGACCAAAACTTCCTCAGACTCACAGGAACACACAAACCTTCTGGAGCAATTGTCAGCCTGCCAACTACGGATGCCTTTTACTCTGTGGAATATTTCTAGGATTCCACAAAAGGTGGTTAGCAAGACAAGCCTGCTCTCTGTTCATTAGGTAAGGCTGCACCAACTGGAAGAGGCCAGGGGAGAAAAGACCAACACGTGCATTGCACAAGCCAATTTAGTAGCCATGTTTTAACGGAAGTTATGTTAGATTATTAATGCCCAATTCACTTTAAGCTTCCTGATCTGGGCATCTGTTGTTAGCAGGAAGGAGGGAGGTACACAGCCAGTAGACAGAAACACACATGGAAATACAGGGCATAAATCCAGCTTAAGAAATGGGATGTAGGGCAGAAACAGAAGGGACAGTTGCCATATCTGCCTGCAGTTCAAGAAAAACAGGCAGAAGGAAGATCAGGAGTTGCTGCCCATGCATGGCAGCAACATTCATTCAGTCAACAGCCCAAAAACATTTCCCACTGAAGGAAAAGTTTCATCAGTTTCAAGCTGATCTTGACTAGTTTAGGGAACGTGTTCTCCTGGCTGTTGAATACAATCTCCTCTGTGCTTCAGGCAACAGGCCAGCATGTCCTTCTAGCCACACCTTTCCCTGTACCCTGCAGCGTCCCTGAACAGCTTCAGGAAGAATGTAAGAGTGTACATATTGTTACTACCAAAGCAAAAACATCCCAAGAGGGTGAGGGGTTTTTTATTTTATATGCAGAAACAGAGTGAGCTGCTCAAGTGAATTCTTTGGGGAATTACTTCAGCAAGCAGAGACTTCCACCATTAGCTCAGACAACTTTGCTTTCTGCTGAGCTTTTAGTGTAACTCTCCCATTTCTAAAAATCAGATAGAGGTGTTAGCTTTTCCATGAATATACTAATACTGTACCCCTTAACCTGCAGTGAAGTTAGTGGTTTCATACTGAAACAACTGACTAAATGCTTATTCTTTGCCTATGACAGAGATGTCAATAAGCTGTATTTCAAACTGTTTCCCCTTCCTTGTAAGTACAGAGGAAGAAAGGACTAACAGACTCCTTTTTCAGCAGATGGTGTACTTAAGATTAATAAAGTCCCTCAAATATCCTCCAGAAAGGATAATGGAAGATAAAATCAACAGGATTCTACATGTTCTGTTCCATCTTTATGGACAGAGACTTCAAAAATTCAGATTCGCAATGGAATAACCTGCCAACAGGAGACAGAGACTGCTACACAACAGGCTGGAGCTTGTTTTATAAAGGCAATCAGGACAATTTCAAGTAAACCCTAGAATTCCAAGCAGAAACTATAGAGCTTTACTACTTACTACTTCAGCTGCAGGTAAACAATGCTGAAATAAGCCTCTAACAAGCCTAAGCTCTAAGCCTGATGAAAAGACTTTTACTCTGTATATCCAGAGGGGAGAAAGCACTCTTCTCCCCGCTACTGTTTACCAGCACCCTGCAGGCTCCAGCTTCTCTGATCCAGAAGACAGATGTTTTATATTAACACAGACAGGACTCAACAACAAAGCCTTTCCTTTCCAAAGGGGACACTGATGAATAGGCAGCTACAAGAGTCTTCAGAGCTAGTTCAGGGTTTTGTTCACACCACCACATCCTATGGACGTGCAGCACCATCACAGCAATAGCCAAAATTTGTTACACCAATAGCCAAGATCTGTTATACCAGTTACTGGAGCAGGTACACCAGGCTGTGCACGATCAACACAATCCAGCAGAGTGAAGAGAAAGATAGATCTGCACAACAGAAGAGTTTAACTCCTCACTGCTTGTTGATTCAAACTATACCTAATTAAACTGGACTTCTCTGGCTACTGAAACTTTCAATGGTGTTAAAGCTGCAGGACACGCTCCACCCAAGAAGGCTTGACCCCTGTTGCTCACACCACCTGTAGCTGGCTGACACAGTGCCCCAGACAGCTCCTTGCATGAACCAAGCAAGACTGAGCAGGTGAAGAACTGCCCTCCCCAAAAACATTGCTTGGATCCCCAGCAGGACAAAGGGTTAACTCAAAGCAAGCCATGCATGCCCTAAAAAGAAAAGCATTTTAATCTGTACTAGGTTTATAAATAGCATCCAATAGCCAGAGACTAAGCATTAACCCCCATTCCAATCATGAGATCGGCCTGTTCCCTCCCCACGCGGCTGCATGCAGGGGAGGCAGGGAGGAGGCTGGATCTATTCAACTAGGTCAGCCTTATTCTGAAGGGATTAGGCATGTAATCCAGCCCCTCCCGGAGCGGGGAGGAGGGGCAGGGCCGCAGAGGGAGCTCGGAGCAGGATGTTTGCTCACAGCACGGATTTGCCTCCCCAGCAGCAGCGCTGGCCACAACCTCCCAGGCTCTGGGACAAGCTCTGGTGAGGAACTTCCCACTGCAGCCCAGCCAGGCCACAGCTGGAAACATCTACTCAGCCCACCGAGAGGGTTGGTGGGGTGCAGGCCTGCACATGATGTGCTGTTTCTGGAACAAAGCCAGTTTTGCTCTGTGCTCACCCCCAGAGATCTTTCAGCCCCAGGAGATGGGAAGCGCTCACCCTCCACACACACCCACCACGGTACATTTAGGTGAATGGTCCCTACAGGTGAAGCAGACAAAGCAGCACAGGTGACAGCAGCTTGTTGTTGGGGGTCTCTGCAGGCAGCTTTCCCAAGCAGGACAGTGACCCCTGTTATCTCTGCCATCAGCACAACAGGCATTTTCCACGATATCCTCTCACAGGTATCAAAGAGACTTCATTTGTGTTCAAGGCAGCTTTACAGTGCTGCTAGAACTCTTCCCACCCTCCTCTGGACACACTCCCAGCAGAGCACTAATGTGCCAGCATGCTCACACCACAGGTCATTAAGGAAGGAAAATGACCATTAAAAATCAGTGTATGCATTGACAGCTCTTGCTCTCAAGCCCACCAACTGAACCAGGAATGTGCACTGTGCACCACTTCCCACCAGACTTGCTCTCTCCCAGCTTTATGCAGTTTCAGTCTACACCCTATGACCCAGAGGAACAGTTATCACAGGCTATTTAGTCATGAAGCCACAGGAACTAAACTAGCTCTCAGCGTTGACTCAACTAACTATATATACAGATATCCTCATCCTCTGTGAGCAGCTCTGAGCACAAGTTTCCTGGTTATGTTTGATGGAAATACTGTCACTTATGCCACGGAGAAAGTTTTCCTGCTTATAAGGATCACAAGAGCCTGCAGATATTTTATAGGGGACCAGCTCTAGGGGCAATATATCCTCTTCTGATGAATGATGCAATACCAGATCTAAGCCAACTGATGAGTTTACACCAGCATGGAGACAGCATCCTCTGTCTTGCCATTATTTGCCTGCAACTTGAGAGTGACAGTATAAACTTAGAACAGCCTCCTGACAGTTCAAGGAAAGTGAACCAATGACAAGCC
Source organism: Acropternis orthonyx (assembly GCA_035583155.1). NCBI lineage: Eukaryota > Metazoa > Chordata > Aves > Passeriformes > Rhinocryptidae > Acropternis > Acropternis orthonyx. The sequence goes on along the minus strand of JAWWEU010000040.1, from coordinate 57,010,358 downwards.
TCTGGGCAACCTCTCTCTGCTTGGGCACACTTGGCACACAGCCTTCCTCCTCTTTTGCCTGAGAGCAGCTGCCTCACACAGCAACAGCTGATGGCAACCCAGGCTGGTCAAGGGCCAGACGATCACTTTCTCCCCAATACCAGGGAGGGCAGACAGAACAGACCTGCAAATGAAGAGGGTAGGAAGGAACAAAAGGCACAAGGAGCATGAGGAAATGAGGGGGAAGGACAGACAATAAGTAGCAAGGTATTTGCAAACAGAGGAGTCATCTCACCAAGGGGAGAAAACCAAACAAAACAAAAACCACAGCAGGAAACCCTCCAAGCACCGTTAGTGTTCAAATTGGAGCAGACAAAAGAAAGCAGGAAGGGTTGTAATACCTAACCCTTGAGTTAAATTCCAGAGAGAAGGATAATGACCTGATTTCTCCGTGAAGATTTCAACAGAGACATTCATTCAAGGTTTCTGCAGTAAATATTCTAAGGAGAAGCTAGGACAAGGTTGGGTGGCTGTTGCAGGAGTTGCATTAGAAACCTACCACAGTACACATCACTAAGTACAATTACTGCCATCTTACCTGATGAACAAATACATCTTCTTTGGTATCATTTCTGTGAAAAGAAAACAAGAAGTCATAAGAGTTTAGACTAGGAGACTTAAATAGAAATTACTGGCTTTACAAGTGAAACCCTCCTTCTCTCAGTCTGTAGCACATGCCCTGAATTCCATACATTCTGTCTAAGTCTGTGCTACCAAAACCCTGCTCTGAACTTGTAGGGTCATATGGTTGAGAGCAGAAAGGACTCCCTAGCCTTCAAGAGCGTGAGAGGACAGAGGGAGGTTCTCTGTAATCTTCTGGCAAGCATTCAATGTTTTGTTTTTGCACAGAGCACTGTTAACAACTGGACTGCTTGTTTTTCACTATTCTAGCTCCCCAAAAACACTTCCACAGGGACTGCAACCTGAGCTGTTACCCCAGAGGTCAAACAGGACTGGCCACAGCTGTTAACAGAGATCTCCTTTCAGTGAAACTCAAAGCAACCGTGCACAAGAGGTGTTAGGAGAGTCCATGGGAGGATGACCCAGACATGAGCATGAGGTTGTCTGAATTAGGCCAGACAGTTCAGGCTTCCAGGTGCAAAACATGAAGATAAGTCTGAGACCTTGATTCTGTGTTCCCATACAACAAGGAAGAGCCTAAACCCTGCCATCTGGTTCACTCAATTCCTTCTCTGCAAACACAACAGGCAGGTCAAAGAGCTTGTGAAGATAATGCATAATCCAAAACTTGTTGTGCAGGATTGAAGCAATTGTACACTTCACTTTAGGAAGACAGCTGACATATTATTACACCATAGCCAGCTGAAGGCTCTTAAGTCAACTGCTATAAAAGATTTTAAGAGTACTTCCTAGCTCACTTTTCTTCTAAGCTTACATAACACTGGCCAGTAACCTCCAGGGACTGAGATTAATACTGCACCACAACTGGCTTCAGATTCTTGAGACAGGGGGTCTTCTACCCCTTGCTGCACTTACCCAAGTCTTCCTGCTGCCTAACAGTTCAAGGACTGGCAGAATGAAATAACTTGCCAGGTATGTCTTTTGCAAGGCAAGAGCTCAGCGTGCAGGAATTTCATTCTTCATAAAGAACACAAGACATTTAAGCCCCTCAACCCCAGAGATATTCCAGCCTTAAAAGCCAGAGTTTTCCCTAGTAACTTGGAAGCCTGTCTTGTGCACCTGAGGTTGCAGTGTGATCAGTATCACCTACAGCTGTTTGGATTATCAGTGTCGTTCAGAGGAGAAGAAAAAAAATTACAGTGCAAATTTCTATGAAAACCAGGCCTGGAATATCTTCAGTGAGATGCTATCAGAGGATCTCAGTGTGTATCCACAGGAGGTATTTAGACCAGTTAACACAAAGTTCACCCAGAAGTATTTCTCCCCACCCTCCTACCTTTAAAAAACAGCCAGGCAGTCACAAAAGGATATGCAGCTCATTAAAGATGCAGTATAAGTGAACATGAGAAACAGGTAACAGACCAAATTTGTAATGGGTTCAACCCTTTCTGTTTTCTCCCCATACACACAACCTTTGACTGGGGGGTGGAGTGTTTCAAGGAAAGAAAGTTTGCTGAATGCCTGGCCAAAGCTGACTGTCAACTGCATGAACCTGGTAGTCAGGTCCTCAAGTGTCTGTTGCAGTTATTAATGCATGGCATGTTATCTGTACTATGAGTCTTAGAACAGCGTAAATATGACTATCACAATTTAAACATACCTGTTGATAAAGCCGTATCCATTTCTGACATTGAACCACTTAACTGTGCCAAGAACTTTGGTGGCTGCAAAGAAGTTAAAGAATTTAATCTAAGGCATAAGAAAGGACAACAATGTTACAAAAATACTTTCACACCTGCATATCTCCCATTTTAGTTTATCCTAATGCAGTAGCAAGATACAGTGCTTTAACATGCTGTTTTTCAGCGCCAGGAGTTTACCACACAACAGCAAGCTCTACTTTCAGAACTGGCCATCTATCCCTTCTCTTTTTACATTTCTTATCCCAGAAACAGGCAGCAAAGTTGAAAATCCCACTGCCATTCATTAGTTGTCTTCAGCTTGGTAGCCTGGACATGAAACACAGCTGAAGAAAGCTGTTTAGAAATCCTTTCTTTCACTTGGGAGTTACCCTTCTTTCTTCCATGGAAACCAGAACTGGCCAAAGAAGCAGTATCAAGTACTATGGAACTCTCCCAAGTGGAAAGGCAGCACATCCTTATTTTGGACAAGCTCTTTTATTACATTGCCAGCATCATTATAACCAAATAAGATTCCCCAAGACTTCTAGAGGTGCTCTGTGATTTATCAGTTACAAACTGACCAACTTGATGTTCCATGACTTCCAGGATCAAGACAAGCTCCTGTCTCAACACTAAAGCAGCATCTACTTAGAAGCCATACTGCAGTGTCTTATAGGATCTGGCAAAACCTGTTCCTCCAACTTATAGGAATGTGTGGGAGGCAGTACAGCCCCTCCTTCCCTCACAGCAACTGGGTGGACACCACAAACTTGTACTTTTCAGACCTCCAGTAAGAGGAGAGATTTGGCCTCTACAATTTAATAGTTATTAGTTGTTAGCACAGCTTGATCACAACTGTGTAAGCAATCTACGTAGCACTTACTTGGAAAGGGTCTAGTCATCTACAGATGGCTGCATGCTAAAAACCTTATACCTATGTTTTGGGGGTGGCAGGAAACTAAGAGGCAATTAAAAGGAGAACAGTCTAGACAACTACCAGTTCAGAAGTCCAAGCCAGTCTGCTGGAAGCATGAACTCAGTGCAAATTGTCACCTTCCTCTGCTCTATGCCTGCATTCTTTCCTAAATACCCACGAGGAGATGACAGAGCTAGACAGACCTTTAGTCTCCTGCAGTCTTGCCATTCTCATACACCCCTCTGAACACAGACCTCAAATAAGAATGTTTGCTTGCCACCAGCAGGCCATTGTAGTGTTGCTGCTGTTATTATTTTCAATAACAGGCCACTTCCCATTCCATTTTTAGAAGTGAAGTTTTTGGTCCCCTTTAAGAAGCAGCAAAGTCATGTTAAGACTGAGACATCACCTAGAAAAAAAAAGGCTCTGCCTAGTACAACACACCTTCCCAAGAACTCTTGTTTACAGAGCTAGAAACACCCCAAGTCTCACTGCCTAACATTGATTCAGTAACAGTCTTCAGCATCAACATTCACAGCTGTGCTTTCAGGTGTAGTTGCACAAGGACATCACTATATACAGACACTTACTGCTACCCCAAAGGCTCTGGCTACAAGAGCTCACTGCACTAACACAACAGGAGAAGAGGGGGAGCACAGAAGGAGGTACCAACAGTACATAGCAGGTTTTAGCCTGCTTTAAGAAACAATGCTAATACCCCTGATTCCCTCAACATCATCCTTTCCCTGCCCTGGAAAACAGCTTTCGAATCTGTTGGCCTATTTCAATCAGATTAGGAACAGGGTGAGAAGCTTAGGAAGCATGACAAAAACCCTCAGAGGGGTCAGGAAGCCAAAACTCGCTCCATGTGGCCAGTTGGCTGCTGGCAAGTGCGCTCACAGCTTCAGAGCAGCTTTTGCACAAGCTGACAGAAACCAGGGGTGAGTACTGGGGAAATACCCTTCCCTACAGACATTAGTCTTACAGTCTCCCCTGTGTATCACTGTGGGGCCAAAGATCCTCAGACAACAGCACGACACCGAACATCCACGTGGCCCTGGCACGGTCACTGGAAAGCCTGAGCTGTTCTAACAGGGAAGTTAGGCAAGGAGGAGGACAAGCCCAGAGGAAAACACAATAAGGAGTTAAACTGATGAGTCAGAGAAGGTGGTTGGTACAATGACGTCTGTCCCACCAGTGAAGGCCCACATATTTCTACAAGATGCTGTTACTCTGGTGCTATCAGAGGAAACAATCATCAGCCACTCCCACCCGTGACAAAATAGCCTTTTAAATAAGGAACGCCAAAGCTTCCTGTGACCAGCAGAACAGAGAAAGCTGAGTAACCTTCATCTGTATTCCTAGAAGTCAGACATTTGGATGGCCCAGGTAAGCTATGACTTTGCTTCTAATGAGATCTTTGTAAAAGAAGACTTAAGTGAACATAATTACATGACTATTAACAGGGACATTTGAGATTGACTTCAGGGTAAGGCCATTTTCAATTAGCATTATCAGTGATCATTTCCCTCACAACTCTTACTAAAAAGCTTGCCCAGCAATAAAGCCATCGTGCAAAAACATCACCCCAGTGGTTTTCATTTTCCTGCTGGTCTGGGAAAAGCATCTGTGCCTTCACTTCCCTCCACCCCTTCTTCTCCAAGCAATAGCAACTGGTGAACAAGATAGAAAACATACACCAAAAACTAAACAAGCCACGTTCAGGCAAAGAGGCAGGCAGATGTACCAACAGGTATGGATGTGCTGATCACTGTGTACTGACAAATCAGCTAACAGGGAGGGGGAAAAAATATCACAAATCTTGTGCCTCCAATCTCTGTTTTGCCAGAATTCTTCCTACTTCCACTCCAGAGGAACGCTTTACTGCCTGCTGCAGTAAGACCTCAGTCCTCCCCTTCAGCATAGAAGGTGTTGTCATTCTTTAGTGAAGTTTGGGACTTACTACACTATTAGTCAGTTTCCACCTTGCCTTTACCAACCTCCTGAAGTTACACAGTTAAAAGCAGCACATCCCTATTTCCACTGCAGATTACAGCCTTGTGTTTTCAACAGGTCGGCTATGAAAAACAAACAAACGAACTAAAAAAAAAAAAAAAAACAAAAAAACAACAACCCACACTTGCTATACAGCGGGCTTGGGAGAGGGCAACATGGCATTTTCACAGGACATGCTGAGCTGGGAGGGACCCACAGGGATCACCGAGCCCATCCCGGAGCCCCGGGGCATCACCCCAACCCCCCCGGGGCTCCGGCAGCCTTTGGGGCCGTGCCCACTGCCCCGGGGGCTTTCCGCCTCTTCGCTGAGAGTAAAGCAGAAACTAAAAACAGTAACAATTCAAAAACAAACAAACAAACACCACAAACCCCCCAAAAACCCCCACCGAGCCTAGAAGCGTTATTAAAACAGCGTTCTTCACGGGCTGAGAAGTTGCTGCGGGACCTCAAGACTGCGGGGAGGGGACACTCGGGGCTCAGCAAGGGCCCGGCCCTCCCTCCCTCCCTGCCCGCCTCGCTGTCCCGCACGGGCCCGGCCCGAGCCTCCCCTTCCCCCGTCCCTCACCCAGCACTTTCTTCTCGGTCTCGGCCGCTGTGGCGGTGGCGGCCGCGCCCGGGGCCGCCTCTCCCCCGGCGGCGCTGCCGGGGCTCTTGGCACCCGCCTCCGGGGCGGCGGCGGCGGCGGGGGGGGCTGTGGCCGCGCCGGCTGTGGCCGTGCCGGTGGCGGAGGGGCCGGTGCCGGCAGCGGCGGTGTCGGTGCCCGCCGGCTCGCTCATGGTGCCGGAGCCGCTGCCGGGGCCGGGCCGGGTCTCACTGGCCCCAAGATGGCCCCGCCGAAGTTTATAACGCGCCCGGCGAGGCACGCGCGCCGCCTCCTTAGCATTTAAAGGGGCCGCGCCTGTCGCGACATGGAACGGCGCGGCATGGCATGGCATGGCATTGCATGGCATAGTAGGGCATGGCATGGCATGCCACGGCATGGGATGGGATGGCATGGCACGGCACAGAATGCCATTGCATGGCACGGCAGGGCATGGCATTTCATGGCACCGCAGGGTATGGCATTGCATGGCACTGCATGGCACGGCATGGCACTGCATGGCATGGCATTCCATGACATGGCATGGCACGGCATGGCATTGCATGGCACTCCCTGGCATGGCATGGCATGGCACTGCATGCCACGGCATGGCACGGCATGGCACGGCATGGCACGGCATGGCACGGCAGAGCATTGCATGGCATGGGATAGGATGGCATGGGATGGCATGGCACGGCAGGGCATGGGATGGCAAGGCATGGCATTTCCTGGCACGGCATGGCATGGCATTCCATGGCACGTCACGGCAGGGCATTTCTTGGCACGGCACGGCACAGGATGGCATGGCATAGCATTTCCTGGCACGGCAGGGCATGGCATTGCATGGCATGCCACAGCATGGGATGGCACGGCATGGTATTGCATGGCACGGCACAGACTGGCATTGCCTGGCATTTCCTGGCACGGCATGCCATTGTAGGGCATGGCATGGCATGGCACTGCATTGCATGGCACGGCAGGGCATGGCACGGCATGGGATGGCATGGCACGGCAGGGCATGGGATGGCATAGCACGTTACGGTAGGGCATTTCTTGGCACGGGATGGCACGGCATGGCACTCCCTGGCATGGCACGGCATTGCACGGCACGGCACGGCATGGCATTTCCTGGCACGGCATGGCATTGTAGGGCATGGCATTGCATGGCATTGTATGGCACGGCATGGCACGGCATTGCATGGCACGGCATGGCATTGCATGGCATGGGATGGCATTTCATGGCACGGCAGGGCAGGGCAGTGCATGGCATTCCCTGGCACGGCACGGCACAGAATGGCATTGCATGGCACGGCACAGAATGGCATTGCATGGCATTGCATGGCACGGCACAGAATGGCACGGCATGGCATTGCATGGCACGGCATGGCATTGTAGGGCATGGCATGGCATGGCACGGAATGGGATGGGATGGCACGGCATGGCACGGCATGGCATTGCATGGCACGGCACAGAATGGCATGGCACGGCATGGTATGGCACAGCATGGCATTGCATGGCACGGCACAGAATGGCACGGCACGGCACGGCATTGCATGACACGGCATGGCACGGCATGGGATGGGATGGCATGGAATTGCACGGCATGGCATGGCATTTCCTGGCACGGCATGGCATTGTAGGGCATGGCATGGCACGGCACGGCATGGCACGGCACGGCATGGCATTGCATGGCACGGCATGGCATTTAAAGGCACGGCATGACATTGCATGGGATGGCACGGCATGGCATTGCATGGCATTTCCTGGCACGGCACAGAATGGCATGGCACGGCACGGCATGGCACGGCATGGCATTGCATGGCACGGCACAGAATGGCAGGGCATGGCATTGCATGGCACGGCACAGAATGGCACGGCATGGCATTGCATGGCACGGCACAGAATGGCACGGCATGGCATTGCATGGCACGGCACAGAATGGCATGTCATGGCATTGCATGGCACGGCACAGAATGGCACGGCATGGCATTGCATGGCACGGCACAGAATGGCATTGCATGGCATTGCATGGCACGGCACAGAATGGCACGGCATGGCAT
>JAWWEU010000040.1:56981987-57002383 GCA_035583155.1 Acropternis orthonyx | reverse complement strand
GGCAGGGCCCCTCTCAGGCTCTGCTCTGGGGGCTGAGCAGCCCCAGCCCCCTCAGCCTTTGCTGCTCCCAGAGATGCCCCAATCCTTTTATCACCTCCATAGCAGCCTCTGCTGGACCCTCTCCAGCAGTTCCCTGCCTCCAACTAGACCCTGTGCCAACCATTATGACCCTCTGGGATCTGCTGTTCAGCCAGCCTTGATGGGGGAGAGGAGATAAAACTTTCAGCTGGTCACCACAAACAGTGCTGTATTAATCCCTGCCAGCCAACCAGAAAATTCCAAGCAGGCAGAAAATATTCAGATAATATACTTAAAAAACAAAAGCCAAGCTTAGCTACTCAGCCAAGCTACATGAGACTTGACACCACCACAGAAAGCAGCATCACAGGACATCCTGCACACCCATACCAGACAGTTTCCTCTTCTTCCATGAAGATTTTGTTGGAATGTTTTGCCAAGAGCTCCTGTACAGCATCCCCCTGTTTTTGTTGAAGAGCACAATGCCACCAGTGTCACCCTCCCCCCTGTGGCTCTTTTAGACAAAGCAGATTTGGCCACCATGAACTGAACGAAATGCAGATTATTTGCTTCATAAGACTATTTTCACACACATCGAAATTAGTAAAAGGTGCATTCTGCGTATTTAAGAGATTAACAGATTTTATTGTTTTCTAAAAGATCTTACAATACAGAGAACCCAAACCAGTAATTCCTGACAACTTCAGGGCCGGTCCCGTGGCTGAACAATTGTGCTGGTAAGTTTTCCTGGACAGACACGTACATACACCCACCTGCTCAGCCTGCACACTTTGATTCATTGAAAATGAGGACTAAATATATCTATAAGCTCAAAAAGCAAAGTCCAAGACTAACAGTGTTTTATAGTTACCTGGAAAAGCTTTGTCAGCTTCATTACAGTGTAGCTTCCTAACACAGCATCTCTACTTACCTGATACTCAGTTTAACACAAACCTGCTGCAATTTTACAACCCAGTTTTAAATGTCACAAATGGCTACTATTTGACACGATTACAGCTGGCCAAGTTGTAACTGCAAAGGTAGATTTTACAGTGTTCTGCTACAATAATCCACACATGGACTAAAGCTACTTTATATTCTGACCCATTCATTTATTCACAAATACTGATTCTGAGTATATTGGTGTATTTACTGTACTTCTGAAAAGTCTAATCACAGCATACTTTGTCTATTGTACAGTAATGAATATGGCAGGAAAGCAGATTTAAATATACCTATAATTTAAACTCTTAAAACACTCTAAATCTTGTTGACACCAAAAGGCTTGATAACTAACAGCCATGCTCTTTATATTTTGGAATATCAAATCCTATGTACATATACACAACATAGATAGGCTCTTAATAAAAGCATTTAGTCTATTTTACAGTCTTCTCTCTTCAAGAAAATTAGCCTTCACAGATTTAACATTTCAAATCACCCAAAAATCATTAGCAGTTAAAAGGACATCTTTTTTTTTCCTGCAAACGTGTGCTGGAAACAGTTACTACTCTGGGGCTTATGCATAATTCATCTTTCTTTTGAATGCCATTTAAGACCTAGATGGAAAACTCTTAGTGTGTCAACCCACGTGAAGAACATTTACAACAGAATCCCAAGCCATGACACCTGCAGGTATCTCTGCTACAAATAACCTTCTGTAACAGATATTTATTAAATACAGCATTTTGTTTTACAACTCCATTTACAGCTTCGAGCCATGCTGACAACACAGAGACATTACTACAACATGGAAGGAGTTTTCATTCAGTCAACTGGTGACTAAATCTAAGTCATAATTTAAGTATTCATTGATAAATCCAAGCATACAAAAAAGGTGCTTAGCTACGTGGCATTTAAATAAAAAAATACTGCATCTTTCAGACATTGGTAAGAACAAATAAAAAATTAACTATAATAATCTTTAAAATTCAAGTTGAGAGTTACTGAAGGTCACTTAAAATAACTGATTAACAAAAGTGAGCACAAGCCACATACCCAGGCTAGGATGAGGCGTAAGCATAGAAAATGCAAAAATGTTTAGAATTCACAACAACAGACCATGTGGGAAGAAGAAGAAGCTTAAGAAGTTATTTTTCCTATCATACTATTTTTTCAACCCAACCCCTTTCCTTTCCATTGTGCACAAGTTGTGAAAACCATGTCAGGTTATTGGATCAGACTTTTGTCTTTAAGTCATGATTTCGGTCTCAAGCTCTCGCCTTGTCATTAAAATATATACACTCTATACATCACTCAGCTTCCTCTCACTGGGACTAAATACACTGTACAGGCCTACAGAGCTTTTGGGACACCTCTTTGTTTATTCTGTCCTTTGTCACTGGATGGGTTCTACATAGTTGGCTGGGTATAAGCCAACCTGTCCATTGTCCAGACGTCCTTTGCACCAACCCTGCTCATCCTCATTCTCCATTTTAGTTAATTCATCCCCTGGGGAAAAAAAAAAAGAAGGAAAATTGTTAAGAGTCTATAATCTTTTAAGCAACACCAGGAAGATAAATGACAATTACCCACATGTCCCAGTAGAAACCCTTCCTTCTTCGCTCCTCATGCTTTTGATACTGAGAACATCTATCACAGATTTGCATATGGCATGAGAGGCCCCCACATTCAAGAAAAGAGGAAGAACCAAACTACTACAAACTAAAGTATTACCTTCATGGTATTTCAAAAAGGTTTATGCACTTTTTAAAACATTTGAAGTTATATACTGCGTTATTTCACTATAAGATCATTTATTTAAAGGTCTGAACAGTCAAAATACCTGTGGATCATACAACTATCTCTGAACTAGAATAATCCTACGTTTATAACCCTCAACAAATGTCAATGCAAGTGAAATAAATGTTTCCTTAGGCTTGCTGTCGATGCATACTTTAAGAGTTTATGGGAAATAAGGATGGAAATGCTACAAAAATTAAGTAACTCTGAGTTTGCTTTCAGCAAAAGCTGAGATTGCCTATCCAGACATTTATGAACTATAACAGAACTCCGTTCTGACTAACCTAATCTTGGAAATCCTTTGACATTACAGAGCCTCCAAGGGGCTGTATATGACCAAATGAACATCCACCTCAGCCAGGCAAAAAGGGCCGCGCCGAGTAACAATTATTTCCTCATGTACAACTTCCCTGGATAAAACTGCTCTGTGTTCCACCTTAGTCAGCAACAGAGAATCCAGGATGAAGGTATAAGGACATTTATTACAGTCTTTTTTTATAAAAAGTCTTGCTATCGTTTAGGAGGACACGGACCAGGCGAAGGACTGTAAATTCTTTGGTAGAAACGGACAAGCTCCATACTAAACCTTTGCAAGACATCTATCTTCTGTAACTCCTCTCTTAGATAAAAGAGGTTAAACCTTCATCTCCTCTGCTTTGTATATTTACCAGATAACTAACAAAAAGCCATTATGAACAAATGTTTGGCACTGCTGACTGTACTTGGCTTATGGAGACATTTTTTATCGCTGCAGAAAGAGAGAGGGCACAAGTACAAACCTTCCTGTTGCTTCCAGAGTGAAATATGCTAATAGAGAGGGAAAACAAGGGCTATCAAAAAACCACACTGCAATGACAGTAAGCCCCAGTGCAGCTGCATTTGTATGCAAGTCTGGGCTTGGAAACTCAGTGATCTTGGAGGTCTAAGAATGTATTAACACTTCTAAGTGTCATCTGCACAAGAGTTACAGAGAAACAACTGTGATGATAAAACCAGAATACACAATAACATATTCTGACAACATTTACTGTTGCTATTTATTCTCAGCCACCGCAGGGCCACAGTAGGGCAAGACAGACATATGGTAGGTAGTTACATGTATTATAAAACCTCTCATAAGATATGAATAAAATAATTCTTCCTCTTTGGAAGCCTCCCACCAGGGAAAGAAACCCCCCAAAACACCAGACGTATGAAGCATTCCACTAATAAAAACGAGTTTCATGTATTAAAGTAGAGAGAATATACTCTACAACATGTAGAACATGTACAGCATCTAGAAGTGATTCCAGAGCACCTTGCAGGCAAATTCTTTGAATACCCAAGGAAATCCTATCTGAGAATATCCATGTACATTTAAACCAATCCCTAAAATGCATTAATCCTCTCTTGTCAGCTTCTTAGGAGTCTGGGCACACCTGCACAGGACATTTTACACTGGCTTCTACATGATCTGCTGAGTTTTTTCCTTAGTCTTCAGTTCAGTGTAAATCTAATCACACTAATACTTCTGTATAAAAACTAAGTTTGAGTAGCCATCCTAAACTCAGCATCTGTAAGGGGGATTCATGGTCTGGCACGTCATCCCTTTCCCCTGACTGACACAATCCTGTTAATGTGGTGCTGTAACATACTTCAATGTTCTTCCTTCCAAGGTATTAAGCTATTTTTAAGTCAAATCTCCACACATCTCACAGTTCACACTTCCTGCACTTTGTTTCTCCAGGCCTCACACACCGAGAGCCACTTGGTTCAAATCTCAGAGTGCAAGTCACAGAACACCTGACTCTGTGTTTAAGTCTGTGGGTATAAACATTGCAGAGTTTTGCCAATGACTCCTTCCTGCAGGCCCTTGGATTGCCCCCTGCTGCTTCACAGGCACATACATATATATATCTCAGGAGGATTAAAGTGCTTCCCACCCCTGCTGGGAAGGAGGGGCAGGTAAGTCTGCAGAACGAAGAGTAATTTTAGTGGCTGTGCATTCCACAGATGCTTTGTTCCTACTGTACTTCTCTCAGGGTACAATTCAGCAGTTAATGGACAAATAAATCCATTCCTCCACTCTGGAAGCCTACAACACTTACCTACAAGACAGAAAAGTCAAAAAACCCCAGATGTTTAGGGGGTTCCCTATTAAACTTTGTAGGGCTGGCATTTCTAGACAGCTAAAAGCAGCAGCTGTCACTGTCACCAAGTAAGAAGAGAGGATTTTCAGTTCTGCAGGTCATTTTGTTTAACATAAGATGGTAAGAAAGGACTATCCCAAGTAGGTGCATCCCAATATATTCCAAACAGGTTAGAAGTCGGTGCTGCCAACCAGGGCATACTAAGAAACACGACTGGGAGGGATAAGGGTTAGACTGGATCATGCAATGGGAGTTGCACATTCAGAGAAACAGGTTTAAAAAAACAAACAAAAAACCAAACAAAAAACAAACAACCCTCCCAAACAAAACAAAAACACAAACAAAAACAAAAACACAAACAAAAAACCACAAACAAAAAGCAAAAAACACAAACAAAACCAAAAACCCACAAACAAAAACAAAAACACAAACAAAACCAAAAACCCACAAACAAAAACAAAACAAAAACACACACAAACAAAAACCCAAAAAAACAGAAACAAAACAAAACAAAAAACCAAAAGGGGAAACAAACTCTCCAACCAGCCTGGGAGGTTAGAAAGCTGGCATTCTTTAATTCCAGCACTGGGTGCAGGAGGGATTTCTCCACTTAAATGCCCACTCAGCAGTCTAAAAACCAGTTTCTATTCATGAAACTAATACATATTCATTACCTATCCATTACATTTCTGGAATACACACACATATGCTAAATACTCTCACAGACTTCTCTGGATATGAGCAGGGGTCTTTTGAGGGTCTTTGGTGGTTGTTTGGGAAACATCCCGTTCCCCAAGTTACCCTTTTATGACTCCCTTCTCCTTGGAAGCGCCTCTATATGTGGTCAGGTCAAGATGTGCTTTTCTTATCATCTTTGCTCAGACACTGTCTTTGTTCTCAAAAGTGAGACATTTACTCGTAAACAATAAACTGGGATGGGTAAATACAGGGATTAAGCACCAGCTGGCACAAGACACTTAGTCACCAATGCCGGGAGTCAGCACTATCTCTGACAGGACTACACTAATCTCTGGCACAGGCACTAAGCACTAGCTGGTACAAAACTAGGCTTTATTTACTGATACAGGGATCAAACACTATTTTGTTACAGCTGAAAGGTTTTCCCAACATCTCCCCCTACTTGTTCAGTAAATACAACTTGTTCAGTGACACAGGTGAGTCCAGAAAATAAAAGCTGAAGAGGAAAAAATCCCCCACCCTTTCTCCTTTTTGCTAAATGTTTTAAGTGAGCGTTGTAAACTTACCAGCTTTAAAGCTGAGCTCATCTTGCTCTTGGCCCTCGTAGTCGTAGAGTGCTCGTACTCTCACCTCCATGGCTGGAGAAGTGTCTTCATCAAAGGGATTGGTGTCTCCATTGGCATCAGTGGAAGAGAAGGGATTGTTGGACTCTTCATCAGACCAGTCTGTAGGGTAGCTTTGGTTTTTTTCATAGCTGCTAACACTGAAAAATCGATTTTTAAATTATTATTTTCTGCTCTTAGGACATTAGAAATACCACTAAGATATCAGTTCCCCTACTTAAACCTAAACTCCTCTCTAAGGCCCAGGTTTGAAACTTTCTGGTATCTTCTCACCCATCTTTAACTGACAATGCCTCATTTAAACAAAACAAAACAAAAACTAAGGGGGAGGGGGAAAAAAAGGCATCCTTGCAATACATTTCCCAAGTCAGAAAAAGGCAAAAGCAATACATATCAAAGACATGCTCCCCACAAACTCAAAAAGTTTATCAAGAAATCTACATAATCCATGGGATTATTTACTCTAGAAAGGTAAGAGGTATGCAGGTAGTAGATGAGAAGAATTATCTGATTTAGGATAAGACATTTAAATTGCTTTGCAGAACTTTCCTCCCAGTCCTCAATGCACCTCTACAGTAGCTTGCAACATTTCTGCATGGTGCAATCCACCAATAAAGAAACTTAAGAGACTTCATTATACTGCCACAAGTCTACGATTTAAAGGAAAGTTCAGTGTCCAGCATGCACATGCCATTTAAGAGAGTGGTATATCCCTAGTGTGTAAACAGGCAGCTGCTCAAGAAAGTCCTAAACAAAAGAGAAAGCAACTTTAAAAGCAGATTTATTCAGAGAGAAGACACGGAGTAAAGCCCCAGAAGCAGTTTGACTAGAAAAACACATCAGTTTTAACATTTTACAGGAGGGGTAAAGGAAGGAAAAAAGCAACAGCAGTTCTGTTAGCAACTGCCAATAACCCCCCCCAGGAGTTTCAAACCAAAGATCAAGGCAACAGATGTGGCATCTGTTAGGAAAGACAAGTTAGGTCACAGTGTTGCTCACACAACTGCTTCAAAACACTTCATGCACTGACCAGCGGAGTGTTACAGAAACCAAACATAGGAAACCCTGGATAGAGAAAGTGCGAATGTAAAAACAATTAAAAAAAAAACAAACAACATTTCACCAACTTTTTGATCTTATTGTCCTCCTTTTCACTGACAGTACTCCCAGTATCTTCTTCATCTTCAAAGGGATTGTAACTTGATTGTACTGACTGCACTGTGTTACTCTGGACACTAAGACTGCTAATTTGGAAAAGAAAAAGCATTATGGTGACCCTATCTGTGGAAGAGTAGAACACTGTCACTGGTGTCCCACCAGGCAGGTTCTCAGCAGACCCCTCCTTCAGCCAAATTTAAAAAAAAAAGAAAAAAAAAAAAGAGAAAAAGAAAACTAAACAAAACCCCAAACATCTGTCAAGTGCAGCATAAGACCCAAGAAAGCCTGGAAAGTCTCACGTTCCTCCACAATTAGGAATCTCCTTTGTGGACCGTAATTCCTTTGTCCTACAGCCTGCAGTAGCAGGCAGTGCAATTTTTCTAGCCAGTTTCATTCCTTTTTGAAGCAGCTGATGTTAACAGCTTTGTATTCATTACATCCAGAATTCTGAAGTGACTGTTTTGCAAGCTAACATTTCAAAGTATAATTGCCTTTTCTGGAGATGGGAAGATAGCAAGAGACTACCAGATTAGCTACAGAAGGTTCAGTTTCCCCTGAAGCTTGGTTTCTTTCAATTCCCAATGCAAAGAGAACTGCAAAATGGAGAATAATCCCCAAATTAATCTGTGAACTGCAGAGACATCACTAAAAATGCTCACAGATAATTATCATTTGACTGAACAGTGACTTTTTGATGCTGTAGAGCTCAGTGGACTTGAAGATAACCATCTTTTGCAATTAGTGGTTTTAGGCATGAAAAAAACTACCTGCTATGTTTGTTAGGTTGTGAAACTTGATCTCCTGTCTGATTAATACCAGTTAAAGTCACTCCATCAGAAGCCTTCTTCTTTTCTCTCCTGCTGAGGGTGCGATTCAGATCTGCAGACCATTCCTACCAAAGGATGCAAAACACCACTGAGAAACTTGCTTGGATGGGTCACTCTCACATTTCAGTCTCAAACTGAGTTATGGAACATACTTCTCGCCATGCAACAGTACCAATAATTACTCAAAAGATGAGTTAGTCTAAATGTTGCAGTTACAGTTCTCATCCAGTAACACAGATACCTGTGCTACTCACAAAACTCCCAGGTTGCCTCTACTTCCCGGCTTAGTGTTCTGAGCACGTTGAAAAGACTTAAAATACCAGAGCTCTAGCACACAAGTGGAGAAATCAACAGAGCTGGCCAGTGCAGCTCTTAGAAAGATGTACTGTGAGGGCTCTCAGTTTCAAATAACGCCAGGACATCTGGCTTTAGAAGGTAAATCTTACATTTTACTACTGGGTTATACATGTAGGAAAGTCAGCCCAGTTTAAAGTGCTTTCTGGACAACTCTTCAGAGATACCTCATTATTTTAACTTTGTAAAACACATATGGGATTTCTGGGTTACCACAGTTTAAAGACCACTGACCTATGCATATCTGCAGTTTACAAGGCAAACTCATAGTCATTTGATCATGACTTTTTTACTTACATCATCCTTGTAGCATGTAAATGAGAAAAAACTTGATTAGGAGAAGGGTAACAAGAGTATTTAATTTGTTAATTACAATGCTTGAGAAAAAGGGTGGTGATTTCCCCCCCACAGAAGTGACTCCAGTTCAGCATTTCAGCTAAAGAAAATCCTGCAGTGCTATCGTGAGTTTTCTTCCTCAAACCTTCTAAACTCAAATTACTCATTATTTTAAAAGCAAGTGACATTTTCCACTACGGTTAACCAGGCAACAGTGAAACAGAGTTTATGCTTCCACCCCATTAATTTAATGTCTAGAAATTATTTCAACTAAACCCGTGACTCTGGTCCCACTCACTCCCAATCCAGCTATTTGATACCCCAGCAGTATGATCGTGCACTGACACATTTTTGTACTTATTTCTTCTGGCTGTGCTAAGAGAATGCTACTTGGAACAACTCTTATGTTTTGAAGATGGCATTCAGCAATTAAAATTAAAGGCAGGACTTTTTAAAAGCTAGCAGTATTGAATTTTAAATACCAATTTTCAATTTTTGAAGGATTTAGTTCAGACCTTTTCAGAGTCTTTGCTGCATCCGCTTTAATTACCTGGCAACAGCAAGAAGATGCAAATTCAAGTCTGACACCAAAGGGGAAAAGTAAAATATAAAGGATAACACATGCAGGTGTCAGAGATGCATCAACTGAAAGACAGCTAATGATTTTCTTTTTTTTTTTTTTTTTTTTTTTTTTAATCACTATAGTTTTCTGGTTTACCCCTTTTCTATTTAAATAGGTGCCCAACATAATCACCTCCAAGACTTGGGGGACGAGAGGAGCCCCATGAAAATTAAGAGAAGAAAACCTCTATGACTTGTAAAAAACAAAAAATTCACTGTTGGAAGGCTGAAGTTCCATCAGAAAGGAGTATCACAAAAATCAAAAACAGACAAAACAATTCTGGGTTTTAGGGACTCTGACCTTACCTCAAACTGAGGCCAATTCATTGACATCCCTGGACCTTGGTTGGCTCTAAACCACCTCAAGTCTTCAACAGCATCTGCTGTTTTGATATTCTGTTCCAACTCACGGTAAATATTTTTGTAACTGCAAAACAAATTTGTCTTTGAATTTAGTGTAACATTTAGAAGCATGGCAACTGCCCTAGTCTTTTTTTTTTTAAATAACTTTTTCAAAGTTCACAAAAGTGTTGAAAGAGAACAACTTACAGCAAGACAGACTTTTAAAATCTGACAGACCTATGAACTGCCTGTACAAAAGGAAGAGTAGTCCAACAAGTAAACTTGCTGCTGGAAGTTCACAAACCCATAAAAATCCTTATTTGCCAGACTTTAGAATTATGACTCCTGTGTAATTTAACTGGCTGTCACTAAAAGCAGGACGCCCACAGGACTGTATTTAAACTACTGAACGCCAAGCTTGGAGTTTCTTGAATTTAAATTGAATTTTTTTAATTTAAAAGCTTGTCTACAGGACAGCAGAAACTGGTTTTGTGCTAAGGCCACAGGACTCTGTGAAAACTTCTGCCTAAGCCCAGTGAGGATCGGTGTTACAGTTTTACCTTGGAACGTTGGACAAGTCGAGGTGTTTCTGAACTTCCAGTAACACTTCTCGGAAGAAGCGCAACCGCTTTTCCTCAAACTGCTGGCACTGCTCAAACACCTGCTCCATGTTTTCCATGTACTGAGGAGTGGCATTATCCAGTTCTTTCAGTGATTTTTCATACTTTTCTTTTGTCTGGGGGTAGAAGAACAAACCGTTAGCAATGTATTTTATTGCTATCCCACAGTACAGACCTATCAATTTAGTCATGGCGAAAATTTAGAGCAGGAGTTTTCCCAGACTGCAACCTCTTTTCATGACCACTGTACCTATGTTAGACCATGGTAAGAGTTAGCTAAATAAACTGCACAACAGTTACAATAAAGCTCTAAAAGCCTCTCCTCTGACTTTTTAACAGAGTCCATGACTGATGCTGATGTAATACTAAAGATAAAAACCCAAGGGGCTCCAGAGTAAATCAGAGCAGGCAGTCAAGTTACTGAAGCTATTTGGAGATCTTTAAAAGTGCTGTCTTTTTTCCTTTATTAATTTACAGAGCCCACTGTGAGTTGTGACCAAAACCCTAACTATTGTACACATCCTTGTGAACATAAATGGCACAGGCTGTGAGCTCAGGTAAGAGACAGAACCTCAGGCTCTGAACTGATTCATGGAAACAGTCCACAGCCAGGAACTGAAAGATCCCACCCCCTGGAACACCGGCCTCTCAGACCACAGAACAGCATTCTCGGAGGAAAAAGGCATCTTTGAAGAGAGTCACACAAGCAAAGCCTCTCAGTGGCAGACTACTAAAGAGATAAATCAAACTGGGCAACAGAACAGCATTTATTTAAATGGATTTTCTCAGCTTACTTCCTTTAAAAAATGCATTCTGCAGTAAGAATGATGACATATTTAGATGTTGTCAGCAAGTTTTAAGCATCTGTCTCAGCCTCTCTAGTGAAACAGCTCAGCTCTCACAGTAAATGATTCGAACTCTGTCCTAGAAGTTTGCTGGCTTATTGTGCTTAGTTCCCTGCTGAAAGTACTGACGTGAAATAGGGGCAACACATTATTCATTGTTCAGAGAAGAATAATTTGGCAGTAACACAGGCTTGGCACAAAACGAAATTTTGGTACAGAGCTGTAACTCAAAGTGAGCTCCACTGCTGTTCACAGCACATCCAGGAGGGAAAAAAAAGCTGGAACAAGCACAAGCTACAGGTTAAAAAGTATGTTAGCGTCCAGCATACCTTTAGTACATCTTGTTTGCTTCTCTCCACTTTGTCTTGTAATTTCTTAAGCTGTTCAGGGTTTAGTGCTGGGTCAGCTTTGCTGTTTGTTTCTCTGGATATGGCCAGTTTCTCCTCCTTGCAGGCTGCATGGTAGGCTTTCTTTGCAGCTTCCACCTACAAAGCAGATTTCAGCATTTGCATCTGGGACAGTATAGGGCAACCACCAACCAGATTTTAGCCTCAAAATCATGATGCAATGAAGGAAGTGTCAGATTTTGTTCAGGATGTTCTTTCTTATTTCGGGGGGGGGGGGATTTTTTTTTTTCATTTAGGCCAAGGAATCAACACAAGGAAATTACTGCAGCATTCTCTCACCACACAAGAAATGTCACTCATACAGCTTAGAGAAGTGTTGAACAGGCTCAATGAAAGGTTTACAGAAAGTCCCCAACTGAACATTTTTCCCTCATACCCGTGTTCTCCTGCCCTCTTTCATCTACAAACCTGTTATTTAAGAGTAATGTTACATGACTAGGGGGAAAGAAAAAATAACAACAACAAAAAAAGTAAGTCTCTGCTCGTTTCTTTGAGCAATTCATAACTTTTAAATGCAAGAAATCAGATATTGTTTAAGTGATAGCTTAAAGTCCACTTTTTCCAGATTTTCACTGAAGTCACCAAGATTAGGAGAGACCAAGAGAAAAATACTTATTTTCAGAAGAGGACAGAAAGCAAGAGATCTTCTTGAGAAAGGAGGGTCCAGCAGAGAGAACAGGGAGTTTACTCCCTTATAGAGATTTGAGACATTAGTATATTATAACACAGGATATCTAATACATAATCTACTGCTGTACCTCTTTCAGCTTTTTTGCCCAGGGTTTCTGAGCTTTCCTAAATCCATCTTCTGCTTCTTTGGTTTCCTTAAATCCTCCCATCATTTGCTTATGAAAGGCTTCCTTCTGCCAGTTCTTGATTTTTTCAAAATCTTCATTCATCAGTGAACCTTTTACTTCTAGATGTAGTTCACTCACTTTTTCAGCTTCTGACATAAAAGCACACCAAGCCCTTTCTACTGTTCCATACTGTGGGCCTAAACACAACAGAAAGTGTCATTCTCAGTAACCATCACCCACATGGAACTTATATTCCCAAGAAACTACCTCGAACTATTGACTTACATTCACTTGTAAACAGCAATATTGATTCAAACCTAGAAAAGGTAACAGTTTCTTTTTACAGAAATTTAGAATGTAACAAAATTTATGCCCGGAAAAATAACATTTAGTCTGGAGTCCTTCTCCCTGTGCCACAATTCCACCTTTGAACTGCCCTTCCATTTCTCAACATGCTTTCTGAAGCCCAGGTAAGCATGAAAGGACAAACTCACTTCCATTAGAGCAATACTAGTTTTTTTCCCCACAACCACTGACCCCTTGTTATTCAGGCTCCCTTTCCAAAGTGTGTTTTCTACTATTAGTTATCTAGAAACAGTTCTCTAGAATGTACCTCAATATTGGAGGCAAGATTCAGTGAGAAACAAGCAAACTTGCAAAGAGCAGGGCTTTGTCTGGTTGTTTTTCCACCAGGAAAAGCTTGGTCATTTGTCACATTACTGAGCCTCTTGCAAAGACTCCATTACAAGCTAAAAAGTACAATATTTGTACTTACCAAAACAAAGATAAACAGAAACTTTTTTTTTTTCCATTGGGGAAAGTTTGCAGAGCTCAGAACCAGAAGGCATTACCTTTTTCCACAAGTTGTTTCCACCTTTTCGCCCATTCTGTGAGCTGCTGGGCATAGACCTTCTCTATCCGGGCCCGTTCATGGATACAATTCATAAGGTCATTGCAAAGTCTGTGGCCATCATCGATTCTTTTTACTGTCCTCTTGTAATTCCCAACCTACAAAGAGACAAACACTCAGTTTCTGCTTCAAAGCTCTGAAAGCAAGATAAATCTCTACTTAACACAAATACTGTTAAATAAGAGTAAAATAATCTAGCAGGAATTAAACAATTACAGCACAAGGTTCATTAATCTTAAATCTTACATTAGGTTCATCCTAGAACCCAACTGCAGCAATACAACAAAGGCCCCAAGTTCTCCTATAAAAAAAGCTGTTAATTTGAAAAGGGAAAGCTTTATTATATCTCATTAGTCCTGCAATGTAGGATGATATATGCAATGTAGGAGGTTATAGAATGAGGATATGGAGAGAAACGCACACAAATAATGAAAATCCATTATATAATTAACAGCCTCCTTTCACCTTGGGCACACACCAACATGGAATAACTAATCTAGATGACTGGGGGAGGGAAAAAAAGCCTTATACTGCTCCCAGAGTAATATTTCCACTGAATTCAAGGTCACTCAGGTCGGCTTTTGTAAACATTAAACAAGGCCTAAGAACTCTGCGAACAGAACTTGCACAGCCTATTAAACGTCACAGCCAGTTTCTTATCTGCCTTAACCACCTGACTGAAAAATAAAGATTAGCAGTAAAGGAAACATTCAAATACTTAAAGCATGTTAGTCATTTTAACATTTGAATCATAGCTGCCTCCCATCTGACACACAGAAAAACATCCAACCTTCAGGTTCACTTTTATTCAGAACTTTGTCAGCAGATGTACATTCATCTGCTTGAGGAAAACAGTATATAGAGAAATACTCTTAGAAGAAAAAAAAACCTCTATTAGATGCTGGAAGAAAAAGTGAGTGTGCTTATAAATACAGACATATGTTAGGACTCCTCATCAAAGCTGGGGAACAAATAAAATCAAAACCGCCAATGACAGGACAAAACCAATTCTTTCAGACACTGGGCTCAAAGAATCCCTTGGAGCCTGGTTTTTTTGGCTTGGACTAAACCTGTTTCAACAGATCAAGGCAGTTTGGGCAGCACCCAAGTACAGCATTAGTTGGCAGTCACTGATTTGTCTGAATCACATCAAGAAACGCACACCCCCCCTGCACATTTAAAGATGAGCCACAATATAACTACTGAAGGGAAGAAGCTCCCAGCATCACAAAGCAGCTGACACCAAACATCAAGGTAGTCAAGGCATCCATGTCAAGAGATGGCATCTCTCAGCGAGAAAGGCTGAAAAATAACCTCTCACTTTCAGGAGAAACCGAAATCCAGAACAGGCAGTTTCAAACACTGTACGCTAACAAATACAATAATCATATGTAACTGAAGCATTAAGGAAAGGAGGTACCTCAAAGAACACTTTCCAAAGCCTCTGTGATCACTCCAGCTGTGGGTCCATAACCCAGCACGCTGTTAGAACAGGTTATGCTGACTTGGCACAACTACTAGTTTGTATCTCCAGCACCAACATTTCCTTTCATAAATCCTCACTATTTAATTATCATTTCAAATGCTAATATTGAACGAGAGCTGGTTGCCCTGTGGGATGTTTATTCCTCTCATTTCGTGTTGTCTTACACCAAATTCTAACCTCGTGGTAAGTAGCCTGCAGTTGGCCAAAGTTGAGGCAGGTACTGAGAAAACTGAATTTAGCTTACCTATTATGGCCTGCCCACCATCATGGCATAAAGGGCTGCATGCAGACCACAGACAGCTGGACCACAGGGGGACTGAAGGAACTAAGCACCACAGTGCAGAACCAGGATAAGGAGGAACCAGGGCTACAATGCCAGAAAATCACCTAATGCTGCAAAGAAAGCCTTTTACACTAATGCTTGTCCTATGAGGAATGCCAGCATTCTGGAAATACAGCATCCTTCTGTGTTCCGTGACAGACAACCTAAGTTATGTAACTTGGCATGGAACATTTTAAAATCCTAGTGGAATAAACCAAGCAAATAAAAAAAATTGCATTTTAAGTTATGGCCACAGCAATGACAAATTCTTGAGAAGTGGAACGTGCAGCCTGTCACTGTTGGAGGCAGAGTCAGAGGTATGAGAACACAAGGCCTTTAAACCACAGAGCCAAGTGAAAACAAAAGAATTCTGGTCTTTCTGTGACCAAGGAACTACTCGCTTAACTGTAGGTAAGTTAAAACTATTAAATTAAAACCTAGAAACACACAGAGCTCTGAAAACCAAGACACTGTTTTATTCAAGACTATTTTCTCCAGTTTCTGAGGTAGAAGGCAAACATTCTGCAAGACTCCCCCCTTCCCCTTCCCAAGAAGTATCTGAGCTAAAGCAAAAATGACAAATTCTTTTATTGGCAGCAACTGACCAGGAACAAAACCAGCAAAAGAAAAAATCCTGTGTTTCTTTGTTTCAGTCAGAGCCACATTTATATAATGCCCTTGCAATTTTCAGGTTTCTCAATTAGCCCTTTTCAGTATATGAGCATACATGATTTTGCTAGTTAGAATAATTTTCTGATCATTCTGAGCATTAGGCTATTTCCAAACAGACGCCAAAACCTGAGGTTTCCTTGTCCTACAAAGAAGGCATTTGTTTCAGGAAGGTAAACTGCAACATTATAGAAAATTTTCTTACCGTTTCAAGAGGAAAAAGAAATAATTAAAAACTATCCCCCCCTTTCATTTTAGCACCAACACTACATCCAGCTGAAAGAGATAGTTTATTACATGACAAACTCAGTGGCTGTGTACCCTCAGTTGTCAGGAACACTTCAAAAGGAAACACCCCAAGAGTCTATTTCTTAAAAATACCACTGTAATGGTAATTTTTTGATGGAATCAGTGAGTCACTGAAGTCGGTGAAAATTGTGATTCACAGTTTTATGTCACTCTCCCCACCTTTTCTAAGCTGAATTAACCATCAGTTTCCCCTTTTCTGAAACACTCAGCTTTGCTACTACTAATAAGCCTCAGTTGATCCTGTAGCCAAGCACTGTCACTGATAGGATCTTTAGTGGGAATATTTAAGTTTACAACCTCCTTATTTTGCAATTTCACAGCACTAAACACAAAGGGAGAATCTTAAATTATGTAGGCTCCTTTACCTCAACTAATAACTCTTCTGTTGTTTTCTTTTTAAGGCATATTCATGGAGCAGCATAAAGGCCTAGAGAGTTTAACACACTTTGCAGGTTTTTCTGGTACACTGAATGAAAAAAGAAGAGTATTTTAATTTGTTGGCAGCCCAGAAGGTTGCAAATGCTCAGCTATTGCTACACTCCTGTTAGTTAATTCTAGTGTATCATGATAATTGTTGTAACCACAAATATTTCAGGAGTTTCAAATGCTCAAAGAGAGATTTGATGTCAACTCCTTTTCCAGGCTTGTAGAGCTTATTCATGACAAGTTGGCCTTTGTGAACTGGAACCATTTGAAAGACAATCAGTCACCACAGGGTAAAACCAGGGTATTTTTAGGGGCAAATTAGGCAGCAAACAGAATAATAAGCTGTGAAGGTTCACAGTCAAACCCACGCACAGCAATGGACAAACCCTATTTCCAGCATTCCACTGAACCAGGAGTAAAATTTCTTTCCAGCTGCGTCATACGGGAAGTTTCCAAACATTTCAACCAGCGTCAACATCTATAACACTGTGGGTTTTATAAATAAAAACAATTATCTGGGTGCATAACGAGCACATGCACAGCCCAGGTACCTATAAGCACCAGATCTGAGTAAGTTCTCTAAGTTTACCCACACAAATTCACCACCAGTTACATGAAAAATCCTGAGGAAGCTCTTAAACCCACAAAACCTAAAGCCAAATACACCAATAAGCAAACACCTGGCAATATAAATGGAAAACATTATGTTGCTCAATGCTAGGAGGAGATTAAAAAATGCATATGTGACAGGAACCTCCCCTCCTACTGCAGAGTCCAAACATTTTTAAAATGAAAAAGTGAAACAGAACAGTCTGCTTCATCAGCAGAAAGCAGTCATTGACAAGTAACTGAAATCCCTCAACAGAGAACTCTTTTTCCATATTCAAGAGTGGGTTTGGGGAATTTCTCCCTCGAACTGCCTGCATCCAACACCCCCTGACACAGACCCTGGCTGACAGCAGCGGGCATGGAGCACAGGGATTAGGATGCCAAATTTGACTCACCCACGCTACACAGCGGATCAACTCCCCCTCTGTGAAGCTGAAACCCTTATATTGCTGCTGCCTTCCCTGTAAATACTCCAGAATGCAATAAAAGCCACGTGTCTAGCCCTCCAAAACGCACACCAGGTCCTGCCCTCCGAGGGGATCCCTGCCAGGACTGCCAGAGTGCTGGCTGCAGGTTCAGTGAGTGCCTGCCTGGGGGAGGAGGTGCTCTCACAGGGCAGGCACACACCCTGCCACCCGTGGGGCTCCCCCCGCGTGGCGGCACCACAGAGCAGGGGGGAGAAGGATGCACACCCAGGCTGCAAGAGCCACGCAGCCAGCGAGGGACCTGCAGCTCATTACAAATCAGTGCTTCCACAGCCTGGGGAGCTGCTCCTTTTGATGTCTTACCTTGCAAGATATGCTGACACTTCTGCTTTGATCTCCAGCAGCACTTACTCATTGGCTTTCTTACCTCCACAGGTATGTAAGAGGACAATAGCACTGGTCTCACCTTGCTCGAGGCATTTTTAATATGACCATAACAGTGATTAGCAAGCATAAAGCTGGAGCTTCAGAAATAGAAAGCACATTTTAGGATGCATTTTTTTTTAGTTATTAACATCCCAAATTCTTTCAAAACTACTCCAGCAGCACAAGGCCAATATTTTTGTCCATTGCTTGTGTTTCACTATGTCAATACAATGCTGGAACCAACCAGTTTTGCCACAGTTTATTTTTGGATGCACAAAGTGGCATGAATGATTATGACAAAGTGAGATTTGCATTTAGAGCACTCAGGCAAATGCTCAGAGCTTGTATCATAGACGAGAAAGAAATGCAAAGGGTTTCCAATTGCACGTGGGGTTTCCAAATTTTGCACTTTCCCTTGGAAAACTTCCTGCCAACCTGCTTCAGGCTACCAGCACTAACCTGGGATCACCCAAAGACACATGAAGGTACATGGAGGCATGACAGCAAATCAAGCAAAGAGAGAGAAGTTTCCATTTCTTAAGTAAATTAAGACATCACTACAACTGAAATTTTGATGAAATCCTCCACTGTTATTGGGGGAATTACCTTTCAGAAAGTCTTTTCTTATTATTTTGTAATTCCTTTTTCTCCAGGCAACCTTTATTAAAGCATATATGAAATTCTCTGACTCCTGAAGTACTTCTACTTAGTAAACACCTGCACAAATTAGATGAAAAGGATTTGTTCTCCTGTAAAGAATTTATCATCCTGCTAAAAGACAAAACACCTTTAACTAGTAGCTTGAGTTAACTGAATATGAAAATAAATCTCCTTCAATTTAACTGTGGAAGCTGCTACTATTTCTATTTCATGCATGCTAAACAAACATGTATAAATCTGAAAGCCTATTTTTTTCAGTCCTATCGGCTGTTCTAAGATACTGCCTCTGCCTAAGCCTTGTCCTCCCCACACTTTTGACTGCTAGATCTGCAGTGAGGCCTCACCAAGAGCACAAACCCAAACAGCAACTTCTCCAGCGCCCTTTCAACGAGACAGCTCTTTCCCAACCACAAATCCAAATCTAGTAACGATATCTCTGCTGTAATAAAAAATATTAACCTTTAGAGGAAACAAGTTACTATTTGTATTATATTTCAAGCACTGAACTCAACTCTCAGTGCTAGAGTTGGAAGTTTCCATGACAATTCCAAAGGAAACCAAAGCCTTCTAGAGCCAGAAAACTAACAGGGAACCAAGTGTTTATTTCCTAAAGACAGTATTAGACGACATCTCTGTCAACAGCAATGACAAAAACTTGGAAGTTCACTTATCAACATCTTATTCAGTACAGTTCTTATCAGCTCAACAGGACATCAGCTTTCAAGAACTAGAAGTGGTCTAGTCTCAAAAGACATGCAGTGAGCAAGAAACAGTTTTCACAGTAAGTTCTTCAGACAGGTGCCACACCCAGCCACCTCACTCTTTCCTAAGTGCCTTTCAGGAAAGAGATGGGCCTTGCAGCACAGTCCGGAGGTAAATAAATCTGAGTTATTTTGGAGTCTGAGGAACACACTCAAAAACTCACCCTGCCAGACTGTCTCCCCTGTACACTCCCTGCTTTCAGCTGTGGCAGTGAAACACAGCAAGGTGGCTTTTAATAAACTGCAAAGCTGACTTTGAAAACAAAGAAAAAACTTCTTGTGTCAAATATCTTAAAAAACCTCCAACCAAATAGTGTAAATTACAGGGTCTGTGGTAACAAAACAACTTCCACACTGATTAAGAGTTCTTTACTTCTTGGGACCCGAGGCACGAAGTACTCAGCTGGCATTCCAGAGGCACCACATCCTTTGTAATCGAGTCAAAAAACCCCACACGGAGCAAAGCTGTTTAGTTATCCCTTTAAAGAAAGACTATGGCTAAAATTCAAAGTTGCAATCTTCAGAAACAAAACAACCAATTCAGAACATATTCAAAAAGGACAGGTTTGAGATTAAAATTCAGTGAAGATGACTCCAAACCAGAAGTATCAGACAATCATGGAATGGGGTTTGGATTGGAAGGGACATTAAAGCCCATCCAGTGCCACCCCCTGCCATGGGCAGGGACACCTTCCATAGCCCAGGCTGCTCCAAGCCCCGTCCAACCTGGCCTGGGACACTCCCAGGGATGGGCAACCTGTTCCAGTACTTCTCCTTCAGAGTAAAGATTTTTTTCCTAATATCCAATCTAACCCTGCTCTCTGTCAGTCTGAAGCCATTCCCCCTTGTCCTGTCCCTCCAGGCCCTTGGAAATA
>JAWWEU010000040.1:56963782-56979961 GCA_035583155.1 Acropternis orthonyx | reverse complement strand
CTCCAGCCCTCTGATCACCTTGGTGTCCCTCCTCTGGGCTGGCTCCCACAGCTCCATGTCCTTGCTGTGCTGGGACCAGCTCTGCAGGGGGGTCTCCCCAGTGTGGGGCAGAGGGCCATCAATTACATTTAAGCAATCCTTCATAAAGGTCCTGATTTAGAGGCCTATTGCTGTTTCTGATCTAGTTCGAGTTCACATTTGTCCAAACACAAACATACAGAATTTAGAGAATTCCCATCCTTATTCACTCATCTTTTGTGCTTCCAGACATGATTATGTGGAAGACAACAGCTTGGTACAGAACAGCCAGCCACAAGTCATGTTGTCCTGCCAAGTATACATTGCCCAACACACATCAAAACACTCCCCCTGTGTCCAGGATTCTTTTTTCCTGCCTCCTTATTTTATTTTGAAACACTTGTACCAAGGAAGCCTGCTCAGGAAGCTGCCTCAGCAATGGCAGCAGTGTGTCCCACTGAACACAGCTCATCTGCACAGTACTTACCTCCAATTGTCAGTATTGACACTGACAAAACTTTCTTTTTCCTGTAAGAAAAACACTTCTTTTTTTTTTTATAAGGCTTTTCTGCTTTGTGAAGTTTCATTTCTTTAAAGCTTAAATTATCACAACATCTGAAATTGTCAGATTGGGGCAGCACAAATTACTCGTATTACAAAGTACTTTATATTATCTTTTTATGCTTTTACACTGAGACAAGCTTAACTTCTCAAAAAAGTTTATGCTTATATCTAGATACATGCAGTACATTCATATACTTAATCTTACATTTGTAATTTATGAACACTTAAGAGTAGCCTTAACCAATTTAGATTTAACACTGATCATTTTTAAAGCTACCCACTCACCCCCCTCTTTGGCAATAAAAACTGACAAAGGTTCAATTCTGAATTGCATATCCTACCCAAAGAGACGATCCTCAAGTTCTGTGCCCATTAAAAGCCCTTGACAGAACTAGGTCAAAAACCTAAAGGGTAATTTCTGCCTATTTCTGCAGATGACAATAACCAAAGGTGTCTTGTATTGCAGCTCTCCCCACAGCTTACAATGCACAAAAATCAGAGTTTCTATAATGAGAGTAAACAATAAAAGTAAAATGTTGTCTAAAACGCTTGGATTACCTCCCAGAAGCTATCACTAGAAACTTCTAATCCAACGGAATCGTCATATGAGCCAGACATTTCTAGGTATGAAGAGCTTGTGAGTATTCAGAGCTTAAACACCTTCAGAATCTGTAAAAAGATTTTAAAAAAATATTTATGAGCATTATTAGTGAAAAGCAGTTATGAAGTTACGAAAATAAACATTATGTTAGGCAATATAATTCAATTTTTTGATATCTAGGGTTGCCAAATAAAAACAAGAGTTAACCACACAGGGCATTTTGCAACAGAAAACTTCTACCCCACAAAGTCCTTGGCTCTTATCATGACATTTGTTGTCCAGAAAACATTCAATGCATGTACGAAATTTCACCAGATTCTTGAGTTTAATCACGAAATCTCCTGTTACAACCAAAAAGACCGAGCAGCGAGAT
This sequence comes from Acropternis orthonyx, assembly GCA_035583155.1. NCBI lineage: Eukaryota > Metazoa > Chordata > Aves > Passeriformes > Rhinocryptidae > Acropternis > Acropternis orthonyx. Next base: position 56,978,405 of record JAWWEU010000040.1, on the reverse strand, counting down.
GGTTGTTTGTGAACTATTCCACTTTCCGAGCATTCCATAGGAGGCAACCAGCTGACCTTTGCTTCTGAAACCATCACCTGCACTGCTTCCCATTCCTTTTTTCACTGGAAATCTGTTATTTAATGAAACTCACTGGAAATATTTCAGGCCAAAACCACCTGTGTCCCATTTGTGACATGTTACCATACCGTGCCATTGGTTTATTTTAGCAAAACGAACAAACAAAAACAATCGGGTCCAAATTCTGATCTTTATTAGAAGGAAGTCATTATTTCAACAATTCAGGCGTCCTCACTTCTACAGACACAGCTGCAAGGGAGAAAGGTAGGATTTATCCTCAGAGGACTGTTTATAAATCACTGTGTAGAAAAAAATTAGGGGTTACCTAAGCTGACATTTAAAATTTGCATCAAAACCAGTCCCAGGACAAAAATTCAGGCACCTGCATGCATAAATGCAGTTTGTGGGCTGGAGACCAAGGCAAGGAGGGAAAGGAGACAGGTCCCTCCCAGGACACACACACCCCCCCCTGGTTAATCACACAGATACTTCAAGTTCTCTCCTCTCTGTATTTCTCAGCTTTGCCTTTAACCACCACCAGGGCTACATGTGGGTAAGCAGATTTTACCCCCTCTCATGGCAATAAGTACCTTCTTCAGTTTTCCATCCAATTCATTCGCATAATGCAACTCACAGAAAGCTTAAATAACCTTGACACTGAATACACAACTAAAAACTACCACAAGGACATCAACCGGTAAGATTTTTATTTTTGAAAGATAGTAAAAAAATGTAAGGAGGGTTCCACAAAAAGGCAAATTAGAAAGGAAGACCTAATAGGAGCAAATTACTTTTACATGTTGGTGTAACAATTCTTAAATTATATTATTAGTAATTACCAAAAACCAGCTTTTCCACTTGTACTTTTACTGAACCAAGAGGGAAAAGTTAAAACACTACTCGAGTTTCCTGGCAGCTCCTTTACATGGAATGTGTCCTTTCCAGATCAATTTTGCCCCTTGCAATTCTTACAACACATTAAGGAAGGCAAAGATCACATTTGCAAGTGTTTTTATAATTTTTCATATCCTTTCCTAGATAGCTATAAACAGCGTAAGGAGGAAACAAAACTGCAATAAACCTGCAACTGGTTGGACAAACTCCTAAGAATAGTTTAAAATTAAACTGTTTTTTCTAAGAGTCTATTAAGTAGTGGCATCTTTACCCATGATTTATGGTATTATTTTATATATATATATTATATAATACATCATTATTATCATCATCATCATCATTACTATTATATAAGAGCTGTTTAAAGACAATATGTCAGATAATAAACACAGCTTGTGTTAACTATTTATTTTTTCAATTAAGGCAGCCCTAATTACTCCGAAAACAAGTAAGCTATTGAAGTGAGCCCATGTCCCAGGAATGCCACGCAGAACAAGGGAAGGAACAAGATTCCAAAGGTTGTCAGGAAGGGTTATGGTTGTTTTTCTCTAACAGGAGAGATCAGGCAGAGAGTAGAGTTCAGCACCTTGGAAAAAGAAACCCTTTATAAAGGGTTTTAAACCTAAAGTTTCAACAATTCATCCACCCTGCTCCCCCAAACCACACAAACATTACTTTTTCCCTCTCCAATCACAAAAAGAAAAGACAGTGGAAGTGTTCTGAAGGAATAATCCAGTATCCACTTACCTTTAACAAAAATAGCCCAAACTATACCAGTGCTGGAAATTTAATCTGAAAAGTTACATGGAAAAATTGAAAAAGCTCAAATAGAGGAACATTCCCTTAAATGAGGGAACAGGTTGTAGGTTTTTTTTCTTTAAAAAACCCTTTTATTCCTCCTCAACTAAAACTACGCCATAGAGAGTTATCCCTTTTTTCCATAAAAGCATGAAAAACCACTCAGGGAACACTGATGGAATGAAGGGTTTTATATGCCAAATGCTATGCTGTGAGAAAGTATGAGCAAGCGTATTTAGGGAAATATTGTGAAGTCATAGCAACAACTGGCACAGAAAAACACTATTTGTACAGCCCTACTTAAAAATAAACTGAATACTGAGATAGGAACATCAAGTGGTGTGAGTCAGGAAAGAGAATTGTTACAGCAGCCAGTGCTTCAGTGTATTTTTTTTTGTCAGGGTTTGGTCCTCCCCTCCTTCAAGTGAATTTGCAGGGGTCTCACAAGGAAAGTTCATTGAATATTTGTTTTTGCAGGATCTTCCCTTTCACTACACAAAGTAAATCTATGAACAACTGCAGCTGTCATATAAAATGTAGACAATTTCAACCAAGACAACACAATAATCACCTGCATCTCGCAAAGCTGGGGGCTCTTTGCTCAGCTGGGCTGCAGCAGGAAGGAAGAGAAGGCAAAGGTGTGAATCTCATTTTCCCCAAAGGCACATTAAGGATCTCCACTGGACAGAACCCACCTCTGGATCCTGCTCTGTGCCTTCTCCTCAGTGAGCTCTTGGCCAACACAAATGACATGGCAGAACTTTCATGCTTCTCCGGATATTTTCGTCCCTTGTGCCAAGGAACTTTGGAATTTCCATTAAAAACCAATATATTGATCTTTTAATAATCATCAAGTCCAAAGGCCTTAAAAATAAGTTTTTACCTGTGTCACTACAACACATGAACCATCAAAGATGAAGCAGCAGAAAGTCTTACCAGCTCAGAGCCCTTGCTGCCTTCTGTCATAAAATGTCCCAGCACACATTAGCCACAAGAACTTATAGAGGCTAAAAATAAACCCTGAAGTCCAGCTGAAAAAAATAACTATATACTAAACAGTACATACTGTAATAGCTACGGAAATGGTGCAAGCAAACAAGGCTCGAGTTTCTCGACTCTGGTTTTTAAGCAATTCTTGTAAATTAGGATACATTGATCTTTGCAACTGACCAATAAATAAATGTGAGGGTTTTTTTCAGGCTTCCTCTTTGGGAACATTCCAGCCATGCTATAGGCTAAAGCCCTTGCCTTACAATGTGAAAAGTATTGCTATAAACATCCTGAAGGCTTAACACACAAGCATTTTGGAAAATACTAACTCATAATGGAAAAGCAGACCTTCAGATACCACACTCAAAAGCAGCTGAACAGAATATGCTGCCTCTGCTCTCACAAAGCTGGGTTTGATGTTATTACCCTGAAAGCAATTTGCAAAATTCCTTGCTTTGTTCATGTTGAAATACTTGATTTTTTTTTTTTTAATTCCCTTTTTCTTCATATGTCAGGTGGCAGAGATCAGCACAACACACAACCTGCAAAAATCTGTGCAATAAAGGCGGACTTTGAAGAAGGTAAATAATCCAATGAGTCCCAAAACTCATCTGGAGGTGTTTTCAAATAGAAAGCGGGGAAAGAAATCCTTCAGCTAAACCCCCTCAAGCTTCTAATAACAGATAACTCTGATGAGCTCTTACTGTGAAACAGAGACAGTCTCTAGAAAAGCACCTTTTAAACTTATTTTTGGAATGACAGGATTTGTCACTATGGATCTGACTCATCAGGATTCCGAGTGTCCTGACTAGGGAGTGAATGACTTCTGTGTGAGAGCACAACTCGACTGCAATTAGCTGCTCATAAAACCTTCAGCTATAGGATTCTCGCTCACTGAGGTCTCAGGTTTTGTTCCACACAGAACAGGAAGGAAATGAGACTTGGTTGTATAGAAATAAATACATCCCATGCTTTAAGTGCAACCTGCTGTGGTTTGCTATCAAGTGGACCTACCATGAATATGCTCTACCTCATATTCCCTTTACTTAATAAATAAAGCAATTTAGACATTACTTCCCTCTCTACTCTGTCCAAAGAACTTGCTCTATGTAAGTTTCGTTTCCTCAGGGCTGCAATCTGTTTGCTGTTTGTATACAAAGGAAGAAGTGACATACTTTCTTCAGCAATACTGTGAAACCGTGCACCAAAACCCGCTCAGAATCACACCTACTGACACTGAAAAATCCCTAAAATCACAGGACAAGTAAATACAGGAAAAAAGGTTGCTTTGGCTTACATGTTCAAGTGACACCAAAGAATTCCAGCCCCTGGGTGCAAGGAGCAAATGCATCAAACCACAATTAATCACTACTAAGTGCTCTGAAGTCTAATTGCAATGAGTAGACATGACTGCATTTTATTAATAGAAGCCAGGCCTTAGATTTTCAGTCTCAAGTCAATGACTTGGGCCTAATTCTTATTCTTCAACCTACAAAACAGGGAGAATACTACCCCCTTTGGTAGGTATTTAAGAAAATCCCTTAGCCTCCATCAAGGAAACAACTACAGCAACAACCATGAGAGAAAAGGCCATAGAAGGAAATCAAATCCCTCCTTCCTGGGGAATTCAGCCTGGATGTTACAGTTGTAACCCCTGAAAGTGGCATTAATTCACTGCCCTAAACAGACAAGCAATGGACACATTCAAGCCACAGTTTTAAAACATCACTAAAGAAGCCACAATTTTGTTTCATGTGTGTACAAGCACTATCTCACTCTCACACCCTACATAAGATAGCCCCAAGTCATGAGCCACTGTTTGTGTCTGACACTGAAAATACAACTAAAATTTTGGTTCTCTGCTTGACAAGCCACTGGGTGTAGGTGTATTATTTTAATTGTGCCTTTTTTTTTAACCAGGATAGTTATTAATCACCTTCAGAGCCTTTGTAGAGCTTTCTGATTTCAAGTTCAATAGACACTGACCACAGAAAATTATTATTAACACTGCAAAATATGTGCTTTAAGTAGCATAGATAAAGCTAAGGAGGTAAAGTTGATAAAGTGGTGTGAGGAGCTTTAAAATACTTGCATATACTTAAACCTTAACATATTCAGATTATACTTCTTGTTCATCTAGAGGTATGAGAGATCATGCAGTAATCAGAATAAATTATGGGAGGAAAACACACAAGTTCTGAAGATAAAACCTGAACTTGTATTTATTTTATAACACTCTGCACAAAGCACTGTTCCTTTCAAAACTTGTTTCTTTAAGAGCTCTTGGTCCTTCTGATGAAGGAAAAATCCACATTAACATTTTCTTCACTGCAGAAAAAAAAAAAACAAAAGGCACACAAAATTTGTCTTTAAGTAAACTTTGCCAGAAAACCACCTGAAGAACTTAGGACTATTTGTCAATTAAATTAACTTTAAAAAATACTTTTTGATTTTTTCAAATCAGAAGTTTCCATTGTTTTGGTTTCAGTGATTCAAATGATGAAGTGTAGGAAAAACTTCAACTTAATTACAAGTGTTCACCCTTTTCTGATGTTCACTTGTAGCGCCTGAAACATCACCCACTAACTCATACTTCCTGTCAGTTTCCTAACATGAAATTAACCTTAATAAATAAAAATTAACTTTAATATTAATATATAAAAGTGAGATAAATACGCCTTAGGTCTGTTTCAAAGAAGCAGGAAGGTGGCACAAGACCCCTTGGAACTTGCAAATGAAATCTGGTAAGCATTTAGTTAGCAAGAAATCTTTAAGTGCCCAGATCCTTTAAAAATAAATAACTGACCCTTCACCAAGTGGAATTGCATGGCTAGTTATACCCACTCAGAATGAAAATTTATTCCAGTAAAACGTCAAGGGAAATAACTAAAGCGCAGATATTGAATATTTAAAGTAGAATTTTACAATGCAAAACCAAGGACAGAGCAGAGGAATAACAGTGATACATTTACAGCTGCACTGACAAAGCAGTTGCAGAGAAAAGTGACATGCTTGCAACTGTTCTACAGTGGCACAGAATGAAGAAGCAAAACAGAACATCACATGAAGCACTGCCTCAGATATCAAAACTTACTTATCTGGCCACACAAGTAACACAATTCATGAACGCTGCTCTACTTGAAAAGAGAACACCCCGCAAAAGCACATAAATATAGGAAGCAGTACAATAACCGTTCTAGAAATAAATGTGTGTTTTAGACAGCAGGCTGCTGGAGCCCAGAACGCTCATTCCCAACCCGATAAACACTCTCAAACAAACATTGCAAAACACCACATTCACTTGGCCAAACGCACTTTCACATCAGCTACGACACGTACAAGTAATTTTTTTGGTAAGGAAAGGAGCGACTGTGAGAGTTGTTTGGAGACTCACTCCATGTTCTCTTTGCAACACACCTACCTGAGAAGACAAGCCTGGCCTTCATTTGGGTTTTTGCCCAAATACGGAGCTCGGCATCACACGGAAAGCCGCGGTACCTGCACAACGTGGCCTGACCTTCACTTCCACAAGCACAATTCTCTCAGCACAGTGTACTTTAGCACTTCCTGTGGGCTGATGAAAACCATGGAGCTCAAGCTCATGGCTTTTTTTTTACCCCACACTCACACTGCAGCACTCAAAACAACCCAGGGTTTCAACTCCCAGCGTGGTTCTGTACGGTAAACAGTCATGTTTATGGGTGCAGGAGATAGGATATTCTGGAAGTTGGATATTCAGGTTTACTCTAGAAAAGACCATGGGTAGCCCATAGTAAAAGCTGGTAATTTTAATCATACAAGGAGTGGAGAAGTGTTTTCAAATGTCTCAGCGAAACATGTAAGCACATTTTGCAGACACGTCACTTAGGAAACAGCTGTGTTGTTTCGGTGTTTCAGTCAAAAGCTGTACTTTTCCATCTCAGGAAGTAAGAGGCTGTAATACTAATTAATGAAATATTGATGTGGGTTGAATAGAAGCAATTAAGGTGAAACAGGGTTTTCTTCCTGCATCTGAAGGTCAAATTAAGGAGCTGCTGTTCTTTACTTCAGGAGTGAACCAACTCAAGACACCTCATTTGAACCAGAATCAGCCCTGAGACTGTCCTTAACAAACACGTATTTCCACAGCCTTAAAGCACTGTCAGAAACTGCTAATCTGTGCATTACCAACATCTCAGCATCTTCTACCTTCACCTTTTTGCTGTATCTTTTCTTACCATGGATAAAGTAAGAGAAAGCACCAAGAAAAACAGGCCTTCCTATACAGTCTCAGAGGGACGTTGCTGAAGGTGATAGAGAAGACTCCCAGAACCAGTAAAATAACTCATGTTTTTCAGACCACAATGGGCTCATATTGTACTTCATACAAACAGCACAGACGTCCCATTTCCACGCAGAACTCCTTGGAGCTGACTGGATTATTGTCAGCTAGGCACAGCCAGCAGACTTCTAGGACAGCTCCTCAGCACACGAGCAGTGACAGACCCATCCTGTAACGTGGGGAATCCTTTACTAGCATAGATTTGCTCGAGGGACAGCCAAAGCCGGGGCACAGCTGTGCCCCAGGAGCCCTGCTGAAGCAGGAATGAAATGAGCACTGCCACAACTGTGGGTGTGAAAAAGCTCTAAACAGTAGTTTCCATTATTACCGATTCTTTCTGCAGTCCTTATCCCCTCACTGGCACAGCCCTGCTGACAAAAAGTGGGTCAAACCATCCTGCAACATTCCTCAGGTCTCATTAAAGGGCAGTTTAGTACTGGGGGGAAACACTATCGATGTAAAAATTGCTAAAGAAGATGCCTTGCAAATTAAAAGCAACATTTTCAGCTGTGATCACGATCAGATAAACTTTACAGATCATTTCAGTGGGGTCGTATCTGGAACTGATACAAAATTTACAGACCTCTACAGAATACAGTTTGTAAATATAGAAAGAAAACATCCACAGGCACACTTACCTTCAGCTGTCTTTCTTTCCAGTAAGTTAAATAAGCAATTATTCATTTAGGAACAATAAAAGATCTGTTCAAGTATTTTAAAATCAATGCTATACTGTAACACTACAAAAGAACATGTGACAGTATTTCATATTGCAGATTAAACAAGATTAATTCAGATTTTAAAGCAAACTGAATCCAGCTTCTAGAGAACTATTAGGAGACTTTAAACTGTTTGCTTGTGTTGAAGCTGGGGGAGAAGGTTACTCAATACTCAGTGTCATTAACATGGCCACTGACAAAAGAAACTCTTGAATTCTGTTTAAACAGATTTTCAGCTCAGTGAATCTGAGGTAAACTTTAGCCAGGACCTCTCATGTTTCCAGGCAATTTAATTTGCTGATCCTGAAATGATAATTACTGCAACAAAGTCAGAAGACCTTTACTTACAACTCAGTAATCTACACAACATGGGCTGCTGATCTAGCAGAATTAAATAGTCCCCAGAAACATTTAATTACTTTTTTGCAATAAATATAATGAACTGGCTCCTTACCGCGTACTAAACTCATTGGTCTAAGCTACCTGGAAGCATCACTCCTAAATATTATGGTGAGAGATCATATTTTATGGCCTTCCTTGTACACATGATTTGACAAGCAAAGACAGACAGGGGTTTTTTGTTGGTTTTGGCGTGTTTGGTTTTGTAAAACATGTACAGCACACTTAACCCTAATGCAACTAAAAAAAAAAAATCTAAGGTTTTCAGTATGCAAAACAAGGTGCTGCTTTAAAACAGGCATATGAGATCCAGGTTAGGCAAAGGAGAAGGTGGAAGTTTTTCTTTGGTTCTCCAAGGTTTCACTAATCTGATTAAGGGTTTAGAACAGAAACCACAGCATAGTCGTCAGTCTCCCTTATGATTCTCACGGATCTGGGTACATATTATGTGACCAAAATCACAAATCACTCAAATGTAGAATCCCTAAATGCAATAATGTGAAATGAATGCCCAATTTGGTCAACTAACCTCAGAAAGATTCGGGTTTTTTGCCCTTCTCCAGCTTTTCAGGAAAAGGAAAGCTTTTTACGCCATTTTCAATTCATGCTTGACTGAAGTACAAGTGGGTCAGCCATGTACTCCACAACCTAAATCGGACTGAAGTTCAAGGAAACTGGGACAAGAGGCCCCAGGAGCTGATAGTCCTTGCACTCACAGTTGCCATTGTTTTTGCACTTAATAACGCCGTGCCATCACTGATTGCAGAGCACTTAAACTGCAGCACGTAACCTGCACCCTGGCAACACTCAGAAGACAGAGGAAATAAAAGTAGATAATCCAAAGTTCAATTTAGTGCCCTCTCAAGGTCAGTCTGAAAAACCCTGCTGTTGAAAATTTAAGTATGCAAGGCTATTTTTAATATTTATGGTCCAAAGGGGGTCACAGAATGGAAGTAAAGTCTTAGTAAAAGCAGTGACACAACTGCCTTTTCTCCTTGAGTAACTTCAGCATTTTAAAGGATTCTCAAAAACAGGATCAACTGCCACTAAAGGTAGAATTACACACCTTTTTTGCTTCATGAATTGAATTAATGTGCCAGTAACCTCCACACTCACAAACTAGCAGTCGCATAGTCATAACAGCTGAGAAAAGCAGACCCAAATAGCTTCGGAACAAAGTGATCAAATTTCTCAAGCTATTTAGTTTACTGCAAATCATTCTACACATGGTAATCAAACTGATAAACTGCACAGCCTTAGACTCCACAAAGTCTGGAGCCATTCCATTCAAATGCAGCATCCTCTCTTAAAGGAAAATAGAACTCGGTCGGGTTTTTTGCATGACACAGAAATAAAACGTAATAAAATCATTCTGGGATTACAATATCAAACTTGTACACACTCAAATGGAATGGCTTAAGCCAGATTTCTAACATGTTCTTTGTGCATATATATGGTTTATATGCACACAAACATATAAAACCAGCCACTACAGAGGTTTTGTGCCTAAAAAAGGAAAGGACTGATGGGTTCAACAGCTGAAACAGGTGTGAGATGAAAGCTTCAATTATGCAGAAATACCTTAGAAGTTGAACTGAAAGTAAGATTTCTCTTTCCCCAAGAATAAGAAAACCAAGTCATGTGCTTGCTCAATGAATAATAAATTTCACATTTAACTATCTTTATCATACAGCAGTTGGAAGAATAAAACAGATACGTAAGATCTTGAAATAATGCAGGAAAAAAGCTTAGACAGAAGAAAATTAATGACAATGAAGAAAGCATGACAAAAAGGCATCTAAAAAGGTATGATTTATAATATTTACAAGCCATATATTAAGATATTTTTCATAATCATACTCTTTAATGTCACAGTTCAAGCCAAAAAGATTTCATGTGAGAACAGGCATTTTTCACTTCTGGTTCTGAAGGCCCTGAAGCTTTAATGGAACCATCTGATACAAACATCATTAGAAAGGAGGAGGGTGGCTGAAAATCTCCTAAAGCTCAGAGCACACCAAAGAACAAATTTCAAACATATTTTTGTAATGTACTTTGGAGTATTTACTGAGGTTATTTCAGAACATGAAGAGTGTTCGTTCTTATGTGTTTCGGACATAAGTACAATTTTAAAAAAGAACATTAAAAGCACAAAAGAGCTGGTGAGTCCAGATGGAAGGGTTTTCTTGCATTGAGTATTACTGACCTCTGGTTACCTGAAGGGTAACCACAAACATGCTCCTGTAGAAAAGTTTCTTTCTTTCCCATCCTCCCAGCAGAAGTAGGAATACTAGTATTTCTGTTTCACTTGAAACTCAGTTTATGCTGGAAGAACCTGTCCAACTGTCCGTATTTGAAAGATAAAACAGCTGCTCCACTGAGGCAAAAGACCTATTTGATGCATCAGTCATCCCAAAAAATAAAAACGGGTATCACACTCAAAGCACCACCTCTAAAAGATGTGCTACATAGAGTATTCAAGAGCTTAACAACCTTAAGACAACGTGCATTTATGCTGTACCTTGTAAATGATGAAACCGAAAATGAAATGTCCATCTCGCAACACGTTCAAACATTTTCCCCTCATAAGAGCACTACAAAGAATTTGAATATTCAGTGTATTTCATAGGAAGAGAAAAATGCTTTATTACTTAGTTTATAGTTGTCCTACTGTCTTAAAAACTGTGGCCATAATTCCAACTGAAAATGTCAATTTCCAAACAAAGAAGGCTGATATGCATTGATGCTGTCATGGACAGGTAACACTTCAGCATTGGAAACTCTTGGCTCCAATCTTTGAGTCTGACAATCCATGAGCTTTAACTGTGACAGAGGACAGTCCACCAGACTTCATTTTCATTAGGAAAGAGCCAATTCCATCCAAAAGAATTCAATCAGGAAAAATTACCCCTTCACAGAAAACAAATATTAGATCTGCTTGCATTTTTAATGCCAGATTTTAATTAGGAAGTCAACACACGAACTGTTATACCATGATGTAACTATCTGTTTCTTATCATATGAACAGATTTTTATTTTAACATCCATTTGTCCTCTTTATTACCCCCTCAACACTTGCATTATCATCTCATTACTGTCACACAGTTATTAACTACGCAACTATCTGATCCTGTGCTTAATGCTGCTCTGAGAGCATAAGCAATCCAATACTGCAATTCTCAACACAAACCAAGGGAATGATCAATGCCCAACTACACTGCAAAATAAAGATAAAACTCTAAATCCAAAGTATTTCAGTCCTGCATTTCTACCACTGGCACCTAAAACTCCTTTCAAGGGAATGAAGCTGGTCTTTCAGAAATACTTGTGTATTTATTCTTCCTGTTACATAAACTGAAGAATCCCAGTGACACCAAACCAGTCTGGCCAACATTCTGTTAGAACATAAAACCCACCCATCGCTCAGCCTTAGGAGCTTTCTGTAGAAGAAGATACAGTAGCTGCCACACAAACCTTGTGCTGGCCTTTGTTCTGGGGCTCAAAAACAATGCCTGCTACTAACTGCAACAATTTAGAACTGCAGCCTAAATTATGTGACACCAGGAGAGCCCTAAGGGTTTTTTAAAGTTCTCCCTGGTTGCTTGTGTGAGTTAATACACCCCTACAATATTCATCAAATAAAGAAGTTTCTAGAGATAGCCTTTTCAACCCAAAATTAGTGCAGCATCAAAGAAAGCTGTTTGAACACATTTAGTGCTGGTTCACAGCTTTGACTAAGCCCTAGGAAAACTAACACTGAAATCAGTTTTAATAACTCCCCGTGGATCCAATTGACAGACCTAAGGAAAATGCATGGCCACTGCCCATTTTCCAGTGCCTGGGAAGGTGGAAGTCCGTGGCAGACAGCACCAACACCGGCAGGAGAGGCAGAAGGGAGGAGGAAAGCTCCTCCCAATGTCACTGACCCAAGGCAATCAGAACGCGGGGACACAGAAAGGGTTCCTCCAGCTCTGCAAAAACCTTCTGGCTCGGGGGGTGCAAGACAAAGCCAGCGCTTTTGCCTGTGAGAAAAAGGCACTGAAAGCTTGGCCCAAACTCCCAAAATCTCCAAAATCATCTTGAAGTGTACTCTAGTTAGGGTATTTTAACATCAATATTCCAAGAATACAGCCAACGATTTCAGGGTCTGGATGCCAGTTACAATCTGAATCTTCATTGGCTCAACACAGATAACTGGGAATTCTGTGTCAAGCTTGACATTCTAGAGAAAAAATCAGAATAAATCCAGCAACGAATTGTTAAATGAATTTTCAAGTAGATAACTCCTTGAATATTCAAGATTTAGACAGAACTTCAAACTACTCCATTTTCATTTTATGCATTGGTCATATGTGTGCCAAATCCCTACTTGGTCTTTCACCCAAAATGATGACTTAATCTTTTTTCTTTAAAACAGAAGAACAACTGGGTAACAAGATACAAAAATGTCTTTTTAAGGTTATGTAGTTAGATTTCCACACCTCTTTCAGTGTTCACAGCTACATAAAGCAGTTAAGCACTTGAAATTGGGTGATGGTGGATACATGGAAGACATGACTTCATTCCTTCTTTTTTTGGGCAGATAGTAGAGCCAGATTGAGATTTTTCACAGTACTCCAAATTTAAAACTTACACGTTGGTTCTGATGTAAATGCCTAGGTGAGGGATTTTGTCATCTTAAATTTAAATGTATTTATACTTTAAAATGAAATTTTAAAATTTATTACGTGAAATGAGAAGTAATTCAATGAAATTTAAAATTAATTTAAGCAACGATTTGCACATTGCAATAACTCTCACGAGCCACTTCAGCTGCACAACTAGAGCAAGCAGCTCCAATTGAGTTCACTGTGGAAGGCAATGCAGAGGTTCCTGCAGGATTGCAACAACAGCTGACAGAGCAATTTAACAATTGCTGTAGTTTTACATTGCTTATTTCTCCCCATTTGCAGGGCTTAACAGTGCACAAGTCAACTGCTCCTGCATTACAAAGAGTGCTTGACAAGATTTTCGTTACAGCTTTTTTTTCCTGAAATGAGATCACGTAACTTTGCTCTCTAACTACTCACTTCAATAGAAAAAAATCTCCAGACTCACGTGATACATTTTTCCTTGGCAAATTCAAAACACATTTCGAGAAGCATATTTTATAAAATCTTCAGCCTTAGAGAGCCAATTTGTACAGCAGACTTTCATGGTATTTTTCCTACCTAATAAGTTGCATTCCAGTGAGTATGATAGTTAAATTAGATACTTGACACATCCCTGAAAATTAAAAATCCCATAAAACCGTTATAAACTTCAAAACTGAACTACCAGCATCATTCACAACTCAGACAAACCATATCTAAAGATATTATACTGGGCCAGCATTATTCACTCAAAAAACGGAGTATTTTATCCATGTTTATGAAATGTGAACTAAACACTGCAAGCACAAAAAAAACCCCCCATAAAACGTGCACAATGCAAATACCTTTAGATGGGTTTGAAAACATCAGATCCTGTCCATCTCCTTCCATATTTCCCTGCTATGCAATAACATCTCTTAGCAGTGGCATAAAAACTGCTAAAATTATTACTGTAAAACCAGTAATTTTGTTCAGCAGTACATTCATTACATGCTAAATTTAGCCCCATTTTCCCTTAATTACAATTACACAAAGTGTTTCTGCAATACCTAATAACAAGTCGAAACAAAGGTGCTTCCTATGTGGCCTCTTTGGCAAGAGAGAGGAGGAGGGATAAAGGCGAGCTCTCTCTCCAGTTGGAGTTTTAGCTTCTCTGCAGTGAAAAACCCCTGCTAACTGGACCTCTGTAGAGAGAATACATCATATTTTATCAGCCTGATCAAAGTCTAAAGCAGAGAACCTACAGGTTATCTCGCAGAACCCCAAGGAAATTCAGAATCAAGGCATGGTGCTTGTTTTATCTCTTTGTGCTTATCAGCTGCTGAACTGTTTGGTCCTGACTTGACAATGATTAACATTGCACCACACAGATTTTACTCATGATACCCACACCACCCACAGCATTTACATTCTCCAGAAACTATGGAAGAGGCTCTAACCCAAGTGCTAAAAATACAGTAATTTGATCCAGACTAAACCCACATGTTGCTCTCTGATACAGGATACTATGAGCAAAGCAGAAACAGCTGCTTTTGTATTACTTTGGACAAAGGATTTAGTGGTCAAATTCAAACCAATTTTAAGATCAAATCTCATTTCAAATCAGTTTTAAGGTTCACCTACATATCCTTTAAATTGTCTTTTAATCTCCTCAAATCTGTGTTTATGAACATATAATAATAAATTCGGTCCTACCTCAGTGAACAGACAAGATATTAGTGACATCCAATGCAGAGAACAATTAAACAACAAAAAGCACAAAATGTTCTGCAATACTGTCCTGTCTTGTAAAATGGTCTCTGCTGCCAATC
>JAWWEU010000040.1:56928506-56952180 GCA_035583155.1 Acropternis orthonyx | reverse complement strand
ATGGGGGAATGGGGATGGGAATGGGGGAATGGGAATGGGGATGGGAATGGGGATGGGAATGGGGATGGGGGAATGGGGATGGGGATGGGAATGGGGGCTCCGGTCACCGGGGGGACACAGCCACGTGGGTCCGTGTGCAGGGCACTGCTGGGTCACCACCTCGAGATGAGGGGCTTCGGCCACCGTGGGGTCACCTCGAGGGGACACAGCCAGGTGTGTCCGTGCCAGGACACCTCGGGGTCACCTCGGAATGGGGGGGCTCCGGCCACCGTGGGGACACCTCGAGGGGACAGCGCTGCGTCCCCTCGGGGGCGGGGACACGCTCCCGGGGACACTGCGGGGTGTTTGTTTCGGACGGGACTGTTCGCCGCTCCCGGCCGGAGCCACCGCCGTGACCTTGTGCCGTCCCTTCAGCCTTCGCCTTCCCCTCCGCCCATTCCTGCCCCGCGCTTCCCGGCCACCTGGCCCTCCCCATCGCTGCCCTGCCTCGGGCGCTGTCCCCCGGACTGGCCCGGTTGAGGACAGCGAGGGCTCTGGATCGTGGGGCAGGGCTGGCAAACAGTCCTCGGAGTCCTTTCCTCTTGGCCATGGTTCTTGTGCAAGAAGGATCTGCATAGGATCAGGATCGGCGCCAAGCCTTCCTGTACTCCTTCACTTAGTCAGTGACTCAGTAACTTCTTAAGGAGTTTTAAGTTCACTAGGAATTTAACTCATGGCTTCATTGTGAGACCAGAGCACTGGGATAAATTTTACTTTCTGGGGAAAAAAAAAGTCCTTAAAAGTAGATTTGAATTAATTGCAATTAACATCACTATGAAATTCGGTCAGGTTGGATAAGCTGCGTAAGACTGAACATGATTTCTCCCTCCCTTAATCTCCTTGTCTTCGCTCTCCCGTGTTGAAAGTCTGCAGTTCACCTTTGAGAGGAGAAATCGTGACATTTATTGTTTCTTCTTTCACTTCTGGCCACAGCTGAACTTTGTTTTTTTACAGTCTCATTAAGTGTGAGATAAAGCTTTGCATAAGCCACCTTTCTTCAGAGGAGATGACAGGCGACACGTCCAATCACAAATCCAGCTCTTTCTGTATGGAATCAAGCTTCTGTTTTGCCTGGAGCACTGTCAGAGCTGGGAAGGAATCCTCCGTGCCAGAACACTTAAAGACTTCCCTCAACCTCGACATCAAAACAGTCATTCATCTCTTTGTATGGTCAAATAATGCTCAAACTTGTTCAAAGATCGAAGGAACAGCACAGGAATTCAGTGTAAATCACAGCACTCCCTGGCAGGACTGAGTTCCTGCTGCCAGGAAAGGGAATTCCAGCTTGGCAAGGGACAGCAGTTTCAGCTGCATCGACTTTGTTAGGCCACTGTGCTGCTTACACATTTTATACGGGTATTTTATATACATACATAAGGTATAATTATAGGTATTACATTATAATATTTGCAGCTAAATTGTATATAATTTATTGCTGTATTTACATACATTTTGCTGTATTTCCACATCTATACTTACTAAACTTCTTATATATATGTATGTTGTATATATATGTAATATATAGAAATGTAATACATATATATGTAATGTACACATATATGCGTAATATATACACATATATATGTAATATATATACACACACACAAATATAGGTACGGTAAATTTAGCCCTTGTGTCACAGTGTGCTATTTTGGGAGTCTTCATATGGAACTTGAACTGCCTTCCAAGGGAACGGAGGGTGATCAGAAGTGAGGAATTAACACAACATTTTTTATACTAACACTGGATTCAGATTTTGTTACAACTCAAGAAATAACAATTGTGTTTTCCAGTTTTCCCCCTAAACATCTTCAAAAATCAAATAGCAACTGCTATGAAACATCTTTATAAATGCTATGAAATTATAACTTTGACAATAAAAAGGTAAAGGCAGGACTATTAATTGGAAAAGAAAGAAGTTTACCAAAAGGCAATTTTTATCAACACCTTAATTTAATATTTGGAGGTTTCTCAAGGCACCACTTTAGGGAATGGGACTTTCAAGCTGCTGAATATTCTTTTCTGCTTTCAAGATGTTTCCTATGCTTTTTTCCCATTTAGATGAAAAAGGCTCAGGCACCTTTGGAAGCCCAGAGGACAATAACTGCTATCAGAATTTTCAAAACACAATTTTAGCTTGGCAAGTTTTCGCCCCGTTCCCAAGTGTACCATTTGAAACAATACAGAAAGCAACATCATCAGAGTCATCTTTCTGGACCAACACTACTGCCCTTCCTGTGAATTCCCTCCCCACATGAAAGCAGAATTTGCCTGCGTTGGGGTTAACACACATGCTGGTGCAGTAATTTGACTTCATTGCTTAGAGTAACACAGTTTAATGTATGTATAAATATATACAGGGCTTGAGGCTACTGGCACTGAATAAATACATATATGCACTCGAAAAACTGCCTGGGGAAATATACCTCAGCGGTTAATAAAGCGCTATTTCTTTCAATTTCTAAAATGTAGATTAACTTCATGCATATTCAAGCACTTAAGTTTTTCTTGTAGTGAATTAAAAGAGATTAGTGGTCTAATTATATCTGTCATCAGCGATGCATGCTCCCAGCACGATGGCACTATTATGATGCCATAAATAATTTATTGATGTCATGAATCACACTTTAACATATTAATCATTCTTATTTTAGCATTTTGATTTTTTTCTAAATATTAAAAATATGAAACCATTAAAACATTGTTAAATTATTACTATCAAAATGCAGTTTCAGTTATATTAAAAATGTGACATCCTGGGAAAGATTATCTTAATGCTTTTTCTTGGAGGAACAGCTGACAGTCTATCCAGCTCTGGTGGGCATTTGATTTTGACTGTTAGGAACAGGACAGGAAGTTTCTGGGGGAAAAAAAACCAACTCCTCTCTCATTTTAGATAAGTATCCCACGGTTATTTTTACTTTTAACACAATCTATTTTTAAATATGCTTCTTGTTTCTTCTGCTGTCCTCAGAAATTCCATGTGTCCTTTTAGGCATCAGTACTTTCTCTGTAAGGAAATTCTGACTCTTGGCTTCACTCGGCACAAATTTTATTTGTGTTTCTTGACTGTTGCAATAACATTCAGCATTCTCTTCAAAATGTTTCTCTCTTGCTGAGAAAGTCCACGTGTTATTACATCTTTATTTACACTTTAAATGTAAATTTTAATCCTGAACCATATTTGGATTGCAAATGTAATGCCATTAGTGACTATATGTGCCAACCAATGACAAAGAATTTCAGATTATTAAATTTAATTCCACTCAAATCAAGGAATTTCACTGTTTCACTGGGAAAGAACTTTTCAAATAAAAGACACGTTTCTGTCTGAAATACTCTTTAGTATCTCCTCATTTTTCACACCACTGTTTCACTGTTTCACACTGTCCAAACTGTTCTCTTCTACAACAGTTGCCTATGACTAACTCAGATGTGAGTGATATGCTTTTGATAGGCACAAAATTTGAGAATAATTAAGGCATAAAAGACTCCTGTCAATGGTAAAGGTATCTATGTCATCATAACAACTGGGAAAGTTCTGGCTAAGCACTGCTCCAAGTATGGAGAGCTTGCCTAAGCCTTGATGGCAACTTAAAAGAGGTGGAAAAAACATCCAGTCCAGCACACGCAACTTCCTGCTATTCAATAAAAACAATCAGTTTTTCCAAGATACTCATTTATGTTCCTATTTCCTCTTAATAATCGAATTTTCAACAAAATTGTGGCCAGCTTTTCTCAGTCACAGCTTTTCTCAGCTATACAATATATATTTCTTTTAATTCCGTCTGCTTCAGAAACAGCACTAGCCCGTAATGGCAGAGTAAAGCCCTTCCTTTACTGCAGATAAATGAGCCCTGCCTGACACGTCCTGCTGATGAAATGCAGGACTATACATCTTCTGTGAAATGTCCATTGTTTTCCTAAGTTTATAGCAGGAAGTGAAGCAGGAGACAGGGACATTTCAGGCAGAAGTCCCATTGTAAAGCCAACAGTAACAGAGGGATAACACTGTTTCTTTTCTCCTAATTAAGTTCCTAAAGTCACATAAAGAAGCTATTCTGTGGGAATCTTATTAATTCCTTCCATGTCAAAGAATTAATAGGGAGAAAGGTTAGTGCCCAGGAAGCAAACCCCCTATTGAACTCCAGCAATGAGCTCCTTCCACACTGATGCCATTATAACAACTCCCTGTAGCTGTTTGGAGCTTGTCAATGTAATTCTTCACACAATACTGTCCTTATGCCAGCGATCACTTGAGCATACGAGGAACACTATTTTAAGACTGTGGCACACATTTATTTCAGCCCTGCCCAGCAAGTTCTTACACCAACCAGAGTCAGAGCTTTTGAGAACTGCTATTTCTGATTTATTTTGCTCCCCTGAAAGCCAAACGGGTGTCCCAGACTCAGATACGTTTGGGGGATGATTGGCCCAAGGCCACAATCAGTTACTCCGAACTAAGAGCTTGTCTGCTGGCAGTCCCTCAGATTTAAGCCCACTTAAGCCCTCTCAGTCAAACAGACTTTAATCTTTTGGAGAACTGGGCAAAAAGAGCTACTTTACCTTTGAATAAGAGCACCCACACGAGCTTTATCATCTTTTATCATACTTGGTAGCATCACACCTTCAGTCAATCCCCCTTGACGTGCCTCTGGTGGAGAACCGATCTCCCTAATCCCCGCAGCCCCAGCTGATGGCAGAGCATCCCCCAGGCTGTTCCCAGCCTCTACACCACTTTGTACCATTAGTTGTGTCTTATTACAGCAACAGCTTTACTTCAAGGCGTGAAAAGTTTTAAGATTTTATCCCTGAGTACGCAATTAAAAGTTTTCCTTTCCAGTTTCTCTTCCTCCTCACCGGATTTTCACCTTTACCTTTCAACACCAGGTACAAAGAGGCATCTCACAGGGTGCTATCCACACACTACCCTCCTCCTCCTGCTAGCTATGACTGTTTTTGTTTCCTTGTCATCCTCCTGTTTCAGAGTCTGCAGACAAACACACGAGCAAAGACTCGTTCCAGCTACCACAGACCTTTCCTTATTCAACTATTTCCTTATTCAATTATTTCCTTATTCAAAAATCTCCTTATTCAAAAGATTTCCTTACTCTAATTCCTTCAGAGAATCATTGTGTTATTGTTCAACAATTCTTACACAGGAAAAAAAAAAACCACAAACCAGACATTATGTAGCAATAGAGCTTCCTAATTTTGAGTTTCTCAAGAACATTTTGCTTACCTACACAGGAGGCCTCAAGTTCTGCACAGAAAAGGAAGCATTCCTGCTTGCTTTCAGATTGATTTCTGGGGTTTGTGTGATAGTGACAATCAGAAACCTGGCCTTAGTGTTGTAGAATTTCATGTTACTTCCGTTTTGCTCCTTAAAAGTCCCACTTCACACACAGTTTTTCATGTATTGGAAGTGAAAATATAGTTAGGCCTTCAAACTTTAACCTCTGCAAAAAGCCTGCTGGAAAAGGAAATGGGGAGAAAGCAGCCTGATGTGTATCATCAGTGGCCTACTGCTTTTAAAAAGAAAGTGGAATGAGATCAGGAAGAGAGGGTCACTGCATTTGCAGTCCCTTTGACTTCTTGATCTTTAAAGAGAACATTGCATTACTTAATTCATGTTTGGGTCAGCAGATAAATTAACACATTGGCTGGAGATATAACTGTAAAATGTGGTATCAGCATTTGAAATCTAAATTCTGGTTCCGAGATTATATACTGCACAGTAAAAGATTCCTATCAGGATTTTTTTTTCCCCAGTCAGTAATACTTTAATGTTTTTATTTTGAGGTAGTAGTGATAACTTACTAGATATTTTACAAAGCTATTCCATCCTCAAGGGTTTGAACCGTGCTTTCTCAATACTACAGTGGTCAGATAGAAGGATTGGCATATTCAGAACTGATAGCTCTGCTACAAAAGTATTTCCCATTTGCTCTGCAAATGCTGTATTTGCATTAAATATACCTGCTACAGGGACAGAAATCTTTATTTTTTGAAAGCAACAGCAAGACTTCCAGCCCTGACTTCTGAAAAATTATCATCACATTAAATCAACGGAAGAGATGCTTTATTATACTGAATCCTGAGGGTGCAAGCTCAGATGAGCTTACCCTTTCCAAGCCATGAGAAAGCCCTAAACAATTAAAACAGACCATTCAATGGCAGTGCCATTACCATTCTGTCTTAGCAATGCCTGTATTCTGAAGGCCCCGATTCAACTCACTGCCTACCTGTACTGACAAAGCACAGAGTAACCACCTGACAAACCAGTTTGGAAGAACAAGACTGTTTAGATGCTACCCATCAATGAAATGACAGCTAAAAGCATCCCCTGGATCCAGTCTCCAAAGCCTTCTACAGCAAGAAATCTTAGTTTTGCTTTCACATTAAGCCTCCCCGAAAGTGAGACTGAAAGTCACTGCAGCTCAGTTAGTAGGTTATGTACTACAAAATACAATTTACTACAGTCTCATAGTTCCTAAGGCTGTTGCTACTTCCCACTTTACAAAAGGCAGTTGGGGGTAAAACTGGAAACATCTGCCCACGAAATATCACCTAATTAAAACAACACTACTGATGATTAACACATCTGACCACACGTCTACTTACCTGTCAAGGTTCAAATATACAAGGAAGACTCATAGTCAGGAACTAAAAAAAACACCAAAAAACTAAAGCAAACAAACCAACAACAACAAAACAAAACAACAACAACAAAAAAAAACCAAACAACCCAACGAAAAACCAAAACTAAACCAGAAAACCCCAGCCTCAAAATACGAGACCTGGAATTTTAGATGAGCTTCACTGTCCTGCAGTGATCATCTTTTCTTAGCCTTATTTCAAGAGCCAACTAGAATATGCTTTTGCAGAGGCCAGTGAGAAGATTCAAGTCTGACAAGCATAAACCCAGCTGGATTTTGGTCTTTATTTTAATGGAATATACAAGATCAATGAAGACCAAGATTACACGTGGAGTGACTCAGTCTACATATTTCATTCTTCATGGCAAGGATGAATCCCAGATTATGTGTAAGGATATTACTGGTCAGCCCAGCCCAAGCTGCTCTTCCCCATGTTCAGACTGAGAGTCATCAGCACCAACTGCCCCAAAGACCACAGTTTCCTGCCCTCTGCTAGGAGGACCTTCAAAAGCAGGCAAAGTGGTCTGTTTTACATGTTCAAGAAACTAAACACTTTTGGGAGAGGTTAACTTTGTGGCTCCAGGGACATTTACAACTCTCAGCAACAGCTAATCACAGACCCAACTAGTTTGTTTATCTGCTATGCTGTTAGAAGACTGAAATACCCATTTTTATCCTTTGCTCTCTCTGTTTTGGTAGCTAATCATCACACCTGTTGTTATCATAGGCTGCCAGAAATAGTCTGCCACGTGCAATGGTATTTTGTTAGAGTACACATAAAATATATAAAAATATACAGATATTTGACTTACATACATGCATAAGTACACTAAGAGATGCTGGTGCAAATAAAGATCTATCATTGGCTTCAAGCAATGAGATTTATCACAGTATGTGGCTGTTCTGTCTGTTTTTCCACAGACAGGCATCATCTCAAAATAAAAATTAATGGCTAGTGAAATAATCCACCCATATACCATCGAAACACTCCCTCAGTCCATCAGGCTTTCTACCTTTAAAGAATTAGCAGCTCAGAACACTTAGAGGAAATAAAAAATCCCCCACCCTCAGCATGTAAAAAGCTGTTTTGCAATTTCTTAATACTGGTTGTAAGTCATTAGCTGCATTAACTGACCATAGTCTCGAGTACCTGTATTCCTATTTTTTTCTATCTGTTCTTCTTTTACTACAAGAATCTGAACCATCATCGTGACAATATTAACATTTATCACTATCACCCTTTCACAGAACCCACGGCTCATTTATTATAGGAAACAAGGGATAGGCTACTAGAGGAAAGAAATAATATCCAGCACAGCAAGAAATTTCTTTCAGAATGCATGTTTTGAGTTGTCATCTTTATAAAGGAAGTTCCTAGTCATTATCAGGAGAATATAAGTTTATACAAATTATATAAATACTATAATATATACATACACAAGTCAGTGTATGTCCAGTACAGTTCCTGGTTTTTTAGTGTTTCACTTCTTTTCAAAGGCTGCATTGCCTCCTTTAGTATTTCCTACATGCAATGTAGCAAAACACAGGAACCTGTTCTAGAACTGCTATTTTATTCACGATATCTTCCTACCAGGAGTGCAGCTGGCGTTCTGTTATCACTTCCACATGGTTAGGACAGGCTTTCCTAAATCTCTCACACGATTTCCTTTGGCTCCCGTGGCTTGCCCAGGGCGACTCCTCGGGTCCCGCTCGGGCCCGTCACTCTGGGCCATCTCTTCATCATACCTGAAAACAGGGCAAGTTCAGCGCCTTGTCCTGCCACACACACACACACAGTGGGTCCTCTGTATTCTATTTTGCTCCATATCTAGCCCTGCAATGTAATGCAGGCTGTTCCACACACGGCTTTATGCCTGCGTAATACGGCACGCAGCTCTGCCTCTGAAATGCACCACCCTATGATTTTACAGTACAGGCCATCTGAAATGTCTTGGGCTGCTTTTTGAAAGAAACAAACCACCTGGCAGCTTTAGTGAAAACTCCTGAGCTTGTGAAATTTTGTGCTTGTGAAATTTCCCTCCTTCTGCAGGCCTGTGGTTAAGCAGAACATCAGGCTGCTACCAGCTAAGTAAAGACTTGAGCTATTGCTTCAAACAGAGGATTTTTAGCTGCAGTATTAAAACCCCACTGTTGCATCAGAGAGCGAGAAGGGAAAGAATGAGGTGAACTAAACAACCATGTGACTAAATTTAAAGCATTTGACGACATGTCTTTGGTAACACTTAACCACAGTGATGAGTAGGCCTTTAAATAGCTAGGCCTTTATATTATCTAAAATACCTTTTGATATATCTATATAAAATATCTTTTAAACATCTTAAACTGTCCTTTTAATATCTATGGCCTCAGATAACCTCAGTATATAGTGTCATATACTCAGATAACTCAGTATATACCGACCTCTTAGCTGCTATGCAAATTCCAAGCCGAATTTGGCTATAGATAGATAACTGTAATTAACAAAATAGAATACTAACGTATTTTGTAGAACAATTAAAATATAGACTTAGTTACACTATTTCATGGGTATTCACAGCTACCACATATATAACTCACTTCCCTCCTTATAATACAGATTGAGGAATTTCAAAAGGATCTGACAACTTTATTTATTATTACCTCCATGAATTACAGGAGTCAAGAGGCATTATTTCTGTGAATTGAGACAAAATTTGCATCAAATAACTATTATAGTCATTTAACTACCTTCTATACATTACCCTCAACACAATTAAAAGTTCTGCACATGCAGAAGACAAACATTCTCCTTTGTCTCTGTCCCTCAAATCCAGCTGCTGGAAGCTCAGAAGGTGCAAGCAAGGGCCTTATCAGACAAGTACCGTTCTCTCTGGACATGAGGAGAGGCAACACTGCTTCGATGCACTCCCACCTCCACTATTGCAGCCCTAAAGAAATCAAGTGGTACTTTGTGCCCATTTTTCCCATCAGAACGAGGTTCACCTTCTCTCTTTGGTCTACATTACACATCCAAAACAAAAAAAAAAGTGAGGGGACAGAAAAAACATTTGCCTTCATATAAAACACTGATAAGACTTACAAGACTTCGTAGTTGCCAAGAACCTCTTTTGGTGGAGATTTATTCCATTTACAGTCAGGAATTTCCCCGTTAGGCACAGCAATGTTGAGGGTGTCGTTAATCAGATTGTACTTCAAGATGCGATCATTGGCAGTGCTCGAAGTGAGGGAAGGGGAGGCATTAACCTGCAGGAGACAAAACCATAGTCAGCATCTCTCTTCAGAGTGGTATACAGCTCTCCAAACAGCATGTGTGATGACTGTGTACTGCGTGGGGAGACTCGTCACCTCAAAGCACATCTCTCAGTTCCTCATCCACTGGAAGGAATCCCCCACTGGGAATTTCTCTTTTTACTTAAAAAGGAAAGTACCACACCACTAAGTGTCTGCAGGGTCAGCCTGGAGGTTTTTATTGAGATGAGAGTCACCAGGGTGAATCAGACAACACACAGATATTTTTTTGTTTGTTTTCATTTTCTAAGTTTACATGGTTACAAAACCCATAAACTTCAGTACTTAAAACTTGCCTAGTTCACTGTTACATACAGAAATCTGGGGGTCTCTTCTAGGTAACCAACTTTTATTTAAGTTCTTAATCTGAGTTCTCCCCTGCTCAGTTGGTTGAAACAAGGTGCTAATAACACCAAGGCTGTGGGTTTGATCAATGGCCCAAGGTTTGTGGGCCGTTTACTTAAGAGCTGGACTCGATGATCCTTGTGGGTCCCTTCCAGCTCAGAATATTCTGGGACTCTGTGAAATTGTGAGCTGGAAAAACACATCCATGCTCTCTCTCAAAGCACTACATTGTCTAATCTTGTCTTAATTAAAATTGTGATACATTTAACGTAGCTCTTTGTTCCATGCTTATTTTGGAGAAGTGGCATCAGAACAATAAATGGATTTTTATTTTTTTATGACGTTCATTTACTTTAATTAGATTGAGAAGGAAGAGGGACAGATAAAATTTATATAGAACATACATATCTTAACACACTAAAGAGAATGTTATGTAGGAAAAAAGCCCATTCCAAATATCCCAATTACCCTTTGTGTGCCCCTTTTCTTTCCTCTCAAGCTGTAACATTAAGGCCATGGCACCATTTAAAACTTCAATTTGATGTTATGTTCCACCAAGCCAATGCCAATTTTCCAGCTACTGATACAGTGTCTGACAGGTTTGCTAACACTCTTAAGTCCAGTTGTATGGATTCACTGGATTAAAAGACAAAACACAAAGCCACAAACGAAGAGAAACAACCAAACAAACTGGTCATTCCATGGCCCGTTTTACTTTCCATCATTTTTCTTAATCCACTTACCTGATGAACAGAAATATTGTTTAAAAAGCAGAAATGAGTGAAATGAGAGGAGAGTTTTTTCCTGTATTTTATGTAACTTTACCTCAATCAGCCAGGGTTTTAGCCTGTCATCAATGATAATGTCATATCCGTAGCACTCAAAGCAGTGTTTATCATTATTCATTACAGGCTAAAGAAAAAAAAGACAACAATATGCATTAAAATCAACAATTCAGTAAGTAACCTGATTACACACTTTGTTTGCTAAAATGTGATGACATTCTGAATCTTCTGCACTGGTTTTCAGTGCTATAACTCTGAAAAAAGCTTGCTAACTAGTAGCTCAGGATTGCCTTTTTTTTCCAAGCTGTAAGCAAATATTTCAATACCAATGATTGCACTGATGTCAAGTATCAAGTTATACTAATTTTCCATTATGTTTCCAGTGTGAAAGTAAGTGTTTTCATATTTTGCAAAAGTAATAACAACATTTAAAGCCTCCACACACCAGGAGAAAACAGGAGGCTTGGAAATTTACAGCTTCACAAATTCTGTAAACTTTAGGAAGACTCATTCAAAAAAAATTTCTTTTATTCTGCTGCTGCAACTATGCAGAAACTTTAAGTCAAACAGTTACAAGATACATTTTTAAATTATAATTAGCTCAAGTCAACTATAACCCCAAAGCCAGGAGAGACCAAGGAACAAGCCATGCTTGGCTGCACATCCTCTGGAGGATCAGTAGCTTTCCAGCATCTGCTAAACATTTGCAGTAGGCACAGTAAGACTCTTCTTCTATGCAAATCTCATCAGATCCTTCAGAGAAACCTTAGTAACAGGTTAGAGAGATGCTTTGCCCCAGACTAATAATGAAAGCTTTTCAGTTCTCCAGGGACTGAGAGGGGGAAGGAGGAACAAGCATTTCATTACATTTGCCATTGTCAGAAAGGCAGAGGAGCAACAAATTTCATGCTCAATCATTCTCAGCAGTTTTTCCTCTTCTCTTTTAAGGTTCTGCTAACACCGGATTAAATGCCTTGTCCTCTCCCAGCTGTTTTCCAACAGGATTGCACAGCAGAGGCCAAGTTAAGCCATGCTTCCCCACTTCCCACTGCTCCTTGCTGCATGACCTTATCCCTTTCCTCATGCTGTTCTGGTGTTCTGCTCCTTCAGTGACTCAGCTTATTGCACTGGCAGAACGCTAACCCATCAATAAAGCACGGGAGCAATTTGTCAGCAGGGCAAGGGAGCTGATTCAGCTCACAGCAGTGCCAGGACCAACCCAAAGGAGAGGACAAGACGATGCACTTGAGAACAGGAGAGTCCTTGGCACCACTGAGCTCTTCAGTTCCCCCAGGTGACCCACAGAGCAGTACCTGCTCTCTAATGTAATCATGGGATATTACTCAAACACCAGAGAGTCACTCAAGCAGAGGACTGGTTGCTACCTTTCTTTTTTTTTTTTTTTTTAAATTAAATAAGAGTTCACGATAACTACGTGACTTGTGTATAAAGGAGGTGAAAGTGGGTTATGTAACTCTGATGAACTAATAGCCTGAGGTTTTCTTCTCAGCTAAATTGTCCTCCAGAGGTATTTTTTCCTTGACACATTTGTTATTGCTGCAATGACATCACGCATTTTGGCAGAACTCAATACTATTCACAAGGGCAGTATCAAGTCATATTAAATAGTTCACAAAGCCCTCAAGGAAAGAGATTTACTCATTCCTTCATATACACACAGGTAGCTCACCCACTCACCCACGCAAGAAGATTCTCAGAGAAATCAAGAGATAACAGCACTGCAGAAATCAGCACCGACACCATCACTCCAACAGCAGAAAAAAGATGTAGGGAGGGACTTTGATGGCAAACTCACTTCCATGGTTATGAGAAGCCTGCAGCCATAACGCTGCTGCTGGCAGCAGGCCAGGGACAGTACTCACCGCCACAGCCTTCAGTGACTGCACAATGATCCAGTGGATTTCATCAAATAACTTGTTTGTGACTTCCTTCCCGCGGGTGCTCTCCAGGTACAGGCGTAAGTTACTCACTGTCCACTTCCCTCCATGGATATGGTTGTAATCATCCTGAAGGGTCAAGGGGTTCATTCAGGCTAAGGTTTTGAGGTGGTTCAGCACAGGGCTTTTTCATTCACACACAGAGTCCACTTGTACTTAGATACCAGTACTGCTTTAAAAACAAACCTGGCAAATTGTTCTTGCAGCTTTATGAAGACTTCAGCCTTACTTTGAACTGCCTTCTATACAGACAACTGCTTTCATTATGTGTGCTTATATCACACCTTGCAAATCAAGTAATAAATCTTCCTCAGAAGAAAAAAACAATGGGTACTTTGACAGTTTTAGAGTAACACATGATTTATGATTTAGATATAAAGTTTTAAAATGCAACAGGAAAGAACTGAATGTTTTCCTCCTCTGGGGATAAGGGAGAAACAATTAAGTGTGCAATATCTAAACTTCACTGAAGTTAACTGTTTTAAAGTGCAGCACTGGAAAGTGCTTGTTTGTATTTATTAATTTAAAATAGGACTTGTCTGTTCCCCAAAAGGCAAACATGATCTCTTCTTAATGGTGCTACTGACAACAGTTACATTCAAGAAGACACTGAAATAAATGACACCCAAATTGGTTTTTAAAGTTAATTTTTCAAGTAATTCAGTACCAAAACCCCGCTGTTACTCGAACTGGTCAGGGGAAAACAAGAAGTTACCTTATAGTTGTCTTTTCAGTGGCGTTATTCCTCTTTAAACAGGAAGACAAGAGCAAAGACAAGGTATTCACACTGATGGAAAGACACACGTTCAGCCCTCAAGTAACTCTCAGGACAACTGCTCTGTCCCTTTATAAAGGTTCTCCTCAGGTAATTTCTGAGAATTAATGATTGCATCACTGCTGAATTATGAAACACAGAATGCACAGAGCAGGAGGAGGTTCTCAGAAGAACAAACACTGTCGCCCTCTAGGACAAGGTCAGAGAAGCATCCACCTGTTCTCAGGCTTTTTCCTGCAGCTCTCCCATCAGTAAATTTGGAAAGCTGGACTGTACAAACAGAGACCTGAAACACAGTTCTAAGGATTTGCTCCATGGAAAAAAATGCCTTGAGACCAGATCCCAGCAAGGGAACAGAGATCAAGGTTTCAACCCTCTTTGCATTTTGGAACAAGCACCCAAATCAAAATAGACTGCAACTGGGTAGAGCTTTACACAATCACAGTTGTTTAATGAAAGACATAAACCAATTAGAATATTGCAAGTCACACAAAAGATCACTAAGTGAAAATAACTAAGTATAAGAATTATTGCTGTTTTGTTGGTATTATACATGCAGTGAATTATGACCCAGAACTGCATTTCTCAGCACAAACATTGCAGTGGGCATACTGACTTCCCTCATTTTGCCCCTGACCTCTCCTGATACTGACTTGTACACTTTTCAAACATGTACTCACATAAGCCTGTAGGGTGCAAACACACTGCAAGTCTACAGTTCACACAGGGCTTAGAGTGGAGACTAAGATAGAACTTAAAACAGTTTTTCCAGACCTCATCATAATTCTGATAAATTACTTGACAGCTCAAATTAGGTACAGTTTTAGAAGACTCAAACTGTCCAGTCTAAGTGCTCCCAAGTTAAAAGCACATTTAAAACAGAAGAACAAGCAGGATGGGTAGCATGGCTTTACATTAAACTTCCCTTATGCCTTTCTGCAAAACTCAACAGGTAGCAGTGGTTTACAATTTATAAAAAGCTTTTCAAATATTCTAGTAATGATTCCACAATTTTAGGCTGCTACTTCTACACCCATTCCTGTTCTTTATTCTCTCAAAGTGACCTCACCACCACTTTCACTTCTGTTTTTATTTGGGAAAAATCTTGAAGGCCATTCTTTAACTGATAGAGAAGATGAAAGGGTGCATAATAACAAGACAGGCAACACATCACCTGCCTCAGCTCTTCACTGCTACTGGCAACAGCACCAGGATTTATTCTCTAAGTTGTATGGGACCTGCTTTCACCATAACTAATTCTCAGTGCACCCTAACAGACCACAACGTGTTTAAAGCACTTCACAAATCAGCACCTGAGCAATAAAATGTTTGCAGTACTGAAAAAATGCCGCGTTACCCCTGACCCACCAGCCTTTTCTCCCCGCTGCTGAATATCAGCCTACTTTGACATAGGGAAGTGCTGTCACAGCTCTCGTGTTTCCACATGTTTTATGAATATCAATGGCAAATTACAGGCCAGAACTGTTCTGCAGGCAGAGCTCCATCTCTGTCCATGCAAGGGGAAGCCACCAGATGGCCAGGCAGCACACAGAGATCAGGAAGGGGTTATTAAAGCACTACTAAAAAGTACAAACTCACATGAACCAAGCCTCACTGATTTCATTGCTCAACTCCTAAGTGAGCATATTAGCATTTAAATGGAAGGAGACTTGAAGAACTGCTCTCAACTACTTCGAGTCAACACTGAAGCTTGTTGCAGAGCTTGCAACTCATTACCTTGCACACTTTTGATCTGCAGTCTTCTAAAATTTATTTATTTGTAAGTGCAAGTTGAGGTATTTTAGTTACAGTTGAAGTGCTTTAGTTGCAAGATGATGAAGAATACCACGAGCACCTTTTTATTCCAAGCTTTTGGGACAATTTAAGAAAATCAGTCTTGATACAAAAGAGTACCTAAGAACTCAGTGCACTTACCCCATGCTTCTGAATGGCAACATTCGTAAGATGCACAAACATGTTGTCCAATTCACTTGTACTTGGTGTGTATTTTACTGTGCAAAACCGGCAAAATCCAAGTTTGTACCTTGAATGCAAAAAGCCATTAAAAGGTGTTAAATCCCAATAACAAATCAGGAAAAGAGCAATCCTAGGATACCACACACCTGTTAAAACTTCTTTCTGCAGCAAGCCCAACATTGTTTTGACTGTGTTAGACATTGTTTGAAAACAAAATACAAATCTATACAATCTTACATGTAACATCTCAGTGGGCGGTAGGTAGATACTAAAACATACAGGCGGAGGTCAAATTTCTTTCCACCAATGAGTAATGGATTGTTGATGTAGAGGGAAATCACATAGGCTTCTTTGGAAGACTGAGACACAAACCTGAAAAACACAAATCCTGTTTCAGGATACGACAGTTGCAATACAATCTCAGTAAGTCTTCCCTCTTCTTTAGAAGTATTCTGTAAAGTTTGAATTGACTGAAATCTTGCATCTTTTGCCAAGACCATGTATAAAGTCGTGGTGGTTGATAGTACACACTTGGCATCAGGTATTATAGACCAAAAACAGTTGGTGTAGGTATATATATATGAATATTTTTTCATCCATATGAAAAAAACCCCATATACACATATAAAATTGACCAAGATGAATTAACCACTTAAACACAGCTTTGAAGCTAACACTGCTGCTGACCAAGCCATTCAGAATGCAGCTCCAGAAGCCAGTCTTTCCCTTGAAAAGGATTTAGAGCTTGGCATGGTTCAGACAAGCAAAGGGTACATAGTACATTACCTTCTTTATTCAAGGTCTTACACCACCAGAATATTTGCATTTATGCTTGGTGTGCAACTGCAAACCACTGTGAAAAGATAACTTTCAGGTTCTGACATTCTTCAGATTCCAAGCCAAAGGGGGAAAAAATACTAAAGGATATTCAGCCAGTCACTTGATCACAAGGGAAAACTTAACATTAGTTGTGTGGTCAAAATTTCTCCTAGTCAGAAGAAAAGCACAGACTGTTTCATCAACACGAGATCTATTATTTCCTGTTCCAAAAGGACAATGTATTTATTTCATATAAATTCATTCCTCCTTTGTACTAACTTAGAAAGTGATTTAGTACATATTAAATAATTACTGAAATTGCTGAGGGGAAGATTTTTCTCTTGCTTCCTGTTATTTAATACTGTGAAGCAGAACAATTTATTTCTGTACAATTTCTTTCCCCCATCAACACTGAAAGCACTTTTATAAAGAATAGTCACTTGAACCGTTCTTTGTACCTCCTCATGCCAAAACAAGTCCTGTTGAAGGAGGAAGCCAGATAACAACTGAGATTAAATGCAAACCTAACTATATAATGACAGAGCAATAATAATAATGGAATAGTTTTCCCATGCATCAGACAATCAGCCACCTTGATGTGGTTCACCTGACTATACAAAATACAAGAAAGGGTGGGGGTTTAAGAACTTACGAAGATGTTTTGCTGTCTCGAGACCATTTTTTAATTTGGGAGAGCTTATTGATGAGAAATATTCCTTTTCCTTGAGCTTTGCCACATGGCTTCATAATCCAAGTGCTGGAGGGATTCTTTCTGAATTCTTCAACAAAGAGATTATAATCGGCAGGAAGCATAAAAGTCACAGGAACAAAATCTGAGTTCAGGGGGGAAAGAAAGGTGCACAATTAAGGACATGATATCTGATAAGGCTATTAACACATACAGATGGAGGGGAAAAAGAGTTCTGTCTTAAGTTTTCCAGTCTGGCATGACCCACCTTCATAAAGATTCATGCTGCTTTTTATCTCACTGAAATTCTAGTTTTTAGTTGCACAATTGGAAAATATTACATGATACTACCTTCATAATAACAGATTCTGCTAATATGAATTGGTTTTCTTCTGCTGTGAAGTTTATATGCTGTGAAATGACAGTACTAGGTACCATTCCAACTTAGCTTAATCAAAATTTCTCCATTTCCTCTGTCAAATTTCACCACTCCATCAACCACCTTATCATCCCCTGTGCAGGCTGAAATGTGAATGTTGATGTTGCTTCCTCTTTGGATGTGTAATTTTTATTTCCATGTAAATCCCATTAGTTATTCTTACTTGCTCCCACAAGCAGTTTTACCATGCTCACTGAAACCCAAAGAAAAGCACTTTTCACTTTTTGCTATCAGATTATCTTCACTTCCATCCATACAGGACTGCTCCTTCCTTACACGGACATGAAGTGTTTTCATTTCACTTTGTCAAGACGCAAATCAACTCCACACATCCCCATCCATTTCACTTTGATACTTTCTGACCCCCAAACCAACTCTACCCTCCCTCATTCCTGATCTATTCCTGGTTTAGTTTTGGGGGGTTGGTTTGTTTTTTGGTCTGGCTTTCTATTTATTTTGTTTTCTTTCCTAGCAGTCACTCTTTGCTCTCAAACTTCTCCCAAATTTCTCCTCTGAAGTGTTTGTTCCTTCAGCTCTGTCCAGAGCCACCTGCACAAGTTTATTTCAGTTTTTACTCCAGCATAAGATTTTCAGATAATGGTTTTCCACTTCTGAATTAAAGACACTGCAACTCTGTATTATATGGAGCTCAGAGCCCTTTGGTTTCACCACTAATCTTATTGCAAAGTGCCTTAATCCCACGATTTTCCCTCTCCAAAATAATTTTTCAAACCCCCAAACCCCAACAAAAATCCAACCCATTCCCTAGACTCTCACACACCCCTCCACAAAAATCCTAATTACAAATCTAGTTCTGTACCCTCGCATTTAAAAATAATAATTTCACTATCACTTCCCCCAGTGTTGCCCCAGATAATGCTGCCCTATTAAGCTCAGTGTCTTTGAGGACATTATTACTTACAAAACTAAACTTAAACACAACTTTCATGCATCCAAACTCAATTTGTGCTCCTCCTTGAGTACTAACACTGTGAAGCAACTGTGCCTTAGTGCCGTGGTAATACAACAGGGAAACTTTGTCTCTAACTTCAGCAAGTTCCCTCTATTACTCTCAATTTGGAAAATATTAGCCATTATCCTTCAAAGCAAGGTTTGTGAAAAGCTCTGAAAACACAGTATTTCAGAGGAAACATTCATTGCTACTGTTTTAATCACTTTCCCTATTCCTTATGCTCCAGTGGCAGATTTGAGGGGAGGGAAAAGGAGGAGATGATGAAGAGGGAAGGGTGTCGGGTTAGCAGGATACAGCAAACAATTTTAAGACAAAGTGCACTTTTTTTTCATTGACAGAAACAGAGCATTTCAAGACAGTCACTTTGACATTCTAACACTCCAGAGGTTCAAAAAAGCTGGTTCAATTTCAGTTTATTGACTACATAAGAAAAAAGATGAATGCTAAGGATAACATACCCAAATAAATATATTTCCCATTTTCATCTTTTTCTGCAAGAGGGCTCCCTTCTTTCTCAAGTTCTTTCCTGTATCTCTTGATATTCTTTACCATCAGATCTTTCCTGGTCAGTTCATAGTGGTTTGGGAAATGATTGACAATCTGGTCATCAGAGAGGCGGTAACCAGTTTCCACACTGAAAACATTCCTGATTGTTTGCACACTCATCCTGAAAGCAAGGACAGGTACCAAGTTATTTCTCCCAAGAAACACAATCCAGCAGGATAAAGCAGAAATCTTTTTGCTCCACTTTCTTCATCTTTTCTCTCTCTCTCGTTTCTCTTCATGGTATAGTATTTTGCTGTAGTGAAAATCCAACATATCCTGAACTTGTATTAACAAAGCAAAGCAAATCCTGCTGGAGGTTTTATCAGTCCCTCTGCTACTGCTGAAATTGTTGCAGGAAGTGAGGACATGAAGATGACAAACTGGTCCTGCTGGACTCTCTGGCTTGTTGATAGTCAGGTCAAATCACTGAAATGCACCCAAATGCTACAGAAGCCTCTTTCTAAGCCATAGCCATCAAATCAGTTATCTCCCACATTTTTCATGGAGGATAACAGTAGGGACATAGATGCAAAGAATTTTCAGTGTTAGATGCCTCACAGTGAAAATTTAAGAGTATTTCCTGAATGCCACCAATCTGCTACAGTATCATTTCAGGAAGGAAAAAAACACCCCAAAAACCAAAAAACCCACCCCAACCCAAACCAAAACAACCAGTCACACAACAATTTCCCTGAGTGTTCTCCCACTCCCCCCAACTGCATTCCAAAGGCATGAGCAGATTACTAGATTCCTGCCCATTTAAATAAGTGGTTCACAAAGGGTACATGTGGCAGCACAAACTGCCGTTTTGTTGTACTTGAAAGGGATATTATAAATTATTTGGTATATTTAAAGAGTACTGTTTCTGCCAATTAACAGATTACTGCATTCTAGGACAGCATTTCATGGTGTTATATTAGACAAATACCAAATAAGAAGGCAGATTGTTTACTCCCCTCCTTTCACCAGAATCTTGATCTAATTTCACATTTACTCCCAGTATCGAAATGTGGAATAATTAGTTGGAATATAAATCATTGTCATGAAGGAGAAGGAACGTACAGGTCTCAGGGCCTTTATTAAAGAATAAAGTGGACTCTGGTAACAGGACAAGCCTCCATAACATTGATAAAATAACATTTTATCATATATTGCAACTGTGTACTCTTGGGTTATTTTGCTCATGTTGTGTCATCAGAAAATTTTGGGAAAAAGATACAGTCAAAGACTCCCCTTAAACCACAAATTACCTACAACTGGAAAGGAAAAATTCTGCTTACTTCATGGAAAATTGAACAAAATCCGCTATCACATTTCAGAACAAGAAACACCAAGCCCAGTCTTTCCCCTGGGCTTCTTACAAATGGCATTGGCAGGAGTGGTTGATATATTGACAGGTCACTGACTTCCCAATTCTGCACAAAACCTTTGGCAAACTGCACAGATACATGAGATCAGTAGCCTGGGAATGGATCCCTGCAGGTGGGACCTTCTACCCCGAGGAATGACTTCAGCAGGTCTGCACAGATACAGGGATCCACCAGTGCAAACCTGAACAGAGGACCAGCCATAGCCTAAGAAATAACAGAAGTGACAAAACAGTGTTCCACTCCCAGGAGCACTGCAGTAAATCCATTCAATTTCTGCATCTTTCGTTGGTCAACATGCATTTTGTTCTCTTCTTAATGGTATTAACATAAGATATGAAAATGCTTGACAAATTTACAAATTGGTATCTGCAGTGTACTTACCAATAAAAATTCCAGTCTTCATTTTCTGCCACCTGAATCCACCCTCTCTTTTCAAAGTTGTTTATTAGAACAGATTTTTCTATGTCAGTTACCCATTTTACTTTTCCTGCCATTATCCTAAAGCAGAATCAACCTGTTAGCAAAGAAGAGTTTAAAGATGTGAAGTTGAAAACTGGGGAGGGCACAGGAAAGTCAAAGCAGAAGTGGCACCTGGAAAACACTTTCACATAGGTCCATTAATTTTTAAAAAAATCAAGAAAAATAGTATTTAGGTTCAGACTGAAACCCTGCATTTCTCAACAGGACAACTGCACACAAGGACAAAAGCTGCAGGGACTTTTCACACCCCACAGCCCACCCACCTTTTAGGAACAGGCACACAACTTATGTCTCCCCTTAAATCCACTAATGACACAAATCCCTATTTACACTTCCTGGGTAATGTTTTCAGAACCAAGCATAGAGCACAGACATTGCATTGTTTCTAACCAAGATTTACATGAGCATACATTTACGCTTTGTTTTGAAGTAGGAGAGCAGTTCAAATGGATCCCTTGGTGAGTGCAGAACAAAAGAAAATGATTCCAAGAGAGCCCCCTTACACGCTCTGCCAAGAATCACGATTTGCAAAATAAGGTTACAAACTCTGTGCTGTCTTCTCTGTATTTTGCCTTCTGCCTCAGCTGGAGGCGTATGGATAAGGTGGTATCATTAAACCCTCGCAGCAGGATTTCCCCAGACCAAGGCTGTTGCGAGAGTTTATGAGCTGCATTTCAGCTCCCGACACCAGGTGTCACTTTCCACATTGGCGCTCCCGCTCGCCCGCATCAGCCTTTTGTCAGGACCGTTCGACCATTCTGGTTATGCTTCACAGAAACGAACTGCAGAGAAATCCTAATTCAGAAGACAATCCCTTTGAGCCAAAGGCAGACCCTTTGGCACAGTTCTCTCCCGAGAACAAAACCCACCACACAAAGGAGCGGGAGGGTGGGGTTATTACACACACACACACAGCACAGCACCATCTACTGCCCCTTCTACATACAATTTTCCATCGAAAAGTAAATTAAACATAAAATCGCCCTTGCTAAATGTAGTAATTTAATTAATGCAAATGAGTAATGAATGCAGTTCGTACAATTTCTGCAGTTGGACTGGAATCCAAGGGGTCTTCAGTTTCCAGGACTAGGTGTGGAGATGTACATTTGCCAGCAAGCTCGGGCCCCTATAGTTTCTTTCTTTTGGGGAGGTATAACCCGTTATATAGTGCTCCCCCACAGACTATTTATACTGTCAAACCCTACAAGGCACAAATATTTACTAATAAACTCCACACTTATTTTTATTCCCGTGGGTAAACCACTTTGAAGTCAAACTTAAACAGACAGACAGGAAAATTCACACGAAGGCTCAGGGGTCTGTGGTTTTGTGTGTGCTTACACAACACCGAGTCCTGCGAGGTCATGATCTCTCCCATACTACCAAAACAAAAGGAAATGGGACAAAGGGATTCGGTTTTTTGTACTGAAGTAGGTATGACTGACAATCAGTGACTCACTACTACCACACACCACCTTGTTGTGGTTTTAAAAGTTCAGGGATTAGGAATGCCTGCTACACATCCCATGGCAAGGAACCCGGAAAGATTCCACGCACTGATCCAGCGAGTGGATCCTGTGGTAGCAGGGAATAGTTATCCTGACTCCCAGACACCATGCTGCTGGATTTCAGAAGCCAGAAAGGGGAAGCAGGAGATTCACACGCAGGAAAGCTAAACACTGAAGATATTTTGTACCAGAAATAAAAAAGAAAAATTACAAGATTGTCATTCTTTTCCTGTTTGGGGAACTTCAGGCCTTACAGATCCCTCCTGCTACAGGATTGAAAGGATAACAACACAACAGCAGACTGAAAACTCCTCCTTGGTTTCCGCAAGAGTTTGATCATCTCAGAGGATGCTGAAGCAGCCTGGGAATAAAATCCTCCAATTTTGTATAAATTGATTACCGAAACCCACAAACAGGGATGCACAAAAAATAACATACTAAGTTGTAGCAAAAGCTCTTACTTTCATTAATATCACTTTAACACAATTTCCTACAGGAATCCTCTGATTTGCAATTAGTATTCCAGATAATCAGGTCATCATCCACCACCACCACCACCACCAGAGGCCAGTTGTGCTGATGGCAGACTTACCTTCCCACAGTGCAAAATACAGAGCCCGCTACGGAGTTCATTCCTGGAGAATCCCACTCGGCTGAAGCAGCTGTGCCATCGGGGCAGGCCGGCAGATTCCCAGGTTTCAGGATAACAAGGAGCCCAAGACTGAAACAGACACATTGCTGCATGTGTTTGGGTGTGGGGGGCGTGTGGGGTTGTGGGGTGTATATGGGGGTGTGTGGGGTGGATGGAGGGTGTACAGGGGTGTGGGGGGCATGTATGGGGTTGTGGGGGGGGGGTAGGGTGTATGGGAGGGTGTATGGGAGTGTATGGGGTGTATGGGGGTGTGGGAGGTGTATGGGGGTGTGGGTGGTGTATGGGAGGGTGTGGGGTGTATAGGGTGTGTGTGTGAAGGGGGCGTGTGGAGAAGGAGGTGTGTGTGTGGGTGTATGGGGGAGTGTGTGGGGTG
>JAWWEU010000040.1:56913269-56927873 GCA_035583155.1 Acropternis orthonyx | reverse complement strand
GCAGTGTGTGGGGTGAATGGGGGTGTGTGTGGGGTGAGTGGGTGTGTGTGGGGGGTGAGTGGGGGTGTGTGGGGTGAGTGGCGGTGGGTGGGGGGAATGGGTGTGTGTGTGTGGGGCGAATGGGGGTGTGTGGAGTGAATGGGGTGTGTGTGGAGTGAATGGGGTGTGTGGGGGGTGAATGGGGGTGTGTTGGGTGAATTGGGTGTGTGGGGGGTGAACGGGGGGATGTGACCGAGGGTGTGTGCGCGGGGCAGGGGCCGGGGGGGTGCCGGAGGGAGATGGGCCGGGGCTGCGGGCCCAGGGGAGCCGCTGCGGGGCACGGAGAGCCCCGTCCCGCCCCGCAGCCCCGCTCACCTGCCCGCGGCACCCCCGGCCCCCTCAGCCCTCCGCGCCCGGCCCGGCCCCGCCCGCCGCCATCGCCCCGCCCGTTCCGGCGCCGCCGCCATGCCGTGTGTGCCGGCCCGGCCCCCTCAGCTTCGGGAGTCGCCACAGCGCCCCTGGAAACCCGCCGGGAAGGAGCCGCCGATCCGCGGGGAAAGCCGGGAAGCGGCACCCCGGGAACGGCGCCCGGCGCGTTCCCCTCCCGCAAAGGCTGCCCGTGTGCAGGGGCCGCAGCGACACACACAGGGGGCCCTCCCAGGGGGAGGCCGTGCTGAGGCACCTGAGGGAATCCCACTGTGGGGAGAGGCACAGTGCAAAATAAAGGTATTGCATAACGGACCCCAGAGATGTGGAGAGCCTCTGTAAGGCAAATTAGTTGTTATGACACTTAACTTGCCTCCGCGAGGCAAATTGCTCATTAAAAAAAATAGACACATTAAGAGAGCAGCGCAAATCTGCACCGTGTCGGAGTAGAGCAAAATAACTCTGAAACCAAGAGCCTTAATTCACCAAATAGTCTGAATGGAATAAATACGCTTTATCATCCGATGGTAACGGGCTGTTCCAAGGATGCGACTAAAAGGAAAAAGTTATATTTAATAATTAATATAACTGGGGCTATTAAATATTCCCCAGCTCGGCTGTGGAAGCAGCTGCAAAATGCAGTGTTATCTTCCTGGGGCCACGTGCAGTGGAAATTTCCTGGCAGCAGAGAGAGCAGCCTCCTGCATCCATCCTACCTCCGAGGAGAGCTGAGAGAAAGTACCACTGTTTGAAAGCACGGGGCACTTCATTAAGGACAGGAACAGCTGCCCGGTGTTTCTGCTTTATGTAGGAGGCTTTGAGCTAAATTCGGCAGTCCTTAATTGAAGTTACAGCTCCGTGGAGTATAAAAGCTGTTGTTTTGGTGTCCCTCTCTCTCTCTCTCTCTGAAATTTAAAGGGTTACATCACATGTAATAACGCGACGCTACAGTTTTTAATAGTAAGGCCATCTCCACTTTGTAGCATCTTTGTTAAAACAAGGGAAGTGAGGGGTGATTTGAGGGCAGCTCAGTGATGCTTACTATTACTGTATCAGGAAATGCTGTGGCAGCATCGGCGTGTTATCTCTGCGACAGAAATCCCTCCTATGATGACATTTGGGTATTCTATTTTAAGCCTGAGGCAACTCACTGAGTTAAGCAAGGTTACCTGTATGTGCAAAACAAAGCCTCGTTTCAGAAAGGGAAATATTATTGACTTGAAGCAAAGCAAATACGAGAATTGAAATATCAGAAACTGGTGAACAGGAGAGAGTCATGGCAAGAAGTGATATTACGGAGGTTAATTTCCCTTTTATTATGTTGTACTTTCGAGGCAATTTTCATCTAGCACGGCAAATGTAAACACAACACAGCCCTTGGCATGAGTTGGAAGATAAGCTTTGTCATGTCCATTTTACAGATGAGTAAACCTCGTGTACGGAGCTCGAAGGAGAGAAAAAAACATCCATGTGACAAGGAGGACTATTATGCATCGAGCTGAAAGAAGCAGTTTGCACAACACAAACACACACACAAACACACACAGGCGCGCCCTTTTGTACATTTGAAAACTCAGCCGTGGAAGTCCTAAGGACATCCCAGCTCCAGGGGGAGTGCTGTGTTCACGCTGCAGTTCTGCTGCTCCCGGTGTTTACCTTCGCTCATTAAAGAGATGAAATCATACTATAAACAGAGGGCAAAGTCCACTCTCAAACACTAGCGCGTAAAGCCTCCTGTTTGACATGACAATAAAGCGTGGAGCAACGGGGGGCTCTGATTTCTTTAAAGCTCTTCTGCAGTAAACCGTGCTCTCCAGCGATGGGCGATACTGCCTGAATCACTCACCACCCTGCTATCAACATCACAAAAGAAAAACACTGCGAGTCCCATGACCTCACTAAACCTTTCGGGCGAGGGGTCGGCGGCGACACCTCTCCCTCTTTAACCCCTCAGCAGCCAGGGCTTCTCCTGCTGCTCCCTGCCCGCATTCCCCGCAGGTTCCCCGCGCACAGCCGGGCGTCGCGGGTGTACCTCGGTCCCTTCTGCCGAGCCGAGCCAAGGTGGGGTGAACGTGCCCCGAAGCGCCCAGCGCAAGACCTCCAACCCAAAGTATCCCGCGGGGCCCCCGCGGTGCGGGGCGGGTGTCCCCGGCGGGGCGGGGCGGCCGTGCGGGGCCGGGCCGGGCCGGGGCGGGGCCGGGGGACAATAGGGGACACTCGGCTGGCACGCCGCGGTGAGTGGCCGGCGGGCCCGGGGGCAGCGGGGACCCCCTTCTGCTGGCGCCCGCCCCGTGTGCCCGCAGCGCGGAGGTGAGCGGAGGGACCGGCCGGGGGCGCGGGGCAGAGCCGGGGGTCGGTGCGGGTGTGCGGGGCAGAGCCGGGGTGCGGTGCGGGTTTGGGGGGCAGAGCCGGGGTGCGGTGCGGGCGTGCGGGGCAGAGCCGGGCGCGGGTGGCGGTGCGGGGACCCGCCGCCTCACTCACCTGCGCGCCGCGGTGTCCCGGATCGGTCCGGCCCCGGCTCCGGCGCCGCAGCATCCTCGCGAGGAGGAAGAGGAGGAGGAGGGGTGGATGTGGTTTAACACCCCGGGCGCCCCCGGAGCCGCCGTGCCGGCAGCAGCGCCCTGCCCCGGCCGCTCCCGTGTGCCCTCCCCCGGGATGCTGCGAGCGCGACCCTTGCGCTCCGTACCCTCCTGGCGGGCGCAGGACGGGGGCTTTCGCTCTTAGCCAAGCAGGAAATAAGCCTTCAAAATAAGCCCGAGACGCCCAGAGCGGCGTGCCGCTGTTAAAACACCTAAAAATGTTCCTGAGTCACTCGTTCTCTGTCCGTGTGCGTTACCAGCAGGGCTGTCGGTAACCGGGGGGGGTGATGTGCCACGGCAGGGGTGGGGACACAGCCCGGGCGCTGTGGGGCAGCGCACACCGACTGATGCCCGGGTCCTTTCCCAAGGGGGGATTCCGGCAGCGCCGTGTCCTGTGATTAAGCAGGTCTGTGGGTGTTTCAATGGACATCGAGTGTTAGCCTGAGTCTGCTTCCCTAGGCCGTGTAACAAGGAGACTCTCGCAGGTACATGGACAAAGTTGTTTTGAGTTACCTTATTTTGGCTGCATGAATTTATTTTTTTTATTTTTTTCATTTGGCGTGTGTCAGTCGAACGGGAGTTAGCACTGAGTGTAATGAAGAAGAAAATAAGTGTTTGTTTAGGGTGCTTGATCTTTTCTGGTGTCAAAATGTCACCGCTGTAGAGCCCCTATCTCTCTGAAAGAAGAAATTTAACATTGCCTGCTTTGCCTGTTTGGTAGTATCTGTCTTAGCTTTTTTTAAGGATTTTTGTATCGATAGGCCATTGACGTAGGAGTAGACTAAGGAGAATTTAATGTCCTCAGCTACTGCAGGGCCAAAGCAAGAGCTGGTGGGAGCAGAATAGTAACTGTGGTTATCAAAGGGAGCAGTAAAACCCCTCCTAAAATGCAGTGTAAGTCTGAATTGAAACTGGGAAGCCAAGTACTGAAATCAAAACTTGCATGAGTGGGGGCTACAAATCTACAGAAAGAAAAAGAGTGAAAAACACATTGGGTCTGAAGAAATGCAGTGCTGTTTTGGGGCAGGATGACTTCTGTGCATAAAACCTTTATTTGCTCTTCGCAGTCAGCTCGGTACGTTTGATCTGCTTAATAAGACACCTTATTTTTATTTTGAATTGCAGTGCCTGCAAGATGCAGGGAATATACCTTATCAATTTTATTACGAAAAAACCCCAAACACTATAACATTGTAGGTGAACTAGGATTTTAAGTCATAGTCATTTTATAATTTTGTAATTCATAACAATATAACAGAGTTATAATTTAACTGAACTAGTGTTCGTAAAACTGTTACTATCAACATTTTACCTATCCAGGGAGCCTAAGTAAAACTGAGAACAGTGTGGCATTTTAATTCCGTTCCTGAAGTGCAGCACAAGAATGACAGCACCAATAGTGGGTTAAATTGGAGTTCTTTGAGTTACGCTGTACTTGCATATCACCAGTTTCTCTCATCTTCCCCATCCAGCAGCAATAACTGGGATTTCAGAAGCACCTGCATACATTGTCACACTTACCTCCTACAACTTGGCCATGCACATGCGATTCAAGTAACAATTTTAAACAAATTCTTACTTAGTACAAAAGAATCTCGACCTTCTGGTGGGACTGAGAAGTGCAAAGGGCAGAAGATGTTTTGAAAAGGAAATATAAATGTTAGAGCAGAAGCTTTCTGACTTAATCTAAACCTTAACCCTTTGTAAACAAGCAGAGCAAAGGCAATATCCCTGAGATAGGTGGTGCTGTCACAAAACTGAAGTCTCAATGTGGCAGAATGTGTGTGAGGTTTGGTTTTTTTTTTTTTTAAATAGAAATAGCTTCAGTTTGGTATCAATACATTTTTCTCTTCACTGTTCTCAGTTCTTCCCATAAAACCTCTTGGGAATTTAATGTTTTCACTTTGATAAAAGCAGACACCTCTGGTTTCTTGTTTCTATTTGGAAGCTGTGGAAATAGATTTGTTAGAACTGAGGGAAAATAATGCTTTGTAGGCTTATCAAATCATGGCTTTTTAATGTGGACGTAACTGTACTATCTGCTTTGGAAGGTGGGGATCTCTTGTTCTCCGTGGTCATATATTAACTATCCCATGCAGTGGTGCTCTCTGCGTGCTCTAACAGGCAACGTGAAAATGCTCATGATGCATAAAAATCCTGAGGTATTCTTAAAGTCTTGACCCAGAATCAGGGCCTTTTAAACATTTTTTCAGCAGAGAATGAAATACAAAGTACCTGTACGAGGCCTTTACTTTAAAAGGTTCCCTCCATTTAAAGTCTGATGTATGTCTTTCTTTTGCTACGGAGATCATGGAACTTGCTTAAGGGATACTTTTTTTGAACGCTTAAATACAATCAAATGCATAATTCCTGTCCTGTTTTGAGGTAAGAGAACCTGTGTTAAATTCCCAGTGAAGGCATGTTATCATCACTAAGTTACTGAGCATAA
This sequence comes from Acropternis orthonyx, assembly GCA_035583155.1. NCBI lineage: Eukaryota > Metazoa > Chordata > Aves > Passeriformes > Rhinocryptidae > Acropternis > Acropternis orthonyx. Next base: position 56,922,440 of record JAWWEU010000040.1, on the reverse strand, counting down.
AGCCAGAAATGAAGTAAAATGCAAGAAGCAGAGCATGTATTTTTTAGATTTACAGAAGTGTGCCTTTAATAGCTGTTTGAGGCAATATTAAGAAGTGTTTTGTGTAAACAGTCTCCAAGGTCATTGATGTTAAGCTGACTGAGAACATGGCACAAGACAAAGAATTCATTTATCTTTGCTCCTTGACCTGTTAGTGATTTAAGGGTTAATCCAGCAAATTGGGTTAACTAACCTGCACTGTTCAAAAATGGGTAACTATTACTTCAGCTCTCATCTTTCCAAGGGAAACCGAGGTTGCTGATGGCATGTTCATATTCCTGTTTCTCTGAAACCTAAGCTAGCTCTTAATCTTTGCTCGTTTTATCAAAGACTTGCCCTTGTGAAAAGGCATTAGAGGTTTGTAATTCTCAGCAGGGAGGGTGATGTCATGTTTTGAAAGAGTTGGCCATGGATTGGAGGTATATATGCAAACAACCAAGCCTCTGTTTGTTTTTCATTTAAATTTGGTTTGCATGGGCAGCTGGTAGAATCTGAAACAGTCTGAGATGTGCTTTGATACCTTTGGGGTGTAAAAGGTGAGGGTCCCATCTGGAAATCCATACTTTTGTAGGTGGGAATCTTGAGCCGGAACACTGGAATTAGATTGTTGGTAGTAGTTTTCTGTTTTCATATCCGGTCTGAAAACATAATAAACCATATATTGTAATTATTGATAGCTTTACTGTGTCACGTCTGCATAAAATAAGTCATTAAATGCATAAAGATAATACATAAACTATAATTAATGCATTCAGTGCATTATACTGAAGTATCACCATGCCTTGTCTCAAAAACTGTTAACACAGCAAATCTAATTGAACTGGCTACAAGTGAATTTCAGATCCTTTTGTTTTCCCCAACTCACCTGCTGCCATGCCTGGTTTAGCAACATGTTCTTTTTCAAGAAGATTCTCTGTTCTCTCTTGCTAGGTAAAAAAAAAACAACCCACAAATAAAAGAACCCTGACTGTGCAAAGTAAACACTGGGTAGACAATCTTTGCACCCAAGATGCTTCATTATTCAGTCATAATTGTGTTCGTAGATTGCCATGATTTCCATTGTATAATTAGCCATTTCGAGGGCTGGTTTTTAAAATTTGAAGACAGGCCTTTATTCAGCAGAATATTAGGTGTGTATCTAGACCTGAAACACATTATTTATTCTACTGAAGGCAGAAAGAAGGAAAGACTGCGATGGGTAGTAGAAGATTAACACATCCTGCTTTGGAGAAGCAGAAGGGCCTATGGAATGTGGTATGTGCTCCTCTGCCCAGATCCAAGCCTGAAGATCAGAACATGTCCATATTAATGTAGCTTTTATGGGCATTTATGTTACACCTATACACCTAAATTTTAAACACAAGGCACGGATCAACGAATGGCCTCAGTTAATTCCCTCCTTGCCAAGAAGGTCATTGCTAAGCTTTGAAACTAAATGAGGCCCATCTTGCACATCTTCAGGACAGCAGCCCTGCCAGACTGCCTTTGCCTCCCCACTGGCCATCCCATAAAACACATTAGGGCTCCCCTCTTGGCTGGGTGGCCCTTGCAGTGGGACAGGGCACAGCCAGCATCCCAGGCTGCAGCTGAGCTCTGCACAGCCTGACCCAACAGCTCCCACAGCTTCTTTTTTAGCCCCTGGGAGGAAGGTATTATCCTGCTAACAGGTGTGAGGTGGCATATGTTGCTCTTTGGGCTTTTGTTGTGGTATTGTATGGTTTGTTTACATGTCTGAGTCCTGTAGTACATTGACTTATTATAGGTCTTTTTCAGAACACGGTTTTCGTCTCACACAGATATAGACATTTCCGTTGTGTGGCCCCGTGGATGTGAAACCAGCATCTAGTCTAGAAATGGAGAAGAAAAAAAAAAAAAAAAAAGAGAGAAAAAGAAGATACCTTTTTTTAGTGGTTTTTTCCCCCCACCCCCCTCACTACGTGGTTGTGAAAGCTAAAAATAGTTAGTATACATGTGCAGGAGACAGCTGACTTTTTATGCTTGGTCTTACTACCTTTTATCCACTATAGCACTTGTTTTATCAGATAACTTTTAAGGACTTTGTAACCTGTGAAGAAACACAGGGAGTACATTTCCATGTGCTTGAATCTCCCCGTGGTACCCACAGGCTGTAGGAATACACCTCCCCATCCAGAGGTTTCTGACTGTTTCCCTGTGCCCTCTGCTGAGACTGAACTGCATCCAGAGGACTGACACTCCCGATGTCCAGCTGAGCACTTCAGCATCCCTGGGGTCCTCCAGGCCTTGCTCTGCCATTCCCAAGTGTCTCATTTGTGGCTCTGCAGGACCCCTTGGAGCTCCTGCTGGAGCTCTGGTGGAGTTCCCAAGTCAGGGGCTGCCCTGACTCCGAGCTACAAAGTCCTTGGGGTGACTGGGTCTCTGGAAATCAGGTATTGTGCTGGAAGGCACAAAGTTCCTCTGTGGACATTGCCCTTTTTTTTTTTTTTTTTGGACTGTGCGAAGAGACACACAGGAATACCTAAAGAAGTGTTTCAAACAGGACAGAGCATCTTTTAAAGCAAGTATAGCACTTGAAACTACGCTCTCTTTTTAAAAAAATACTATCTGAGTTAAATAAGCCTTTTAACTCACCTGTAAAATATGCCCAGGGCGGTGCTCTCTGGGAAGAAAGGACTGTGGTATTTCCCCTCAGACACAGAGCTGGGTCACACAACTCCCTCACAGCACTTGCAATAAAACTCAGACCTCACCCCAGCTCCATTTTGGCACTGCTAAACCACACAGGTCTTGAGAGCTCTGGATATATTTAAAATGCTAGATTATAAACATCTCTGTAAGGAAAGCAGAAATGCTTCAAATAGAAGGAAAACCCCCAGAAGATTCAACTACAAACTTCATGACACGTAATATCTACCCACCCGAAACTGGTCTGCTTCTCCCCAGCCACACTGAGCATCACTAAGGATCCTACTCTTTAAGCCAAGTATATTTTCATTTATTTAGCATCACATTTCTGTGAGTTTGCTGGTGCAATAATGTATACATATTAATTATGAGGACGTTTGCTATGTGAAAAATATAAACTTCATCTAAATACTGGGAGGAGATCAAGGCTCCCTCGGGGCACAGAGGCTGTAGCCTCGTCCCCAGTGTAAAATGTAAAAGGACATTACCTTTTGCTTGGTCCAGCTTCTCTTGTAGGAATATTTCGTGTGGGTTTTATTAATCTGACATGCTGAGAGTGTGCTCAAAAGGAGAAAGGAATCCAGGCTGGGGAAATCCCCTTTTTTTGCTGTCCCAGATTACTCCGTCAACAAAAGGCATCAGTTCTGTACTGACAGAGTTAGGGAAGGAAAGAAACCATCAAAAAGCTGGGCAAAACCATTGCCAGATAAAACCAGAGCATCTCCAGAAGAGTGTAATTAAGTTCATCATCAGGCAGCAAAAATCCAAGGGGCAGAAGTGTCACCTGCCCAAGGGTGGGTGTGGTTTGAAACATCCCCCCCTCCACAACTCTGGTGCTGTTTCCCTTGATAAACCAAATAAAACCATCCTAACGACTACAAAAACATCAGCCCCTCTGTGTTTTCCAAAGAACTTCCCCACTGTACAGGGATCAGCTCCACTGGTTTCAGTGGCTCCTGCTCTCCACTCTTCCACTTGGAAGAGATTTAAACAAAGTTTAAATCTTCGTTGTATGTGATTCTGTGGCGAGTTGCTTGTAATTCCCGCGGTGGTGGCCTCCAGCTGAAGAAGGTGTATAAACCTGGGCCTAAATGAAGACTTAGGGAAACCCATTCAAGGTGTTTTAGATGCTCTGCTGCCTGGGGATCTCCCTGGGTTAGAGTGATTTAATGCCAGGCAGGTTGTTGCCAACCGTGTAGGAAAGCATCTTGTACTAAGTGAAACTACTGAGAAACTATACTTGTCTGCTCTGGCTATATTTATCGAGATTTTCCAATTTTTAGGTTGTTTGGGGGCAATATTAAGCAGCAGCCATCTAAAAGCTGCATGTTTGAATTGCTGAACATCTGTTGGGTCACTGAAACTTTCCTTTGCCCTCAAAATAGTTAATCTTAGCAACGCTCCTGTTCTGACTGGAGAAGTAAAAACAGTAACTTTAAGAGCGCTTTGAACAATTTCCATCTGAGCTGGGAAGATCTTACTTAACGAAAAGCCACAGGGTTGTCTTTCATGGCTCGTTGCAGGGCAAGATGTCTCAAATAAGGAGAATCCCCAGGCACTTTGTCCTCTCCGGATACCCCAATGGAGCATCAGAAGAGGAGACCTACAGTAACCTCCAGACAATCCCAGACACCACAGAGCAAATGGAGTTCGATATCAGGTATCAGCACACCAGCACTCCTCCTGTCCTGCCCCGAGGAGGAAGGGCCAGACTGGCCAGAAGACACCACTAAGCCAAATAATCGTAGCGGATACTGCTGGAAATGGAATAGATGCAAGTGCAGATAACCTGTAGTGCAAGGTTATGCTGCACAAAACGTCTGTGAGTTTTAATCTTGCACAGGGGCACAGATGTGGCTCCTCATTAGAAACCCACCTGTTGTAACAAGCAGCTGAGGAGGCCACTTTTCCGTAATTCTCCAGGCGCCGCTCCCAGCAAGCTGGTGGTGCTGCTTTGGGTTTTCCTTAATCCCATACGTACATGTTTTCCAGTTCAGGAGTCAGGGTCTGCCTTTCTCCCCCATCTGTGAAAATTCCTTTCTGTGGATGTGTTTTGTTTTTTTTTTCCTTTTAGTTGACGGACTGACCAAACCAAGCCCAAGTTTTTTTAAGCAGATCTCTAGAATTAAGCTCTTTAAACCCACTTACTATTCAGCAGATCTCACAAACAGATCTCAGCAGAAATGCAAGTTAAGATAAAAATGTATGTTTGTGTTATTTGTCAACCAAAAGAAACACAAACACACGTGTCTGACAGAAGCTAAATCAAATTGGAAATTTTCACCAGGAAGGCATAACTGGTTTTTGGCATCAAGGTGTTGCCACAGATGTTGGTTTTGAGTCCCTGTGTGCCCCAGGACCGCCCTAAAAGCCTTCAGGTTTTTTGGTCAGTCCATAGCAGGGCACCACCCAATAGCTGGAGACCCACACTGCGTCATGGAAACCACTGGAGTAAATCTGTTGGGTGGCAAAGCCAGCATTTTGGTAAGATTAAATACTGTGAAAGGTTCAAAGTGAAGGCTGTTTCAATGTTTTGACTCGGGGGGGAAGGAAACAAACCCAAACCAGAATTCCATTGCCTTATATAAAGAGACACCTAAAAAAATCAGCTTGTTTTTTTGCAAAAGTGCCAAAATGCGCGGCTTTCTATGAAAACATCAAAGCGCTTCTTTTTTATGCGTATAAATACGGGTGTGAGACGCTTAATCAATAAACCCACAGATAATAGGTGCGACACACACACACAAACACACGCGCGCGCCCCGTTAATATTTCCCTTTTACGTGCCCAGGTGTTGGGGGAATAACTTTGCAGCAGAGAGCTTTTACGGACCTGCTTTGCCGAATTCTCCCCTAACGTTGCCATCCCCAATCTCGCAGCTCAGCCGCTCGGGTTGGCCGCCAGCTGGCGCTGATCGGGGATGAGTTCGACGGGAGGTACCGCAGGACCTTCGAGGATGCGCTGCTTCACCTGGCGCGAGTGTAAGTCGCCTCTGCGGGCACGGCCTCCGAAAAACCGGCTTGCAGAGACAATAACGCCCCGGTACACGAAATAAAAAAAAAAAAAAAGATTTGTACCTGCCGCTGCTGCCTCGTCCAGAACCTCAGGAAGCAAAACAGATCCCGCGCAGCTTGGCTGACGAGGAGAAGCTTTATCATGTTAATTGTTTCCAGGGGCTACGGCCATTTAAAGTCAAAAGGCACCGGATTGCTGCTTAATCGCTTAATTCAGAAACCAAGTTACCTTTAGCTTTCAAAGGTCTTCTTCCTAAGTATTTAGAGAAACACACACGTACACATAGACTTTCAGGAAGGAACATATTGGAGGTTTTTGTTTGGTATTTTTCTGTTTGTTGGGTTGTTTGGATTTTTGTTTGGGTTTTGTGGGGGTTGTTGTGGTTTTTGTTTGTTTTTTTTTATTATTTTCTAAACTTTGGCATCCCCCCCCCCCCCAGCTTTTACAATACATTTTCTATCCCCATGCTTTCTTTTTGTTTTGTTTGTTGTTGTTTTGTTTTCTCCCAATCCTCAGGGTGGCTATCAGTGTTTTCCAGACCTGGAATGTTATTAAAAGTGTTATAAGAAGCTTTGGAAACGTTTTGAACAGTAGCTGGACAAAGCGGATCGTTGGTTATGGAAGCTGGGTAAGGTCTCTCCCTTTTCTACCCCCTCCCGTTTTTGCTGACAGGGAGGGAACAGCAACACTGAGTTCCCTTTAAAGTGTCAATGAGCAAAGGATACAAAGCAGCTCTAGGCTGGGGTTTATTCCTTAAGCTCGTTGGTGCCCTGGTTTTCTCTATAACTACCTGAAGGGCAGTTATAGCCAGGTGGGGGTCGGTCTCTTCTCCCAGGCAGTCAGCAATAGGATGAGGGGACACGGGCTTAGGCTCAGCCAGGGGTGGGTTCAGGTTGGATATTAGAAAGAAATTCTTTACAGAGAGAGTAATCAGGCATTGGAATGGCCTGCCCAGAGAGGGGGTGGATTCACCATCCCTGGAGGTTTTTAAACTGAGACTGGACGTGGCACTGAGTGCCAGGATCTGGGAAACCAGGCTGGAGTTGGACCAAGGGTTGGACTCCGTGATCCCGGAGGTCTTTCCCAACCCAATCGATTCTATGATTCCATGATTCCTCTTTGGGCTGGCCTTTCTAATTTACAGACAGAGCGTGCTGCCCAAATTGCACACAGCCCAACGGGCTCCATGCCCAGGGGTGGCATCTCACATGCCAAGGGTCTGTCCTAAAGGGAGGGGGGGATAAGCAGGGCCCCAGCAGAGGGGCGAGAAGAGGCTTCCTTGCGGCCAAGGGGGGGGCTTTTTTCGCAGCCCTTTTTTGCCGCTGTTGTTGGTAACCAGCGTGCCCTTCTCGCCGCAGGTGTGCAGGCTGCCCTTCAGGTGCGTGTGCCAGAGGGTGGTGCCCGCAGCCCTGCTTGTGGCCGCCTTCTGGTGGGCCCTGGCTTACCGACTGTAGAGCGGGCACACACACACAGCTACAAACAGGAGGTCATTGCTGGACTCTGACCCACATCCTTAACACCCCGGTGGTGGCAGCTGGTTTGTTTGTCAAATTTACACTGATAAAAAAAAAAATCTCTTTTAATATTTAAAAACCTAGGCTAGTGCTGGGTCACTGCTGTTTCGTACTTTTTTAAAGAATTAAAAATGTTTAAAATAAGGAGGTTGTTGCTGGATAACTGCCTGACTCGCTAGTTTTGAAATGTGACTCCAGGCTTTTTTTTTTTTTGTGTGTTTGTTTTAACGCAATATAAAGTGTCTATTTCATATAAATGAGTTTGTTAAAGAGAATCTGGATGTGAGGAGGACTGAAGGCATGCTGGACATCCTTTAAATTTTAACACTTTAAAAGTAATAGTAAAGATTAAAACCATGATACTTTTTTTAAAATTAAATTGTTGCTCTGAGCCTCTTGCAGTGTTGTCTCCTTTATTTTCCAAGGCTGTGCTGTCACACATTAACAGCAATATCTTGTCTTGTACTTTTTGCTCCCTAAGACTTCAGGTTTTGTCTGATTCTTGTGCAGTTTAGTTACAGACTCTCTCAATGAGAGAAAATGAAAGTGGATCTCTGTGGTTTGGGTATTCCCCTCAGCACAGGGGATTCCTGCTCCTTGCCCAGTCAAGAAACTGCTGCAGTTAGTGCACTTTTGAAACAGGAAAACACAGTTTTTAATGGATTTCTGATCTGAGCCCTCACCTGGGAGGCTGGAGTTTCAACTTCAAGTCCCTGCCTTAAATCAGAGTGAAGGCAAATGCCAAGTCAAAGGTAAGGGTGTTGAGGAATGTGTTTCCTCTCTTTAATGAATGGTGCCCAAATCCCACCATGATCCCAACTGCCCATCTCAGAAAAGTCTTCTGGGAAAAAGAAAAGCGAGGCTCAACGGAACTGTCTCAGGAGGTTTGTGCCCTGCCTGTTTCATCCCAGAGCTGTGTGGGATGGCTCTGCTTCTTCCCACTCTTGTAATCAATAATGGAAGGCTTTGAATTGCAAGAGAAGGGGAAGTTCTTAATCCAGCATGGAGCAAAACACAGCCTCAAGGAATGGAAAATTCAGTCACAAGAAGGAAAGAAGTGAAACATGAAGCAAAACACCATCCAGGTCCTTCTTCCCACTAATTAAACAAGGCCCATGAGACTGGAATGCTCTTAGGATACAGACTTCCCTTCAGCATTCCACACTGCCAAAGGTACAAAGGTTATCTCATGGTTTGCAAACAGACATTTCTGGCATGATTTTTCCCAAAGAGCTTTAATTCTGGGCAAAGTATACAACCAAGTGGGAAAAACCCCCCTATTTATGGTAAGAACACTACAAATGAAAAGCAGGTCTCCAGCTCAAAAATTGAAGTAACTACATAAGTTTTAAAGCACTGTACTGAAACCAAAATAGTGCCACCACTGTGCCACACTCAGTCCCAACCATCACAAAAGCTGCTTTGAAAGTCAGTGTGCTGGTTTAATGGTAAACCAGCAGGAGGAATGAATCCAACTCACAGATTACAAGCCAGAATTACAGGTTAGCGAAAAGAGCACAGTAAGTACAAGGGTACAGAGGAAAAAAATCCGTTTAACCCACAAAAACAAGTGTGTAACCCAGTAGCCCTGGGGGAGAGACAAAAAGGTGATTGTCAACCCCTGTGCTGAGCACCGCCTGGCCCTCCTAAGTACAAAGTAAGAGGAAAGAAGGAACCTGTCGGTGAGGATGATGGTCACAGTCCCGCTGAGGCTCTGGTCCTCTTCTGGCTCAGACCAGCAGCCCCCAGTCCCCAAACCTCAGTTTATATATGCCTAGGCTCAGGTGGGAGTGCCCAGCACCTCCCCAAGGGTGGGGAGTTTCACACAATGGGTGATTTACACTCTGCCATGTTTTTGGAATCCCTGATGGCCCATTAGCAGACATAACCCCTCAGGCTGGGTGTGAAGGTGCTAAATGGCTTCCCAGAGGGGTGTTAC
>JAWWEU010000040.1:56872719-56907083 GCA_035583155.1 Acropternis orthonyx | reverse complement strand
CGGCACGGGATGTCACGGGATGGCATGGCATGGTACGGGATGGCATGGCATGGCATGGCACGGCACGGCACGGGATGGGATGGCATGGGACGGGACGGGATGGCATAGGATAGGGCGGAATGGCATGGCACGGGATGCCGTAGGATGGCATACCATGGCATGGCATGGGATGGGATGTGGACGGAGAACGAAGCCGGAGGGGCCGCCTGCCCCCGCCCCAGCCCCTGCGCCGGTCCCGGTGGCTCCCGGGGCGGTGCCGCTGCCGGGGGGATCCCACCGCCCCCCGGGGGGGGTTTGTCCCGGGTGGGTTCGTCCCGGAGTGGGTTCGTCCCGCTCCTCGCGCTGGATGCAGGCACCGGGACGGTGCTGCTGCGGATCACGGGCGGAGCGGGCTTGGCAAAAACACCCCTTGGAGTGGGAAGTGGTTATAAAAGAACAAAAGAAGAAAAAAAAAATAGTAGAGGAACAAAACGAGGAAGCTCATTATTACTTTTTATCCGGCGTATGAGTTTTCCAGTCGCTCACATCTGGCCAGCTGTGCCCGCCGTCCCTGTTCCTCTGGTCCCGGGGGGAGCTGCGGGTCTGCCCCTGGCCGCGTTCGCTCTCGGCACTCGGGAGGAGATTTCAGGATGCTCTTTAGCTAAGGGCGTCTCCCTTCCGGAGCATTTCTTAAGGCTCAAAGAAAGGGCTTGGGTTTTCCGTGTGAGTTTTTGAGTTAATGCTCGCGAATCAGCACAAAACGCTCTGTGATATAACCCGAGCATTCCGTGGCAAGATTATTTAAAAAACAAACAGACAAACAAAACAAACAAACAAACAAACAAACAAAAAAAAAGAAAGTGAAAGTTGCCGTGCCGGAGCTGTGGTTGTGTACTAACTTCGCATCATGTAAAAGGTTATGAAACAGTATCAAGCATTGAGTCAGAGGAGCTCGGGATAAGAGACTTGTGTTAGTACAAGCTGGGAGAAAGAAATGGGTCACAGGAGCCCCCACAGCCAAAGGGTGCAGTCTGTGTGTAAAGCACTGACACTTAGCAGGGGTGGTGCGTTTTACCCCATCACAATACCTGGCAAGCTGAAAAGAGTCAGGCCTAGGCAGAACTTGAACTAGAAATGCCCAAGAGAAACTTAACTTTTTTTTTTTTAAGAGGTGTGGATGACGAAGACGGAAAACCTACAGCAGGACCTTGGGTGGCTGTTTGGAAGGCAGGGGTGTTTTGTCTGCATGCAGAGGGTTTAATACAAACATACACAGGGAAAATGGGATGGAGCAGCAAATGGCAAATTATGGGCTGGAAAGATTTTGTTCTGGTATACATTTCAGTTCAGATTTATTTGCACAACTTGTGCTCTGCCACTTTAAAAGAAACGCAACCTGGGCGGTGAGATTTTTTGTTTCTATTCTACACCTTGCATTATATTCTTAAATAATAAATACCAAATTTTTAATTATAACTACATATTATAAACGTATACCATAGACCTACTTGTTAGATATTTATATTACAGAACATTTATTGTTTGAAGTGTCTCTGTCACCGAGATTAGATAGCAAAGATGAGACTACCTGTTTTGTGGTAGCTGTTTTCTGTATCACAGACTGTGACATAACTTTGGTTTTGGTGTTGCAGTTTCCCAGGAATTAAGGCCACAACACACATAAACAGTTTATCAGTATAAACTGAGTGTGTAACCTTTAATTCCTCAGACAGCTATCTCAGGAAGAAGCCTCCTCCCCAGGGAAAGTTTGCATGCTGCCTCAGAGCTGGGCAGAACCGTATCTGCCCTCAAAAAACAGACAGTAGAGGATGAGAGGGAGAGAAATCAGTCTGGAGAACCCCCCAGTGTCCACATCTAACTCCAAACAGTGGGCACTAGAAACCCACTAGAGATTTTCCTTTGGGTTTTTAATGTGGTAACTATAACTTAAGCCCCACGTGGCTGGGCAGCCAGCCCCAAGCTGCCCAAGAAAGGGGTTAGTCAGAAGCTTCATCAATGCAGGGGTATAAGAAAATGTGATGAAAACTGTTGTCCTTTCCTGCCTTCCTTCTCCTTCCTGCTGACAGAGCTCTCCCTGGGAGTGCCCGGAGACCTGAGACCTCCTCAAGGTAGACAAGTTCTAGTTCATTTTTCATCCGGCTGAAGCAAACCAGCTCCCTCTGTCATGAAAGATCTTTTCTTTTTTTTCTGGGTGCACAGTGTTTTTTACAGAAAGAGGAGGACACAGAAAGTTTCTGTTGGTTTTTTCTGCATGTTACACACCAGAGAAAAAGTACCTGCAAAAAGATAAAAGCCCATTAGGCAGCAAATTGAACTACTGTTTTTTTTTTTTTTCCCCTTTATTTCTCCTTTTATGTAGCTGGAACCAACTTTGGGCAAGTTGTTTTGAATACCTAGAAAAATTATTCTAACATCTATGTAAAACAAACTGCAGCCCCCAGAAACTGCCTGAATGCACAGAAAATGGGCAGGATGATAAAGAATATGTTGCAGGGCAGAGATAAGAAGTGGAGACAGAAGTAAATGAGTTAAGTGCATGTGAGAAGAAAATATTTCCAATTGTGGTGCTTCCTTGAGACAGGTGCCTGCTGGTTACACTGCAAATATCATCTACAGACATCCAGGTTTCCTCAGGATGGAAATCAGGGTGCAAGAATGTTGTGCAACTCGCCCTGGAGGGGAGCTGGGATATGATTGGGAAAGTAGTTATTATTTCTGGGTGGTGTAACACTGATGCAGCCAGAGGGGCTGTGTTAGCCAGTCTGTGATGTGTAATTATCACCAAGCCTTTTCAGCTGTACACCAAAAAGGGAGTCAGGGATGATGAACCTCTGTGGTTGCATTACTTTCAAAAATGTACTGGGTGTTCTATAAACCTCTCACAGCTCTTGTGCTGCACAGGTAACCCAATAAATGCCATGGCACTGCCTGAAAGCACACGCTCTTCAGTGCATCCTTGCCTTTTACTTACTACACACCTACATCAAGTAACCAAAGACAGACAGACAGACAGACACAGCTTCCTCCATAGCCAGCTAGTGCTGTTCCCTGAGCTAACTAGTGCTTTTTATGGGAAATTCATGCTGGTATTTGGTCCCTTGGGAATGAAAACGCAGGAACTGCCACTGCTGATGTGCAGCTGTGGTCTGCTAGGCTGAGCCTTTACAAGCCCGTGCCTCATCTGGCTCTGCATGGCTTTGTCCCTCTCTCTCCTTGGTACTCTGCCAGACAGAGTATTTTGCCATGCTTGGGAAGTCCTGAGAAACGCTCTTGGAAAACATGAGTAGTACTAGTAGCCAAAAGGCTGGGACACCAACACTCAATTCAAGCTGGTCTGTCCAGTCTCTTCACTTCCATTTCCTCCCCTTTGCTGTTCACTTTTCTTGTTTCTTTGCTTTGTGCCTTGCCCGTTTCTGTTTGGCTGCCTGGTTTTCCTTCTCTCATCGCTTAAGAATTATTTCAGTGCTCTTCCTCCAGTAGGGACAGATGTGTAGCTACATCATCTCTTCACTACTGACTGCAACAGAGCAGGATTGAGCACTTCCAGCTTACAGAACACTCCCAGACTTTCCTCCCTGGGGGAAGCTGACAGAACCCCTGGTGAAGTCCAGCTGCTTAACACTGCAGGAAACCACCCTTATGTTGTTACATCCAAATGAAGCATAAACCCCTTTGGGTTCTTGCTTATCACTTTTTTAAAAGTAGTATCTGACAAAACACTGGAGCTGCTCCAGAGAGCCAGACCTGGTGTTCTCTCTGTAGGCAAAGCAAAGGCAGAGGGTTAAAAATTAGTGAGATCTTATTAACTTTAAACGTCTAACTTAACCTTTGGGAATTACTTACCGGAAGGCAGCAAAGAGAGTCATTGTGCTTGGAGCTCTTGTTTCTCCTGCACGTGGCGCTTGTTTCACACCCCACTGAAAGCAGAGCCCTTCCTGCTGTCAGCAGGGATGACGAGCAGCGTGTGCTGCAGCTGCCAGCCTGCTTCCCTGGGAAAGGAGCAGGGCATCAGAACTCCTCTGTGCATTGAAGATGCACCCCGGTAAAAAGCATCAGAATCCCTCGGGCAGGAAGCGTGGCAGCAGTGACTGCAGCAATGAGCTATGCAGATTATTTCCTCCCTCCTCCCACCAAGACCTAAACGGTCCTGTTTTCTCCTTTCTCCTTCTCCCCAGCCTTAGTTCTGAATTCTTCCCTGCTTGGTTTTTTTCACCCGTTCATTCTTTTGTCCTGCTTTTGACCTTGTACTGCTTTGTCTGCTGCCTTTTTTGTGTGCATTTCTATTAGTTTTTCACTTCCCCCAAGGCCTGCCCACAGCCCAGCCCCTACGTGCCCTTTCTTGTTTGCTCCTTACACCTTTCTCCTCCTTGCATGCTTTCCCAGTCCCTCCCATGCTCTCAGTGTTACCTTCCAAATCCTGCTTTGCCTCTGGCACTGGGATTTCTGTTGATCCCCCATGGATTGTGGCCCCAGCCACTGCAATCCCTTCGTTAGATCTGCCCAGCCGTGCGGGCAGAGCCCAAGCACAGGGACAAACCCCCCCAGTGCCAGAGCATCCTTGCTGGCCAAGCCTGTGCCTCGTCTCCCAACAGAAATCCATCAGACCAGAACTGCCACAGTGCTGCAGGGTCATCTGTGCTCCGTCTCCTCTGTGGGACAAGCAGGATTTCCTCTCCCCCCCCTTGCTGCCTCCTCACCCCAGCAGTCACAGCTGCAGCCACAGGAACTCTTAAATGCAAGGGGGGACAAGGGCCAAGACAGCGTCGATATGGCACTTCTGTGTGACAAGCCTCTCAAGTGCTTGTTGCTCTAAAACTTCATTTTGTCTCCTGGGCCTTCCACAGCTGCTCTTTCCTCACTGCTGCACCCTCTCCGATGATCCCTTCCTGCTGCCTCCCCCTCCTGCATAGCAGATGAACAGGAATTTGGTCTATTTGCCTTCTGCATATTTGACAAAACACCTTTTAGTTGTGCCCTGTTTTGCACTACCTCTGCGCTACTTCCATTTCTAAACTAAACACAGCTCTGCTGTAGCATTTGGCTTTTGGCCAGAAAACCTGCAAGGAGGTTTTATCCTCCTTACTCGCTTACTGTTCTCCCTGCTGCCTGTACTCTTGACTAAAGCAGCCTGGCCCAGCAGAGCCAGGCATTGCTTAGTCCTGCTTCTGTGGGCAGGTTTATCCAGTTCACTTTATAGGCTGCAGCTGATTGGATGCTTTGTGCAGGAGCCACAGGTACTCCCCGTGTATCCACCCAGATCTCCTTGTTAAGCAAAACATCATTTAAGTCCTCGCCTTCTCATTGCCCTCCCTGGTCTTAATTTCCCAAGGCAGCTTCTCAAGTGCCCATTACTAATTCACATCCCTCTTACTGGCCATTGAGCATCCTCAGCAACCTTTTGAGGCTAAAAACTGTAATAAAACATTATGTTGCGTGTGCTCTTCTCTTATTCTTGACTAAGTAACGGGCTTTCTGGTGAATACAGAAACATACTCTTCTTACTGCATTTTCTATTTTCCAGGGACTCCTCCTATCATATGAAACTGCTTTATTCCTCTGGCAGACTTATGGGTATGAAATCAATATCCTTAAAGGAGATTTATGTAGGTCAAATTCAGTAATTTTAGTGCACACAGCTGAGAGGGAAGTAAAGCCCCCCCTGCCTTTCCCAGTTCATGGGGATATTGTTCGGTGAAACTGGGACAAGATCCGTTAATTTCTCAGTGACAAGAGTAGACTGGGATCAGATCCCATCTATGTACATCTTTAAAATCTGCTAAAAACGGAAACTTTGTGTAGTTGCTCTGCCAACCAAGGTGTTTGGTTTTGTTCCAGGGTCCCTGTCTCCATGGAGGTGGTCCCAGCCTGGGCCCCAGCGGTGGGTTTCACACTCCTGCCCCATGCAGGGGGGTTTTTAGGAAGCAGAATAACCAAAAAGGAAATCCCAGCGTGGTATGAAACTCTGCAGAAGCCATCCTGGTGCCCTCCTCACTGGGTGTTTGCTCCTGTGTGGGGAACTCTCTACACATCCATGGGGTATGTATTTCACACTGTATGAAGGCACTTGCCTGGGCCAGAGAACGATTGTCGCATCCCTGTGGCTGTATGTTTGTAAGAAACTGTGTCAGGCTGCCTGTTGAACAGGTACAAACACGCTCTGGGAGCTGCGTGTGGGTTCCATGGGACGTTTTGCATGCACAAGTGTCCACATCAAAAGCAGGAGCTGGAAAAGCTGACACTGATTTGCTCTCCTAATTCATTCAGAGGGGAAAACCTGCTGAGCTGCAGCACTGGGATTTCTTCTCAGGATGTCTTTCAGCAGTTTTAGGAAAATTAAAAAAAAAAATAAAATAAGGGGCAAGGAAGAAAATTAAGATAGAACTGTTCTAACAGAGCTCAATTAAAAGCAACCAAAATCGAAACATACATGCGCTTGCAAATAAAACTGCCAGGCTGTTAACACTGCAGATGCCTGAAACAGGACAGTGTCTCCTTATTTAACTAATTTAAAATACCTGACAGCACAGCAATTACTGTCAAATGAACAGGGAATCACAAGGCCAAATACCACTCCCACAGGAACCATAAAATTTAATAATCCTGTTACTTTTAATGTGAGGTAGCAAAAATACCTGTAGAGGTAGGTTGTCTCAGGAGTTTGGACAGTTTTGATCCTCCTCACTGCTCCAAAAGCACCCAACACCATGTGCTTTGATGGTAACTGTGCTGAGCTGTGCCTACCTACCAAGTGTGTTTTTTCTTAGCTAAACCAACAGTAATAATTTTTAGGCTGCAAAATACGCCTTTTTTTGGCTCACCCCTCCCACTTCTTCCATCATTTTAAGTCCTTTGTAGTTTGTGTATAGCATTGGCTATATAAATATATATATATATATAGGCTATATAAATATATATATAGGCTATATAAATATATATATAAAAATACATATATATATTGACTATATAAAGTTTCAAAGAGACCAAATCTTTTCCCAGTTAATATTACATAGTCACCCTGCAGGTTATCTTAAATACCAGACCCCCTGGTGCAAAATACATTCCATTGCAATCAGATCATTATTGTCCTGTGAATAAAAACATGCCTTTTTTCAAAGAGACAAGAGCTGGGTGGCTTTGCCAGCTTCCTTCAAGTCGACTGCACAGTTTGTAACCCTGTTTCTGGATTCCTCATCATAAACCCAGGTATCAGGTTAAAAACCTTGGAAAAAATATCCAAATTGTGGCAGCTTATCCCTGATTTTGGTAATAGCAGAATCACTATATCATAAGGTGGGTGGTCTCAGCTCTGTACTGTACATTTAGCTCAGAGAAAAGGTCATACTTACTACCAGGCTTTTCTCCTGTATCTGTCATGTACGCACATTCCTTGAATGATCATGACATTTCATTCCTTCAGAATTCCTTCTATTTAGGAAGCTGTTAAGTTTCTAATGCTTACCCTGCCCTCCCTTTCTTTTGTTTTTATTATTCTCTGCAATCAAACTGCCAGAATAATCAAAGCTGCATTGTCCAGTCCCTATGACAGAAATGGCCAAGAAGCAAGCTTGGCTCACTAAGTGGGTTTAATAAACAAACAAAAAACCTCCTTCTTGTATGACCTACAAACGAAGACAGGCTCCTTGCAATTACTCCTGGGGATGTTGGTCTGCTCCTGTAAAAAACAATTCCTGCAAGTTGGTCTCCACTGGTGCTCCACTGCCAGGAGGAATACAAATGAGCCCCGTGCTGTCCAGTTCAGTTCACAGTCTGTATCAGTTTCTCAATTCCAGATGTTGGCGTTTTATCCAAGGGATTCCACTGTAGTTACCTGGAATGGCTGTGCAGTCCTCTGGACTGAAACCTTAGTCAAATGGGCCAAAGAAACAGCCTTGGCTGAGGAGTGTTCCCTGTTCTAATCAGGCTTCTCCCTAACAAACCTTACATTAGCAGAGCTCCCAAATCCTGTCTTTAGCAGCTTGTGAGCTCCTCCAGTGAGCTGTTCTGTGGTATTGAGAAGACCTGTGCAAAATGTTTTTGGAAGATCTTTCAGTAGCCAGGATCCTGCAGACAGGAGGGGTGCTGGGTGCTCCTTGTGGTTAATCCTTTTAACACATCTAAAATCTTGGTTCTCCCCCCCCATCTTTTGTCCCCTTCCTTCCAAAAAGTGACTCCTGCTCTAACACCACCTTTCTCCATACACAACTGTGCTTTGGGATGCCACTCAATTCTATTTCTCCTATTCACTTAATCCAATTAAAAGGTTAGTGGGTTGTTATTTTTTTATTTCTAAAAACTTCAAAAGCACCATCTCCCAGTTCCAACATGAAGTTTCTTCACGACTTGCATCTTACACTTGTTTCCACCTTAACATGGCATTCTCTTTTAAGACTGAAATGCAGTCATCAGCTACTATGCCCCTAAAAGTGAGAACTCTGGCAGGACTGCGAATTTTTCCTCTCTCTGTGTTGTTATCCACAGCAGCTGATCCACCCTGTGCTTTCAGTTACTCTGCCAAGTAGTGCATGGATATCTGCTTTTCCAAATTAATCGAGACCTGAGCACTGAAGTTATTTCATTTGGTCAATAATCTGTGGTAGCTTTCTGACAAGGGCAGTGAATTCCACCTTCTGTTTGCTTCCTACAGATACAGCTCCTACCTGGTGTGGAAGGAACTGGGGGGCTTCAATGAAAAGTCAGTGGTCCCTCTGGGACTGTATGCAGGGCAGCTGGCACTAAACTGGGCATGGACCCCAGTGTTTTTTGGAGCTCACAAAATGGGATGGGTAAGTGGAAGATTGAAGTTTCTTAATCAAAGGCTTCTACTCCTATTTGCAAGGTGCTAAGATTAAAGGTTTGTGTCACAATCTTTTTTGCTTGAAAATGAGCCTGAGTACAGAAAAAGGCTTGCAGAAGTTTTGTGAAATTCTCTTTAATGCATGCCAGCAGCCACCTGAGAGAATTTACCTATCTAGAGCATCCTTAAATGTAGAGATTTCAAGCAGCTCTTTCTGTCAGCCTTTGGTAAGAGCTTTGTGAGACTAGAAAACGAAAACATTTACACCTTACAATTCCTAGGTCTCTCTGGCAACCAGCAGTGATAAGAAGCTTATTATTACAACATTATTCAGGTATTCAGCACCCATTTTAGAAGACACTAATTTTCTGCAGTTTTCCTCTCTGAAGGGAAATAGCTTGCCTCAAAAATAAAAACGTTTGCCTGGTTCTCCAGCTGCACATGAGATAACAGGGGAAGACTTTGCAATCCATCACTGAGTCGTTCACCCTGCATCTCTTCAGGTGGCAGCTGTGACATGAAAAGACAAGTCTGCTTGCTCAAAGTCAGTGGGAAGTGTCCTGCTGCCCACTAAAGAAGGTATGGGTGAGAGAGACTTAATTCTCCCTCTCCCGTTCCCAGCTGCAAAGCCCTTTCTGTTACCCGTTGTATTGTTTTAGGAGTGGGATTGATTCGTAACTCAGCAGAAACCTCTCTTTTTCTGCTGGCTGGTTTTTTGAGAAGGAATTCACTCAGAGAGGGACAGAGCTAGGAGGGAAGAGCCACACAGAGACTGCGGAGTCGAGGAAATGCAGCGAGTAAAAACAACACTGACCACCTTCTGTGTTCCAGGGTCTGGCGACTCTCCTGCTCACAACTGGTGCAGCAACGGCCACAACTGCTTCCTGGTATAACATCAACAAAACAGCAGCTTACTTGATGGTTCCTTATTTAGCTTGGCTAACCATGGCTGCTGCTCTCAATTACCGCATCTGGAAGGACAACAGCAACAAGAAAAAACCCGAATAACCAGTTTTCAGCCCAAAGGATTCTTTTTTTCACAATAGTTTTTTTATATAAAGTTACGGCCTTATTTTATTTTTCAGCTGAACTGCTCACACCACCGGTTTGCTAATTGCAAGATGACAAAGCAGTTCTTGTCAAAACAAATCTGCCTTTACCAGGCAGGGCACAAAGTGGGGGTGTATGCCTGGCTGGGTTTTACAGCAAACTGAAAGGAAGTGTTGATTTACAAATACTAGAGCTATATTATCACAGCACTATATTTTATATGACAACAGCATTTTAACTATTACCAGAAATTAGCAGAAACTCCAACTGCATCATGTTCAGAGGAAGAAATCCAGCTACATGCCAGCAGAGCTCCCAGAAAGGTGCTCCTAACAGTGACAGACATGACTGTGGCCTCAGCCTCTCATGTTTACCACAGGGCACGGTGCTCTTGTGCTATGATGTGTCCCACCACAGCTGCCTGGAATTTGTCACTGCACTCTGGGAACACTGCAGACAAGCTCTTCAGAACAATTTGTGCCTTCCCGCTCTGAAGCAAGGTACATTCTACTGTCAGCTAAATGCATTAAACTACATGTAAACTTACCTTGTGCCTTGCTTGTGTTGTCTTTAAATTGTTTTGAGCAAAAGACAACAGGATTCTGTAGCCTCAGACAGCCCCTTCATCTCTTCTCATCCCTGCACTGGGCAAGACAAAACAGGAAACTCAGAGCACCTACAAAGAAACTCTGAGGACCCACCTTCCCCTTTAGATCCACAGGCACTTTGTTATGTGTTTTCAGATACTCTGAAGCGTAAAGTGGCTTTTGCTCTCCTACAAGTGACAAAGCCATCTGCTCAGCAGCACTGAATGTGCCCTTACATCCATCACCACATCCTGTGTCACAGACAGACTTTCTCCCCACACTGGAAGCAGTCACACCATATATATTAAAGCACTTCACCACATTTTCTTTAATCAAGTTCACCTAAGGAGCCCAAACCAGCTTTGATTCATGAGCAGGAGGCCAGTGTGGCTCTGAGCACTTCTGGCTGTGCAATCCAGCTCTCCCTGCTGCCCCAACTGCAGAGTGACTGAATTTTCCTAAGTTTCCTAATGGTTTATTTCTCCAGCCTATGTTCTAGTCAGTGGAAAGAAGTAGGTTTCTGCAGACCAGCCTGAAACAGCCTAAAATATCCATTTCCCTTCCTGGTTATGAGGGATAACATGTTGCATATTCACAAAGTTTGAAGCAAGGCTTAGAACATTTGTACAATTCTGTAACTGTAGTTTGCTCTCAGACACGTCCTGATTGCTGCAAACCCAGATCGTGACATACAGCAGGATTTTTTGCAATGTGCACATAAAATTCCTAAATTTCAGCCAGTTACTCCTGATTTGAGGAAAGAAGAGAGATTAGGAATGATTAATTTCAAACTGACACCCCCACTCCCAAATACCCCTTTCCTTAGGGCCTAAACTTTGAAGTCCAATGACTGCTTGGGCTTCTAGGAGAGCTTTCCAAATCCCTTTCATTCCTTCAGACTTCTGCATTCCTGTGCTGCTCCTGACATTGCCTCCTTCTCACTTCCTGCCTGACCCCTTCTTAAAAGTCTGATTTCTCTGAGGGTTCCTAAAAGCTGTGGGTTCTCTTTGCCTTTTTTAAATAAAAAATGGGAAGAGCCATAAAATCTTTAGTCTCATTAACCCAGCAGTTCATTGCACAGAAATACCCTATTATTTTCCCACCAGAACTTTTCAGATCTTTACCTAGGAGGGAGAGATAAGAAAAAGACATACAAATTCCAACATGATTCAGTAAATTATAGTTTAATGCTGACACAGGGAACTTGTGCAATGTTTCCCAGCAAGCAAGCAATGAGGCTACCTGAAAAACAACTCCGCTGCCCTAATTACTGTTGTATTTTGAGGTCTCCCACATTCAATAAACAAGACACTTTTAACATACACCAGTGATTTACAGAAAGAACAAAGGAAGACAAGGGAAATGCAGACAAAGTGATTATCAATATAGTATATGTGTATTCTTCTGACAGGATTTTTTCCCCTTGGTTATCAGTTATAGGAAAACAGTTGAATCAGCAGCTCACAGAACTGAAATATAAATCTTGCTGTTAGGCATGTCTGAGAAGGAGCTTGATAGTCATGCCTCCTGTGGCTACACAATGCACGTCACATGGCAGTTGTCTGGTTCATCCAGAAACAGGGTGCTGAAGACATCATTAAAAAAGGTAGGGTGGTATTTGCAGGCTCTATCACAGTCAGGATTAAAGTTCACCTCCAAGATCTGAGGCTGCATAATCCTTTTCCCTGTAAAGGTGAACACAAACATTTCGGCTTAATACAAGCTCTGTAGAGATCCCAAATCACTACCTGTGTCTAATCCAGAGATTACGGGAAAAGGCTGGGAAAAGCCACAGTTTATGACCCAAGATGGTAAGGCAGTAGAGTGTTTTTGTTTCAGTGGGTTTGGTTTTCACTGGAGGGATGGAGGTATATTCTACCATCATATTCCAAAGGACAATTATCCAACAGATGCTGCAGTCACTGCTAATCTAATGCCTCGTTTAGAAGGAGAATTTGCAGCAATTTAATAGGATCTCCCTGGCACAGCTGCCTTGCCTGACAGCCTAGAACATCCTCCAGAAAGCTCTACTTCTTTTGTGCCTCAAGTACAAACCTTCATCTCTTAAACCTCTTGGATATCCAGCAGTCCTGTTCCTTTACGCTGCAGCCACTCCATGGCACTCCTACAGGAGTGGCCTCACTCACATGTTCTTGCAGAGACTTGGTAACAACTGAATGATGGTCCTGAGGACATCACTGAAATGGTCAATGTGGTCCCTTCCCTGCTTTAATAAGTGCACTGAAGACACTGGTCCAAGCCTGGAAGCCACAGATAGTAAGATGTTTCTAAGGTTTTCGCAGAAAGATGGTTATTTCAGACATTTGTTTGGGCTTTTTGTATGTGTGTGTGTCTGTTTGTTTGAGTTCTTGTGTTTGGTTTTTCCCCTGGGTTGTTTTGTTTATCTCCAAACAGAGAGTAGGAGCAGCAGGGGCACAGGGGGAGCAAGGAGGCAGCCAAGCAGTTAACAGAATAAAGAATTTAACATTCAAATAAAGAAGCTTCTCACCATCTCTGCTGGTGTCCCATTTAAGCATCAAGTCAATGGCATATATTGCTCTTGATGATGGATAATCACAGATACCAAGAGGTGCAGGTTTAGCTGAAGCAACTTGGAACAATTCAGAAAATGCCTTGAAAATATCTGCCTAATAACAGAAAGAGGTCTCAGAAGGAGAAGTGAGGTTCCACAAAAGCAGTAAACATGTTTCTAGTCACTTCACTCATACAGGTTTTTTTTAAGAGTTTGTATAAATTCCCTAGGCAACAGAGGATATTCTGCATAGCACTGGCTTTAAAAATGTGCATTTAGACCTAATGACAACACAGGGTAGTGAGGACTGGCTGTATTACTAAGTCCAGCACAGTGTAATCATGAAATAGAATTCTCAAATCATGAAATAAAGTTCTTTGACAACACAGTGCTTTGAGGCGAATTATGCAAAGTTAAGAAATTCTTCTAAAATAAAGGTCAATATATGATGTCCTTTGTAGAACTGGCACACATGAAATGTGTCTTACGGGATAAGAAATCCAAACAACCCAACACTTTTGGAAAAGCTGAGTAAAAAAACCCCAAAGAGATCCATGAATATTTACGTAAGAAAGATGAACTGCTGACTTACTTGTACTGTTGTCCAAGGATATTCAGGATATTGTTTTTCAAATAGAGGAATGAAGTCTTCACAGTGTACCTGAAACAATTTTGGTTGGGAACGACTGAGCAATCAGAAGACAAGAGAATGGAACATCCAATATTTTTTGCCATTCATACAAATGCAGGTAGAGAATTAGGGAATTAGTTACAGTATTTGTTATTTTATAACCATTATATTTTATATGTTATTTTATATATATTTTATCACACTAAGGCTCTGACAATGATAAACTGCCATTTTCTTGTAATTCTTTTATTGTTCCTATCACTGTGGGTCACATATTCATGATGTGGGCTTGTATTCCCTTACATAATCACAGATGACTGAGGGGAAGAGGGGAAAGAGTCTAGGAAAATACTTGCTTAGCACTTGGGGTGCTTTGAACACCCTGTGTAAGTGGATGTGTACTAGGTTATTTGCTAACAGTCACAAAGCAGGCACTGGAAGATTTTCTACCAGCAGAAAGGTGAGGGAGCGTTTTGGGCTGTTTGCTCACCTGTTTTAACGTTACACCAGGAGCGTAATTCATGACTGTGAAATGCTTCTCGTAGTCATCCAAGTCATCAAGTGAGAATGCCCTAAGGAACAGAACAGTTCCTTAGCTCCCAAGGCATGATTCAATCGCAAGACCCTCCGCACTAACGAGGGGCAGGTAATTACCTGTTGGAGAAACGCAGCCAGAACACATCGTAGCTGTACAGCCTGAGTGGCCTGATGGACCTCAGCAGCACAACGTAACGGATGTCAAACTTCACCATCCCCACGTCCTCTCTGTGAAACAGCACTGGATTCTCAATGTATTTGCACACTACCTGCAACAGAGCAAAACCACAGTGAATGGAACTCAACTGGAAGTGTCACTGAACCTGTTCTGAACTCTATACTTGGGGCCAGCGTAGGAAATCTGAAGCAAATAAATTTCCTTCATATTTTTAACAAAACTCCTTCTTATGAAGCAGTTTTTTAGCTCTGCCCTTTAAAGCCATGCTCTCTAACCTTTGGGCTGCTTTCCCTGTGCCTGATGATATTATTAAGGTTGTTGGTGATGTGGATATCCAGGCTTCTGGCCAAGTTCCATGGTTTGCATATCCAGTGATTGTCTTCTCCTCTGAGAGAGAAAGAGAGAGAGAGCAACACCTGTAAGTATCTGCCTCATTCATCTGTCTGAACACCCACTTGAAGGGATCCACATCCTCTCCTGAAAAAAAACTCTTCAGAACTAAGGACTTTGACTGACAGCTGGGGGCAGTAGGTCTGAGGCACAAAGGGGAGAAAAAGCAATGGTACCTTTCAGAGATTTTTTCCCAGTTAGAGCCTATCATGATCTCACTGTTTATTTCCTGCTGCATCTGAGTGCATCAAAAGGAGAAGAACCCCCACAAACAGGACAGAATCTCCATAGACATGCACAGGTCCCAGTGTGGAATTATCCTGCCAGGAGTCTGAGGACATTCTGGCAGGGTATTATGCAATTTTTCAAGTTGATTCCCTAATGACACCATAACTCATCTCTTTGGGAAGAAACCACCCAATATCTCAACAGCTCACATTACAAGAAAATGAAAGCACAGCACCATCATCTCACTTTCTAGCACCCAGGTGCTTCAAGGTGCAAAACTCTTTGAGATATCCTTGAGAAAAACGGGCAGTATGCTGGTCTTTTCATGTATTGTTTTGAGTTAGGACAGGGTGATGCTTGATGTCTTCCTTTCCTCAGCTTGTGAAAGCATCCTGAGAAACTTCTTGAGCTTTATGATAAACACCATACACTGAGCTGAAGTGCTAACTTGCTAACTTCTGTTCTGTTTGGAAATTCCTATCCTCTCCTTCCCGTTCCCTACACACACACTGCATTCGCTGTCAGTCCTTGATATTAAAAAGGAATTGAACCACCACACACTGGGGTACATGGCAGGTGTGCTCTCTCCTGGTCATACCAATCAGTAACAGAGTATGTATAGCAAATAATGGCCAAATGAAACACCTGGCAGGTGCCACCACAATAAGCAAGAGTCACCAAAGCAGCAACCTTTCAAGCAGAATACTCCATGCTAAACAGAAGAGGTTATTCACTAGCAGCACCTAATGCTCTCTTTCTCTCTTACAAAAGGAAAATCAGTTTCCATCCACTCCAAGGCAGCTGCAGCAGCAGAAAGCGTGGACTTAAACCCTAAGGCTGCACAACTGCTTTAGGCTAACATTAAAACTAAATTTTATTTAAGTCTAAACATTTTCCACCCTGGCTGAAGTGCAGGAACAACAAAAAACCCCACACTTGTTGCAAACACATTTTGAGCCTTTGTGTATCAGTTAAAATACAAGGGGTAAGGTCCTGACTAGACAAAACGCAATGAACTTCCAATCTGTACTCAAACCATGGCAAAGTTTCTGGGTTTCAAAATGTGTTGCTTAACTAGTGTTACATTAAAGAAAGTATCTAAAAACCTCGCCCTTTCCAGGTAAAATTCACTTGAACATAAACGCAGCAAGAGCTAACTCGTGGTGGTGCAACAGCTGCCGAGCCCAAAATGTGGGTCACTGGTCTTTGAGGAAAGGGGGATTAAGAAAGCCCAAAACTAAGGAGGTGAAAACACGAGTCACCTTCTGTCACGTTGCTGAAAGTAGCTGATGAACTGAGGCAACTCTGTCTGGAGGTTAAAAGTCCGTGGCAACCACCTTGGGCCATCTGGGCCTCCAGCTCTTCTGGCAATGGATGCCAGGCAGTCTTTGACAGTCAGGAGGTTCTCACATGGGAACTGATTCAGCATCACCTCAGGCCTTTCCTCACTTAGCTTCCTACAAAACAAACAAGTTGTTGGTGAAGGAGGAAGGCTGGGGAGGCCTTTGGGAACTCAGACTTTATAGCAAAAAATAATAAAAAAAAATGGTATTATGCAACCTATAATCTTTGAAGTGTGAGAAGTTGTAGAGGATGTCTGCTTCTCCCTCGTTGTTTGTGAATACAAAACGGGGGTGTGTCAGGTTGTTGAAGACTTGCTGAATGTCTGTAAAAACCCTGTAAGAAAAGAGGCAAATGAAGGAAACGTCAGTTTAGTTTCTCAGACTGATCACCTTGTGTTTGAACAGAAAAGTTTTAATCTTGACCTTCTACAAGAATTATGCTTTTCCAATACACGCTCTCTGTTACAACCTCTTAACACAGAGAAACATTTTAAATTGATGTGGGACAGACTCAAACAATTGTATTTTGAAAAAGAAGTGTCAAAGGTCATTCAGCTTCACAAAAGTAACAATTCAGAAGATGACGGCAAAGGCCCTGAGAGAGCAGCACTAACATGAATTCCCTATTCTACATGAAAAGTCCAGGAGTGAGAGCGACCTTGTAAATACCTTCATTGCTGGAAGAGCTCTAAAAATCAACCTGCTGTCATCCACATGAAAGTCATAGGAAATCTTGTCAGTTTAACTCAGTAGCTTCAGAAGATTATTTTTGTTTGTTCAGAACTTCACACACAGAGACACTTCCAAATAACCAAGACATATGACAGTATGTGCATTAGGTATAATACAGGAAATACATACAGCTTTGAGGTTTAATACAAATCTCCTCTCAACCCCATTTAAAACCACACCAAAACCCAAACCAAACCTGATACACATCCAAGTACACAACCAAGAATGAGGCAAGATGTTGCATAGCTTAGGAAATTCCCCTCTCAGATAAAACCAGTGACTTAGATGCTAAAATAAGCAGATAGAAATATGGGTTATTTTGATGATTTTACAGCTTAAAGTGAGGTCCCAATTCAGAACTCAGTATGTTGACTCAAAAAGTGAGAGCGATACAGAAAAGCTATTCTTATAGTAAGGGAACATTTAAACAGACTAAGCAACCAACTCATTTTTTCCATGAGAAACTATACTCTTCCTCCTTTCCAGACCTATTCTTACCAGTTGCACAGCTTTCCTCTCCTCCTCCACTACTAACCAACTGAAAGACATATTCCCCAGACAATGCTCTGAAAAGGTGAAGTGCAAAAATAGCCCAGTCACAGGGGGAAATAAACTCTTAAAAAAGACAAGTGCGTAAGATGCTTTGCGTAGCTTGATGTGCCAAACATGCACAAAAGATCTCGTGCAGCACAAGAACTACTAAAATTTAAGTTGCTCAATCCCAAGTGGGTTCCTTACAAACACACCCTACAATACAAGCACAACCCCACAAAGACACTGATCCCAGGCAGATCCAAAGACACTTGATCCGAAACTGGATGACAGGAGCAAAAGGATCAACAGATCTACTCAAATGGACCTATTCTGCTTATTAAATCCACTCAATAAATGGCAGCAGCAATAGTTTTGTTGTTTTTTTATTTTCTTTTACTTCTTGTGATTAAACTAACATGCTGCATGTATTTTTTTGTGACAGAGTGCTGGAATGCTTGCATTAAGAATTCCTGGCTTCTGCTCCAGGCTGGGTGAACAGTATCTGGTTTTCAGCTCAGGAAAAGAGTAAAAGTTACTTTTATCAGCAGCTTTCAGAAGGAGCATATTTCAGAAAGAGTATATTTCAGAAGGAGCGTAGCTTGCAACATGGTTGGATAAAACTTGAACAATGTTATGAGTGTTTTGAGTAGCTTCTTTCCCCTCCAGTTGCCACCCCACCAAATACCTTTGAAACCTCTGGTTCATCAACTGAGTTTTCTCTCAACAGTTCTTCCAACTAGGATAAGCCTTGTGGGAAACTTCCTTAATCCAGTCAAAAAGAGACAATGGTAAGAAAAATGCTGCTGTAACAAAGGCCTGAGTCCTTATACAGCACAGAAGGACACCTGGGAGAGCCTGGCAGCACCTGATAAAGCCAATAAATCTTACTCCACATTTAGACATCATTTGATCAGTCAGAGCTTTTCGTGTCTGACCCCAACACCTCTTCTGTAAAATATAGAATAAAAAGCCTGCTTTCCTAATCTTCAAGTCTTGCTACAAAATTCATGTGCCTGAGCACTCAGGATGATGTATTTTAAGACTTGCTTAAAGAATACCAAAGTACAGCACAAAAGAAATAGGGGCACTCAATCTATCTTTGTTAAGTGCAGAAAGACCAGTTAGTAAGATGATGGAGGTGAAAATTAAAAGGAAAAATAAGGCCATTTCTCTTGTTCTAAATTTTTAAGTTATTCCACTCATTCTGTATGCAATCCTCTTACCATGAAAGGTCTTGGGAGCGCCAAATAATTTCAGTTTGAGAATGAAAATTTCCTGGAAGCACTATGTAAAATGAATGTATTTCACAGCCAACACCTATCACTGTGTTTAGTGGTCACGTTCCCTCAGGTACTTTAATATTAAGACATAAATTTGAAAAATAAAAAAAATCAGATCTCTGCACTGAAGAACACAGACCAACTGTGAACACTGACAACTCCCCAGCAGTTCCTTTGTTGTTCTCTAAGGAGCATTTTCCTTGGTTTTAGTTAAATATGTTGGCAACCATTTCTATATTTACTCTGATAACAGACATCCAGACAGGTATGAAATGCACCAAGTCCCATTCTGGCTTTGACAGATGGCAGAACCTCTACACTGCAATACTGTAGTATCAGCCAACCTATTTTGGACCTTTCATTCCAATACCAGTGGCACACTGAACTAATGAAGCCAGCTAACCATACCTCCCAAATGATTTCCTCCTGCTCTTGTCACCCAGAAGTCCTGGTAGGGATGCTACAAAGTGTGGGATTAAAGAAGATATTCAGTTAAATTGTGCAAATAAGATAAACTATGTTTAGATGCTACTTAATTTACTCAAAAATATTTAAAGCTCTGAAGTTATAAGAATCAAGTCCCATAGCACAGAGCTGACAAGACAGACCAAAGAGTTGTCTCGTAACTGCTCTTTGGGCATTTTTAAACTATGATTGATGTTGCTGAAGAGACACATGAAAGAGAAGATCAAGAGAAACAGAGATGATCAAGCCCAACATAAACTGTAAGGACTTTTCATAATAAAGTTGTCTTTGAAGCGTTTAGTTCTTTTATTCACCCTTTTTTCAATCCAGTCATCAGCACAGCTGGATAGAACGGTCTCCCTAGGGCAGCAGTTACTATGCTACAAGACCTCCTTGAACCTATAATATTGTTATATCAAACCACATGTGCTTTCTTCCCTGCTTTTCAGGATTCAGGTTAAGCATTTATTTCATCTTCCCATTCTCTGTCTTGGGATACAAGATGCCTAAGAATTTGTCCCAGGTTCTAAACTTTGCAACTTCAAGCCTTTAATTTCTTCTGAGTCCCCGAGAACAGTGGCAATACATCAGGCAAGAGCAGACACATGAACACATCTACTCAGCTCCACGTGTTCCCATCTCTCTGTCCATGGTGGAAGCCTTAAAACCTTCAAAAGAGGCCAAGAGCACTGGAAGACTTCAGCTCCCAACAGCTCAGCAGGACTCTGAGATGCTGCCCTACTCCTGGAGGAATTCTAGTGGACAAACTTCAGAACACAAGATGGACCTTATGACCTTCTGTTCAGACATGAACTGGATAAAGAAGAGAGTACATGGACAGGGTGCGGATGAAATTCCTTAGGAGCAGGGTAGGAAGAATTTGATGTGTTTCTCCCTGCTTCCCTCTCTGTTGTGAATGCCATTCACTTGGAATATAAATATGCAAAATAAAGAGGCAGCAGTGAAGAATAAATTAGTGTTTCCCAACATCCTATTAGACTGCATTTCCCTTTGACTCCTGCATCTGAAACAAAGGCAAGTACATGGGATTAAACAAGCACCTTTTGTGTATCCTCACAGTCTGGTAACCAGAGATTTCAACTACATTATAAAATCTAAACTATCACTGAGCAAGTTAACAAATGCCTCCCAGCAAAAAAGTGAGGTTGATTTTCAATAGTTCTCAGGTGAAGTTGGTCTAGTGAGTAACAAAATCACCTCAACACAAGCAGCTGGTGTGTGAGTGTACCTACCAAAATACATTTCAGTGCAACCTCACCCCTCAAGCACAGTGTTTCAAGATTTCAGATCCCAGTGTCAGACTACGATCACCCCAGAGTGCAGCTCACAGCACATGCCAAGCAAGGGGATGTTTTTCTGGAATAAAACCAGGGACATGCAGCACCACAAAAATCCCTTATCTTTGCAATGTTCTTCCAGCTTTCCTCTGAAATGGTTTCACAGCACACGGTCCATTTTTTGCAGTAAGACACATATCCAATTTAAAACATCCCAAGTTTTGATAACATTCCTGTTTGGCAATCTCATCTGAAGAGGGGAATAGACTGTTGTACTGACACAGCACAGAGCAGCACAGGTACCCCCATGGACACACATTCTATAGTGCAGAAAAGAAGTCTTTAGTATTTCTTATATGCCTTAGTCACACTTAGTGAAAACACCACTATGTGTTAAAACGTTATGCAACTCTTCTTTCACCCAGAAGGTGGCACTCATTTAAAAAAAATCCAAACAAACCACTAAATTTATTTTTTAAAAGTTCTGTAAGTGATAATTCATTCACTCTGAAGAATAAATCCAACAAGAGCAACTAGTAACTCAGAATCTCAGGCAAGTGGCTACATCTAAACACATCTTTCAACTTGCCTGTTGTTCAAAGCTGGAAAAGGCTGTCCAGCCTGAACATACTGCAATTACTACACATAATCTGGGTAAGAAAGCATTTTGTTTGCAGATACGTACTTGAAGACTTTGCCTTTGACATAAACTGGTGGGTTTATCACTACAGGCAGTTTCTCCTTGTTTTCTGCTAAAACGGCCTAGAAAACAGAAAACCACACAAAGTTAATCCTGGGCAGAATGAGAAGAGCTGCCTTAGGTCAAACTCCACAACATTCAGCAGATATGAAGAGCAGCTAAGACCAAACTGAATTTTAAAGTGTGTATATTCAGGTTTATAAAAGAAGTGACTGAAAAGCAACATGATCTTTCATGTGAAGCTACAGGCAAAATACTCTGCATGTTCATCCAAGCGTTTTATTAGCAATACCCTGTTGAAGTTTAGCCAGTTGAAATTTTCTCAGATGGTAAACCTTTAGAGATAATTTTCTGTTATTTCTTATCTTGTATACATGTATTTATATTTTTTTTATTATTTATTTTATTTATTATATTTATATATACACTTGTGTGTATATATATATATACACTTGTAATCGCAGTAAATATGCCAGCCCATTTACATGGCTCATTGGTTTGTTGTCTTTGGGGGAAGGGAATTTCACCAGAGCTACATTTTGAGAATTGCAGTATGTTATGTAATAAGAAAAATAAATAAATAAAATAATAATTAAAAAAAAAAATCAGTAAAAGAGCAGAGGCAGAAAGGAATCCTATTAGTAAAAAGGAACAAGAAATAAAGCTTCAAGACCAGGGCTTATGAACACTGACCCTGAGAAATTCTTGTTTCTCCTAAACATTAAGCAAAATCTCAGATCACAGTAAAAGACAAAGTTCCTGTATTTCCAGCAAAATGGAAGACTGACCATTCAGGAGGCTGGAACCCAATTCTGCTCCTGTGAAAATGAGCAGAAGATTTTTTGCAGCCTTCAGCAGTAAACATCGCTGCAAAAATCTCACTCCGTCTTTTACAGCCCCTCTCCGACTGACAAAAGGAAATGCCCATTTGAATCACTGCTGATACCCTGCCAAAGGAAGCAGTTCACAGAAACTCTGGGATGGGAGAAGTGCATCTTCAGAAACCAAGGGGGCTGCTGCTCTGCAACAGCTCTTTGAGCTCCAGCTGCTGCAGTTCCTCCTAAACTGCAGTGGTGATGTGTCTGTCCAGACACAGAAAGTACTTCTTTACTTTTAAGGCTGTTACAGGCAATACCATCCTACGTAACTGGAAAGCATAAACAAAACCACAGTGGTAATCAAAGATCTAAGACATCACCTTTAAAATAGACTGGACAGTACAAAGACAAAAGAATTCCTGCAGTCTCTCAAGAGTGGAGCTGTAGAGAAGATTACAATTCTCAGAACAGGAGCAGAGGATGCATTATTGTCTTTTTTGCATCTTGAACCCAAGGAGCTGTTGCAGAACAGCAACTGCTCCAGTCCCAAGAGAGACTCCTTCCATCCCAGACCCTTCATTAGAAGCTGCCTCCCCTGACACTGGTTTCTGCAATCATTGCCCCATCAGTACCCACAGTACCATTTAAGTTACAACCTTTCTGGTCTGTGTTGGAGACCAGAATTAGGTAACAGAACAAAAAACAGGTATCAAAAAGTTAAGCCACAAGGTTGTTTTAACAACTCTGATTATTTTACACTGAAGGTTTGAGATTTATTGAAAGGAAAAATTAGAGTAAGAAATATAACATCCTTAGCTACAAAGGCCAACAACATCACCCATTTAAACTATGATTTGCACACAGTAGTAAAGCAGTTGCAAGAATTGTACAGTGAGAGCAGCAAACAATTTTGAAGTGGTATGACTTCCATAAGCATTCAGAAACATTTTCACACAATTGTATTTTCCTGCAGAATTGCTGGCTCACATACTAATGCTGTAAACAGTTCTCTGAAGTTGTCTGCGGGATTTTTTTTGTGCATGCAGCTCTGCTCATGTGGAAATAGGGGAATTGAAGTGTCAGCAAAACAGTAACTCTACCTGTGTCACTTTTGGTGTTCAAGGATGTGCTATGCCCTGAGCTACTCTTCACTGGTCTGTCACCAGTTAAGAATTTAATCTACTGCTAGACATTCTGGAGTAAAACAAAGCTCTGTTGGCTGGTTCTAGCATCAGTGTTTTGCTGGCATCTCTTCTCAATAGCTGAGTGGCAGAAACGCAGTTAGGAAAAGAAGTCTACTTTGAGAAGTTTTAAAGGTGGAGTGGTAAAGGGGGACACTGTACCCATTTGCCCCACGCAGTTCTTTAACTTGACCTGATCGTACCAAAACAAAATTAAAACACATGCAAAAAAAATTGTCTTATCTGAGACCCAGAGAACACATGCAAGACAAACTGTCGGTGCATTGTTGTCCCTTATCTGTTAATGCAAAGCATGTCTCTTCCAAAAATGCAAAACCCCAACCAACCAACCAGTCTTAGGTTACAAGACTGCCTAACTATTTTGAATGTGTGCCTTTATCTAGCAGAAGCAGGTTAACTTAATTTCTGACTAGATATTGGTACTAACAAGCTGGATACAGCATTTTCTGCCTCTCATCTATCGTAAGAAACAGACAGTTGGGGTATTGACTCATCTTTAGAAGCTGCACTTGGAATGCTGTCAGTGGCCAGGACAGCATCCTCACAGGCCCCAGGTTTCTTCACTTTTCTTAAAAGAGAATCTCATGCAGACTTGGTTCATGGAAAGGAGATTCCAAACATTAATGTCACCTCCTTAAAATATCCAAATCCTTTCTTAGAAAGGAGAGCTCAAAACAAACCAGAGGAGTGCTTTATAATGGTGCCATCAAATTAAAGATGCCTCTGCTCCAACATTTAATGGTTCTAAATCACGACATAAAATGATTAGCCCAGTAGTCAGCCTGAAAAATGTAACCACTCCTAAAATAGTAAACCAAATTTTCTGTAATTCAAGACCGAACAGCAGTGCTACAGTAATAAATCCAATGTATCAGCTATCTAACACAGAGACGGATAACACATATGAAGTACCTTACATCATGCTTATAAAAAAAGCTGCAAAATACAGAAATAATACATTAAAGCTCATTTATGTTGCTTCAACATTTAAATATTTTATATAAGTGTAAGATATTTCTTGTCTCACTGTGCTTTTAGTTTGTTTTTTCTTTAAATTTAATGGCTATACTCTGATCAGTCGTCAAGCCTAAAAAGAAGCAAAATCAGAACACCTGCAATGTTGTTTTTTTTTTTTTAGACACTGCCTCTTAACAGAAATAAAATATGATATTAACTTGTTAAAATTATACCTGATAATACTCATCTGATGGCTCTGGTGTGACACAGCTGACATCCAACACTTCAGTGGGCACCCATGGTAACAAAACACACTTTCTGATCAATCTATCTGTTTCCCCATAAGCATAATCACGCGTGACTTCATCTGCAGCAGAACAGGGAGAACCTTTAGGAACTGTCTTTCTTCCTCCATGGAAAATCTTTATCATGGCATATCACACAAATGACAGTTGGACAGTTAGTACCACCACAACTTTTGTTATTTAAATGAAAAATTAGAGATAATTAAAGAACTACAATAAAAAGGGCATTATTTAGAATGCTTATATCCTCCACTTGATGAAGGCGTAAGGTGGCCCCCACTCAAGACTTCAAGAATAAATCATTGGCCTGGTATTTCCCAACTTTCAATACTTGACTTTCTGACTCTAAGCTACAAACAGACCTTTAAGCAATTTTTCTTAAACCCTCAGATGATTGAATTGGCAGTTTCACTAAGACAGTGATGCAAGATTAAAGTTCTCTGTCACTAAAACAATAGCAACATTTTTAGACTGGTAAAGGTCTTGAACTCATAAATTACGGCAATACCAGACAGAGAACTTTTATATTTGACAGCATTGCAAATATGCAGCCATTTTGGTCTTGAAATATTTGTTCTACTGGGAAATTCTTGATGGTTTGTAAGAATATGGCCTGTCTTCTATTGCGGGCATTAAATAAAACCCCATCTGAACACACTTACCACCAGTTTCCAGGTCTCTCAAAGGCCAGAGCACAGTGTAAGCAATTTGCTGGGGCATGTAAAACAGAGGTGCTGTTGCAAAACTAGGCTGATCCGAGTGCTGGATGCGGGATCCAAATTCATCCATGATGTACCAGACAGGAACCTTCTCCTCTGCAGTCTGTAAGATGAAACAGGGTGAAACATCCTGCACATACCAATTGCAAGGAAAGCGCCAAAGACAGAAGGATTAGTTTTCCTTCAGTTTCTATCAGAATCAGTCAGCTAAAAGGTGTTTGAAGTTTACAGCTTAAGATTAAAGAACAGAACTGCCCCCTGCAACAACAGCTGCCTGTGAGCGTTGAGGCTGCATCAAAGTACCCCTCCCTGCAACATTTGTCATGAAAGAATAAACTTTAAATCGCTTGGTAGCACCACTGTGGCCTTTTTACAGCGGCAAAAATGGAGCACAGAGATTAGACTTCAAGTAGCCCAATGCCAGAGAAGGGAACAGAAGACAAGTACAGGCTGAATTTATTATCTTCCAGGAAATCACTTTTCAAGTGGTAGCACAGATAATTCCACCTCACAAGCTATTCATGACAAGGTGGGAAACAAAGACATAGGGTAGAAAGACTCAGAGATACTGTTCAGATCTCCCTTTTATTCAAGGAAGAAGAAAAACCAGTCGCAATTAATCCCTTTCTCATGGAATTTTTAGGCCTGGTTCTACTGTGAGCTAAGCTTAAGCTTAATTGTTAAAGATGACCACTCAAGAGACAACCTCAAGTCTCTGAGCTAATAGGTGCAGGTTAATCACACTCTCACTGCCCACTCAGCCCAGGGCTCAGCCCAAATAACACACCTTTCTCCTCTTTAATCCTACATACTTGGAACAGCCTTGGAGCTACACTGCAAACCCCACAACAGGGTTTTTAGCTGAGCCCTGAGGGTTGTATTCCCTCAGGAATGGCATGTGTGCACCTCAAGGTGCCTGAAGGCTCAGGACATGCTGGCACGTGGGCAGAGTGACCAAACCTGGTATCTTATCCACACTATCCAGAAGCAACAGCCCTTGGAGTGAGTTATGCCTGCAAACACTTAGGCTCCATCCTGAAGCTAGTTGGCTCTCACCTGAGGGTAAGCTAACATTTACACAGCCTGAACAAACCAGGAAGGCAAGTTATTTGACAGTGTAGATATAGCCCTGCTCTGTAAAGCGCTCTGTGCAGGTGAAGAAAGCTGCAAGCACAGCTGAAACACACACTTTTATGCAAAACAGTTGATTCTCTGAGAGGTTCCTTCCTTCACTATGAAAAAGTTTGAGTTAAAAAAAACCAAAACATAACATACAAAGACTCCTATCATCCCCCTTCTTTTGCTCCAAACTTTTCTCCTATCTATAAAAATCCCCTTATATTTCTCATCAGAAAGCTTGTTTTAGCCATGCTTTAGCTGCACATGCCATTTGCTCTCTTTCCAAATATAAGTTTATTCTGAAATGCCTGTAAAGAACCTTTTTAAACTGAATACACATATCTGTGTTCATACCCACGTACTGGAACGTCTTCACTCAAATATGTTTAAGCAACCCAATCAGGCTTTAGAGTCTCACCCCTTGAGAGAGCTGGTAGGTCTGGTTGTATTTCCACATCTCCTGCAGCACTTGCTCGATGCTGCCCTCGTCTGGGATCTCCCCGTGGAAGTCGATTCCCATGAGACTGGCCATCCTGTGCAGCAACCCGGGGACGTGGAGCAGCTGCTGCCGGGCGTGTTCCACACGGTATGTCCAGGCGTGGTCGATGAGGAAAACGCTTGAAGGGAATTTTGGTGGCATTACAGCGGTGTGTTTTCAAACGTATACAGCCAAACACTCAGTGAATTTCCTTGCAGATGGTTTGATAACTAAATCTTCTCTTACTCACCAAGTCACTCCCAGAGTACACATTGTGGCTTTACAGGTTAGTAAACTTTCCAGCAGTAACTTTACACTCTTGTGTTGCTCTAGAAAGCTTATTGTGCATTAGTATTTCCACGAAAATGAAGAGCAAATGCAGAACAGGGCACTCAGTTTGTAAGCCTAGCTCCCTTTCACTCAAGTTTCTTCCCTTTTAGTCACTATTAACTCCACTGCATCAACCTGATACTCTTGCCTGAAGAAGGAAAGTAAGACATTTTGCAAAATTATTCGAGGACCTTGCTAGCCATGAGCCCTCTGTGACATCT
This sequence comes from Acropternis orthonyx, assembly GCA_035583155.1. Lineage (NCBI taxonomy): Eukaryota > Metazoa > Chordata > Aves > Passeriformes > Rhinocryptidae > Acropternis > Acropternis orthonyx. The sequence continues at coordinate 56,879,654 of JAWWEU010000040.1, read as the reverse complement.
ACTGTCTTCTGCAAAACTAGGTGAAGTCTGATCATCAAAAGCCTGTATATGCTATTAAAATAAAATAATTAAGTTTCAATTGGTTGAATTTGGTTTGGTTTTTTCCTTGGGTGTGGATGGGGTGTGTCACCAAGTTACTTTGGGGAAAAATGCATTGTTTAAGAGAATTTCAATCTAACCCAAAATAAAACCATACACATCTGGCACAGTTTCCCTTGACAAGTTTAACCCTTGCTTAGGCTGCATGATTTTTAGGAAAAAACATACAGTTATTCAAGCAGAAGGGTTCTCCATATTTTGGTTATATCATCTTCCTGAACCACTCAGAGAAAAATCTGAATTCTACTTGCTAACAAAAACCCCAAACCAAACAAAAAAACCCCCGTAACAAAACCACCCCACCACCCATATTCCAGAAAGTTAAAAACATGCCAGCTGTCACATAGAGAAAGAAAATCCTTGAACAATTATTGTATCCCAGATTCCACATACAGATGAAACTCACTTAGTTTTAAAATTAAAGGGTCCAGAGAACGCTAAGGTCAAGCTGTTTGGAAATGTTAGCAAACAGGTGTGTTGGTGTTCTGCTCCTACATTCTCACACACCTGAATGCTGCAAGGAAGCTCGGGATTATCACAGGAGCTAGTTTTGAACTTCATGATTTATGTGCATGTTTGTATTTAGAAAAGTGATGACTTAGGTTAAAGCAAGGATATTACTTTGAAGCTGCTCTGAAGCTGTTTAGTACCTCCTTAGCCTGGGATTTGTGAAGATCCCAAGTACTTCTTCAGTGGTTTTTTTTTTCTCCTTCAGTTCACTACAACAAATTTCTGAGCATCTTCCTGCATGATTTAAAAAGGAACAATGTTGAGACACTTGCACTCCTAGTGCCCTTTGCAAGCTGTGCTCCATGGCATGCACCTTTCCTCAAACTCACAGCTGTGTCTTAGAGCAGGAAAAGAGGATTCCTGAACAGGATCAGACAAGTTTCAAAGCAAACTGCCACTATCATTTTGGGTTTCACACTACTCAAAGACTGAACACTTGTTTCTAAATCACTACTCACCTATTGGGATTAGAGGCTTGAAGCCCATTCTCATTTGTTACAATAACTTTGAAACAAGGTCCATTTCCAGGATTTGGTTTCTTTAACTGTTCTTCCATTTCTTCATCACCTTCTTCTTCATCATCGACCTCTTCCACTTGCATTATCCCGAAGTAGTCACCAGCATCAAATACCTGAGCCGGAAAGTACACAAAATATCAAGCAATTGTCTGAGGCAGTGCCCTGATATGCACAATGCAACACTTCTAGACACTTTTTGCTGATAATCTGATAAAAAGTGGCATTTTTACCTCAAGAGTATTTATTCTTTCACATTGCAATAGAACTGTTTCTTTGGGAAGTTTCTTAGCAGGAAGTTTTGTTGGTTTCTTTTGTACCAACAGGTCTACTAATGATTGTCTAAAATCAGTTTAACGCCTCATTAAAATTTTAGAGGCTGAAAACAGAATACCTTGCCTCAACCTTTGCTAAAATCAACAATTTAAGACCTGCAAAAGCAGGTGTGACCCAGGCTCCACAACCATACTAATGTACACTGAGGCACCTGAAGAAAAAGAGCTTTTATCAAAAGAGTTCTGAACCAGAAGAAAGAACCATAAAATGGCTAGGGTTAGAAGTGACTTTAAAAGATCATCCTGGTTCCAGACCTGTTGCCATGGGCAGGGGCACCTTCCAGATGCTAACAACGGCTAAACAGCTTTTCAGCTAGATGCTAAGAACATGCCAACAATATGCTGGCTAACATAAACACACACATTTTTCTTAGCGTAAAAAAAAATAAAATAATTACTTTGCAAACAAACTCACTAGAGATTAAAAGTACGCCTATTAAAAAAAAAAAAAAATTAAAAATCAGAAACTGACTTAGTATTTCCACTTCAGCAGGTGTCAAAATAGTAGCCCTAACTTATTTCTAGTTTTCCAGTTTTGCTAGAAGAGGATAACATGACTCAACAGTAAGCAATATCACAGCCTCTTGCTGTTTTAAGAGTAGCCACCACTGTTCCTTTAAGTCTCTGCACAGTAGCCTGGAAAATTCATAGCCCTTCATGTAACTTCGGGCAGGTCCCAGCAAAAGGAAAAGCCCTTCCTTGTGCGGCCTTCAGGCGTGCTGACAACTTCTCTTCGCCAGGCTGGCTCCCAGCTGGATCAGCTCCCCGCTCTGGTTCCCCACACAAGCGCTAATCCCAGCCCACGGCAGCCAGGGCGGACACGTCCCACCCCTCCCTGAAGTGACACTTCGCTGCTGCTGCCACTGGGTCAAGAGCTGTCCTCAAGGAGCTCCTCAGCCAGCGGGAGGAACCGCAGCCAAGCGAGTGGCAGGCATCAGGAAGTTCAAACTGCAAGTGTGAATCACTGGAGCCCACTTGACAAGGTGCTACTGTGTGGCTTTCTACGCTTCTTTTGTCTGAGGAGTTTGTAAGACTCCAGGTGAGCCACTGACTCAGATTTAGCCCTCACTCACAACAGGCTCCACCCGCTCACCAAATACCCCTGATGAATGTTAACATCGAGTTCTTCTACAACACTAAGGGAAGCTGTTGGGTTTATATTTTATTTGATATCCTCTCAAGACTTGAAACAGGAAGGGACAGCAAATCCTCTAAGCCAAAGTTTTGATCTCTCCCTCCAACAAAGCATCCATCAGATGCAAGAGACTGTAGCAGCTGCATTTAGCAAAAAACCTGCCCTTTTAATAACTTTACGGAATTATGCTTAATGAAAAACTTCTAGAGAATTTATAACTTTGTAAAAGTGAATTAGGTGTATTTCTAATCTGAACCAAATCATGTTTTTTGGATCAGCAGCTCAGGACCACCTTAACCGGTGGCTTTTTGTGAGGGTTTTTTGGTTTTTTAAAGTCATAATTGATAATGCAAACACTGATGGGTTTGTGGCAGAAGCACCTCGTTTACCGTGTGGACAGACACACACCTGAGGAGGTGACAGCACTGTTGCCCTCCCCTCTTGGAGACAGTCTGTCACACTGGGAATGTATTAATGCAGCAGCTGCATTAAGGGAATCTCAATTAAGCTCCTTAAGCAAAAACCAGCTGGATAAGATCAGGCCACCAATCTGAAAAATACAACCTTTGACTTGAAGCAGAATAGAGAGAGCCCACTTGAAGGGCTCCCCCAGAGTAACTAATCATCTCTCCAAGACAGCAAAGAGGTACGACCAACACATTCTGGTGGCACAACTACTCGCAAGCAAAGCGTGTCTGGGCAAAATCTCTCCCTCTTCATATTCAGGGGCAGTTCCAACATAACAAACCCAATGGAGCAGGGAACTTGATAACAGAGCAGGCACATGTCATGACAATTACCACACCTGCAGCCTGCTGTAAAGGCCACAGGTAGACTGAGCAACAGCCTGCCCTGCCTTGCTCTGGAAAATAAAGCCTAGTACTATTACCATGCTGCATTCCTTCTAGTAATTAATTAAAAGCCTCCATTTCTAACTGGAATGAAACTCCAAGCAGTCCTTTGCCAGCAACATCTCAAGGCCATAAAAATCTTGCTGCAATACACAGAAGCCTGCAAATAACTTAGCATATGGCTTGGAAAGAAAAAAAATTAAAAAGATAAATAGATATAATTAGATGCAGGCAATATATTTTCTAGGCTTATAACCAGACTACACAAGGTTTACCCAGTAACATAAGAAACAACAACTATAGTAGAAATAAAATTTTAGTGTTTATAAAAAATGATTTCACATGCATCTGTTTTATTTCTCAAGTTTCTGCCAGAAACACAGAAAAGTTTGCCTCCCAGCAGATGACGAATGCTAAATGCAAACTGAATAAAGGCAGGTTTACCAATCAAGCAGATACACTGTGTTTTGAATGAGCAATCCCATATATAATCCAAACACGTAATACTCCCAGAAGGAAACCTGCTCCAGCAGATCTCAAGATAAATTAAACAAAAAACCAAACCTTCCACTTCTCACAGGCTTGAAGGCTTTAGTGTACACACAGGGGGGAGGGTGCACTCACTCACTATGTTGAAGCACATGTGTGTGTTGGAAAACAGCTACTTGGGCTGGGTTCTGGTGATACTGATGTAAGAGCGATTTTTATCTCTATTATGGATGCAATTTTTTCAAGTTCTACGCTAGAAACTTTTAATCTTTGCAACAGGTTAGGACAAAAGAAAAATTCATCCCACCTTCACACATGAAACAGGACCCTCACCCTATCCTCCATGTTGCACTGTTTCACCCCCCCCCCGGTATTCTTTATTACTTAGGCTCCCAAAACATTTTCATCCTGCCCCCTTGACCTCCTTTGCTTTCTTTACCACTCTCCTCCAGCCATTCCTCATGGTTCAATTCTAAGTAAGGTACTGTAGCTCTGTCCTTACCAGCTCAAGAGATAACCCCAGTCCTCACAGCAGTCCTCACAGGAACTTTTCCTGGACATCCCACTCTCAATAACCCTTTGTCCTTCTTCTGGACAAAACCAGAGGGTACAGCAGTAGAGACAAGCACCCTCGGCAGCCTAATTTACCTTCCTAAGCTCACTGGAATCATTAAATCTCTTTCTCCACACTTTTCTGGAACACTTACTACAGAAGAACATGCTCAGCCACCACTGCAAGCAAAATGCAACAGAAGGAGCAGACTGCTGCCTCAGGGCACATACTTTCTTCACTCTGCCTTTTGTCATCCTGCCTCTGTAAAAAGGTCAGGACCAGGGGGTCTCCTCTCACTCCATTCATTGTCTTACCTTCTAAATGTTACACTCCCCAACCAAGCTGGTAACATGCAAGGATTTCAGCCACAGAACACAGGCCTGTCACAGCACAATTCCAGTTTGCTGCCTCCAGCTTCATACTGGCACATGGAAATTCAACAGCTTAGAGCTTCAGGTTTCCTCACCAGCTTTACACTGCCCTTCCTTTCATCCTGTTCCAGTACAACCCTTCTCATACCTTCCTATTTAAGCACAGCAGCAGATATTCCTGCTCCAAGTCACTTGCATGTATACTTGCTGAGAGGTATAATTCCATGGGAAGTTTGTGACTGGGCACATGCTTGAGATAATGCAGATTTATTTTCTCTGTAATACACATGTATTCCTGTTATTAGCAATACCAGACACACAGGAGATAGCAGCAGGAACATACTCAGACCCTTCCTTTACTATAAACACCCATATCATGACTTGCTATGCTTCAATCCTATCCCTGCCTTAAGGCTGAGATAGGGAAGAGTTCAAGTAATTAGAAATTAGTTTACACAGACTGCAGCCCCCTCTCCTTCCCCACCATCCTATACTACCTGTTCAAACCTCTCATCCCACCTCATTTATTTCTTCATTGCTCACCATGCCCTCCAGCAAACCACCACGAGTTCCCTTCCCATCAGATCTCCTTCTCTCCCCAGGACTAAAAGTTCATCTCATTTATATTTCCTTCTCCAAGTCGACCCCACTCCTCCAGACTCCCTGGAGCACTCTCAAGTCTCCAGACAACTATTTTTGGGTTTCACCTCTTTCCTGTCTCAGTTCCTTGTTCCTCTATTCCACAAATCCAAGACAGCCTTCCTCATCGCTGAGGCTGGGCTGCGTATTTGCAAGCTGAAAAAAAACCCTCAAATTTCAACCTGTGTCTTTAGAAACTCTTTATTTAAAACTGCTCCTTTTCTTGACTTTGTTTCTCTTCCCTTTCTCACCACAAAGCTCCAGGGAGCAAGCAGATGGTTGCTACAAAGGTGAAAAGGGATACTCCATCCTGGAGTTGTGCCTGTGCCACCACATTCCCTTTAGCTCAGGGCCAGGCCAGGGCCAGGTGTAGCTTCAGCTGAAACATTCCCAGCTCCTGCAAGGAGATGATCTGTATGATGCCTGGGCAGGGTACAACAGGGGAAACTCAAGACAACTCACACAGGGCAACATCCCCAAATTTATGTCATTGCATCTATGAACGGTAATTTTACAAAGGCTTACAAAATTCAGCCTGATAAGAAGTCAGCACCACCCCTTTGAGATGCTTTACAAAGCAGTCCTTGAATTGTTATTTCCAGAACATTCTCGTACCACCACCCCTGTTCTCTGAGAGAAGTAAAGAGCTTTTAATTGGATCAGGAATTAATGTACAAACCAACCAACTGAAAACACTCCTGGAAAATAGCCTGAGCCAGGTAACTTGTGCATACACAAGAGCAGATCTGCACAGCTATTAATGACCGAGGGCACAGCAGACCTGTGTGGAAGTGAACTGGGGGGAAAAAAAAAAAAGAGACTAAAAAAAAAAAATCAGGTAAAAGCCAACCCAAACCACAACGGACTAACATATGGCAACATCCTGACATTAATACTACTGCTGCTGCTTTTCTAAATCCCTCCTTGGCAACAAGGGCTTAAGACTTTAGGACACCGTCATGGGTTTGGCTGCAGCAGAAGCAATTTCCTTCTTAGCAGCTGTGGTTTTCTGGATTCATCGCCTCTCTCCAGGATACATCACCTCTCTACAGCACTGCACCTCCAGTCACACCAGCCTCTCCAAACACTTTCAATCTTTACGCCGGCAGACAAAACAACTAAGACGAAATCAGACACGCACAACACTCCCATCCCTCCTTTCACAGTCCCGAGCTGCAGTTTCAGCAACACAACCCACCCTCCCCTGCTGAGATCAACCAGGGCCCGGTTCTCCACGCGGGGGTGAAGGGGGTGCCCTGGGCACCGCTCGGGGCTCCGCTCACCCCCCGGCTCAGGGACACCCTCACACCTCTCACCCCTTGGCACAGGGATGTCCCGGGCTCAGGGACACCCTCACACCGCTCACCCCTTGGCACAGGGATGTCCCGGGCTCAGGGACACCCTCACACCGCTCACCCCTTGGCACAGGGATGTCCCG
>JAWWEU010000040.1:56847835-56872530 GCA_035583155.1 Acropternis orthonyx | reverse complement strand
ACACCCTCACACCGCTCACCCCCCGGCTCAGGGACACCCTCACACCGCTCACCCCCCGGCTCAGTGACACCCTCACACCGCTCACCCCGCGGCTCAGGGATGTCCTCACACCGCTCACCCCCCGGCTCAGGGACACCCTCACACCGCTCACCCTCCGGCTCAGGGACACCCTCACACCGCTCACCCCCCGGGCTCAGGGACACCCTCACACCGCTCGCCCCGCAGCCCAGGGCTCTGCTCGGCTCAGGGCTCCCCTCGCATCGGTCCCCTCACACCGCTCACCGCTCGCCCACCTCTCCGCGCAGTTTGCGGCTCAGGCTCTCCCAGTACCGCGCCGGCACTCCCGCGGCCCGCAGCGCGGCCCCGTGCAGGCCCGCGAACGCCGCCAGCTGCTCCTCGCCATCCCCCGACATGGCCCGGCCCGGCCCCACCACCGCCGCAACAGCCCGGAACACGCCGGGAAGGAGGGAGGGAGGGAGGGACGGAGGGAAGGAGGTGCCGGGGGCGGTGCCCGGGGTGCGGCCACCCAGGGGGCGGGCCGTGGGCAGGGCCCACAGCGAGCTCCGGGCCGCCCTCCGGACACTCCTGAGGGGAGCGGGCTTCAGGGGGCGTGGCCCCGCCGAGTGGATACTGCTTGTCTTTCATTCTTCTCCTGCCCTGTAATACAATAACAAAAGCTTTAGTAAAGTCGCGGCATTGGTGGCGTTTGCTCTGCTAGTGGCGTTTATTTCCCCAGCTTTCCCAGCCTGGCAGGGCCCACAGCGCTGGGAATTGTGTGTCGTCTGTGCCGAGGGAAAAAACTGACAACACACAGCTTGCTTTTTTTTTTTTTTTTAAATTAAAGCCCTTTTTTATTATCATCCTTTTGACCTGTGACACGCCAGTTTTAACACATAGGCCTCTCTTAAATACCTGTTGGACTAAGTGAGGCACGTTCTTCGCAAGCGCCCCTAGCAGGGATCAGCCTTCCCATCTTTTTCAGGAGAGATTTTCTTCTGCTTCCAAGGCTCTGTGGGGAATAGCCCAGACCAGTTTAGCCCGAGGCTCTCTAAGCACTGCTGGTAGCTTTGGTCTCAACTCAGGTGTGGTTATAAAGCTACAAGAGCAAGCGTCCTTCACGTGGTGGGTGCTCAGAGGGCTCTGCTGTGCCCGCCACAGGAAAAGGTACCAAAAGCGTGCTGTAACTAAACATCACCCTCTAACAGCCGAGCATCCAGCTCAGTTTGCAGGCTGGGCATCTGAGCAGTAAACGAAGGAAAATCCTCCTCTTTGCCTCACCACGTGCTGTGTTCCCACATGTCCTGGGCACTAAGCTCCGCTGGGATGTCGCTAAACAGCAGCAGATCAAACAATAATTGTGCTTCTAGTATTCCTCGACTCTGTTCCTGCTCTGCTCTGCTGAGTTGGAGCACGCTTTTTGCTAATATGGTTATAAGAGGATGGCTGTGGTGTTGATCTTGCCCTACTATTGTAAAATGGGGGGACTAGATCACTTATTAGTCCTTGCTTTATGGGAAAAGCCACTCTTCCCTCATTTCTGCCTTTGCCATGGACTCAACACCTGATGGCATGTTGTATGTGCACACAACATCATACAATTCTACACAGTATTGGATCTATCAAGCTACATGACCTGGGTTGTTTTGCATAGGTTTTATTCTCTACAAAAACAGTTGTCTCACACTGAGAGTGTTTGCTACTCCTCATTGGAACTGGTTGTTTGTTTGGTTTGGTTATTTCTTTTTGTTTGTTTGTTTGGTTTGGTTATTTCTTTTTGCTTGTTTGTTTGTTTTTTGACAGATGGCTATAAAAATAAGAAAGTTCCCAGAAAATACATAATAATGATTCATGGCTTTAAAAATAAGAAAGTTCCCATAAAAAATATAATAATAATTTAACAGTTAAGTCAAATTTAATTACCTTAAAAAAAAAAGTTCAATCTTTTTTTCCTTAAACAGACCAAGTAGGAAAAGTGGGGTGTATTTTCCTTTCTTTGTTCAGTAAAGCCACAGTGATCATGCCCTGTCCAGAGGCAAGGGCAATGCGATCCTTCTCCATCACTTAATTCTTGCTCTTGCCATAGCCCATAAAAAACACTGTCACAAAATCAGGTATTTGTGGATAATCTTTGCAGAGAAAAAGTCACCAGAGTATTTAATTCTGATTCTTTCTTTAGCAAGAGTGGCTAATTTACACTGCCTGGACAATGCAGGCAAAGTGCTTGTTGAATTTTAGTGTTACTTTACGTGAGTATTTGCAGAGAATGCAAAAAGGTCTCAGCAAGGCTGAGCTTACTCTCACTAGCCCAGCCTAAAACAAGAGGATTTAGCCTTCTGGCACTATCTGCAGGGGGACAAGCCACGCAGCTGTTGGGCCTCCCTGTCACAGCAGTCCCCATAACTCACCCACCACCACCCTGGCTGGTTCCTGCCCTGCAGCAGAAATTCATCACAAGTTAGCACATGTGAGGTAGCGCTTGCCCCCCAAACAAACACAACTCGAGTTTTACCAAGTCTGGCTGTTTGTGGCTTTATTCCAAATGTCTACGGCTGGCTGATCCAAATAGATCTGATGTGCATTCCCCACTTCATTTTCCTGTTGTTTCATGTCAGAACCTTCCCCTCTGGCAACAGGACAGGTAGGGATGCAAGGGGCGGAACAGACCTTAACAGAATAGTGAAAAGGGACATATTTTTGGTGCATTTTACAGTTAATGCTGTAGTGTTATAAAAGAAACCATTTGCTGTCAAAGAAACAGCTTTCTCAATGCTAAAACTAGAACTTCAAAACATGGAAAGCTGAGATATGGGGCTAGACGAGAGAAATCTAATTTTCTGTAAATACCTCATTGTAGCTGTGAGTTTAAAACCTCAGAGATGCTGCTGTAAGAAGGCAAAACATACTCTTCTGCCTCAAAAAAGCAGTCATAGTGTTTATCTTTTGCTTGCCTTTTCCTTGCTTTTGTGGACAGGTATTTTTTTGGGGGAAGGTACTGCAAGAATCCCCCTAACAGCACTGACTGTGTTTTGCACTCACCTGGCAAGGAACCTGTGCAGAGGCAGTGAGTGTGGAGTTTGGAAAGAGCCTTGGAAAGAGCCCTGGAGAACAGCCTGCTGCTGGGTGAATGATCTGAGCAGGCTGGACTTAGCCTCCTGCCTAAAAGTCTGGCAAGAGATCAGCATCTTAAGGATAATATAGAAACAAATTATCTGGCATAAACAATAGTTTCACTGATTGTTTTTCAAAAGAAAGTTATTTACTGCAGTAAATGTATTTGCTGCAGTTTTCTGCAAGCTGCTTGAGTGTCTTCAGAAAGGCACCTTGTTTCTTCTCTTTCATGTGTCTTTGGGCATAAATAGCATGTCCTCTGATATATTACTTTTATACCAGTCTGTCTGATCTAACCTCCCCTGGCGCAGTTTCAATGCTTCCCAGAATAATATTGTCCATGATTTTACCAGGCACTGAAGTGAGACTGACAGGCCTATAGTTGCCAGGGTCCTCCTTCTTGCTTTTCTTGAAAATCAGGTCAAGGTTTGCCAGCTTTAGGTCAGCCAGGATCTCTCCGAAGTCCCATTCCAGATTTTGCCCTTGTACACAGATACTTCATTACCAGAAATCAATTTGACTTCCAGTGATTTTTAGGAACTTTGGAGTTCAACTTTAGTGTGTCTTTGGTAGGAGCTGGCTCTTCTTGTTGCTTATTTAAAGCTCTGATGTTTTAAGGACAGCTGGGTGCCATCTCACAGGGCACCTCTGTAGCCCGATAAAAGTGATGCTGCATCTCCTTGGAACGAGGTAGCTGCCCAGATTAGCCAAATGGATTGCTATCAGCTGGAAAAAGGCAGTAACTGGTATTTTGCAGCCAGTCTCTTTATGCCTTTCAAACCAGTCAGAGACACCCAATAGTCCTCAGTCATACTGACAGTATTTATATAAATTACAGCGTATATAAAGCCAGCAAGGCATACTGTCACATAATAAATGCTTTCTCTTAGCAAGCTGAACTGCTCACGTGAGCCCAGCAGCAGAATGCCGGGATGGGTATGAGCTCTCCTGCCAGTTCTGCAGCAGGTGGCTGCCCGAGTGCTAACAATGCTCCACAGGCTGTGCTCAGCTAACAAGCACTCACTGCTGAGTGGCAAACCTGTACCAGGTGAAACCAAACCTCCACCAGGTGTTGTCAACTGAACTAATGACAGCCCTGCCTTTTGTCTGGTCGAGATGCCGTGTACCCTCAGTGACAACTTGCACTGCAAAATATGATTAAAATCAGATCTGACAGAGCTGCTGAGGTCACTGAGTCTCTTTGCTGTCAGTATGTTATCTATTTTCATCGTTACCAGCATCACTGGGGCCACTGATTGTACAAATTCTACTTGCTTTGTAATCTCGGACTGCAAAAGGGTGACTACCATAGTAAAATTCAGCAGCAAATACACTTTTCTACAGGAAGGCTGAAGGGGGAACTGCCACTTTTGGTCTCTGTTTAAAGTCATTGTTCTGGGTGCAAGTCTAGTTTCCTCTCATCCTAGTCCTCAGCAGGACAAGCAGCAGCTGTGTTTGGAGTCACAGGTCTTCTTGGCAGTTTGTGGTGGGAATAGCCCATCAGGCCACCAGGGGAAGAGAGTTTCCTTCCTCTTTCTTTGAGGCTGCTTCTCAGTAGGGGGGTGTGGGAAAGGGCCCTTGCATGAGATATACATGGTAATGTCAGAGTTACTTTAAGAAATAATTAAAGGTCTTCGAGGGATGTTGGTGATGTTTCTTCTTGCTTTAAAAAACTCTCCTTGAAGCCTATTTGGAAGGAAATTAACTCAGTGTCCCAGCACTCGCACACTCCAGTCGCTGGATGAGAAAGAAAAAGCTCTCTGAATCTTAGGGATGCAAATTGGACCAAAATATTTAAATGCTATCAAAAAAGAGAAGTTCTCTTGTGATTCTTGTCTACATCACACTTGTCCATGTACACAAATAAACAGGAGGCAGGGGTATCCATTCCATTTTATGTTTATTATGAAAGTGATTTTAACAAAAGTTTTATTACATGCTTCATTTTGAGCTTTGACATAGAAATCAAAGCTATTAATATACAGAGGCAAAAGGAAATGTATTTTCTTATAAGGTACATTTACAACAACATTTTCTACTATAAATCTGACAGGATTGTTAAAATATTGGTGGTAAAGCTTAGCACTGTATTTTATTTTCTAAGTATCAAATTTTGTACAGTTATTCACTATGCTCGCTCTAAACTATTATCGTACATTTCATATGGAAATAGCTGTTTGTACACAATTTACATTGGTAATAAAGCTTAGAAGTCCCAGCAGCATCTACAACAGTTCAGTTCAAAATGTCACACTTGTGCACTGATTTACATGGGGCAAACTGGGGAAGAAACTACTATTACACTCTGTGTATTTGCCCCCAAAATCAAGTCTCCCAGAAATTCCTGCTTAAACTGGTGATGGATATGATGATAGTGAGCTTTTTGCCTAAAGAAGGCTCTGTGATCTGATTCAATATGAGGTTTTATCTCTTCCAGTAGGAACACAGAGATACCTTCCCTTGTCTTTCTACTATACTTAGGTGTAAACTATTGAATTCCCTTTTATTTTATTTCCAAGTTTTGTGTTGTTTCTTATCCTAACAATGGAAGAAGAACGAGCGCTAACTTGAAAATACATATTCTTTATATATTATGAAAATGGTAAGCATTTCAGAATGACACTTGATAGTCAGTTCTGTGGAAATTATCATGCTAAATTGCTCCAGAAAACTCTTCCTATGATGCCAGTGAGGCTGAAGCAATAACAGGATCTATAAGCTGGAAGGAAAACCACCCCAGTCTCCTAAAGTACTTTTATAATCATCATGTTGAGTCTCTGCTGCTTTCAATGCGAATTAATGGCCTTTCTAAGTTATAAAACATAGAAAACAATATTTACAAAATAATTTTAATTCAAAAAAGTAACAAAAACAAACTCTAAAAAAGATATTTTCACAATCATTAAAATAAAGTTTAATTAATCAAAGCCACTTCTTTTTCTAGATATTGAGAAATTCAGCTAAAATTGAATTGCAGTTGTTGGTCTATCTCTAAACTTGTTATCTCTGCTTTCTGAATACAGATGGTTTAAATTATTACATCTAAAGGTACTTCTGTACATTTTACTCTTGTATATTACATATTAATTTTATAGATTAAAAGCTTTATGATGAAACAGAATAAATAAATGAAATAACAAATGGGAATTGTATATATTCAGATAACAGTTTTTTGACACTGTTTATTTCCCAGTCTGTTTCTATCCACATAAGAGATGTTTTATTATACCATGAGACTTGTCTCTGAATCCACATCTCACTCTGAGGAGTAAGTTCATATTACCTACAGAAATTTCATTCCCTCCATAAATTTTTACAGAAGACAAAAGTAGTTTTTTTTTCCCAAGTGCTTACAACAGTCTCTCATTCTAGAAAACTATTTCATTAAAGCCTCAAAGTACTGAGAGTCTACAAGAACTCCTTCAGTTACCACCATTCCTGTCAACCAGTGGTTTTAAACTATGAACAAATGCAACTACTTGAACTCAAGACACAGATCCGGGGAACTGTGTGTGTCGCTCATTCCCATCATTAGAAAACCACCCAGCCCCCTGAGGTGGCTCAGAAATTTGCCACTGGGCTCAGCTGTGGGAGATTTCACTCCAGCTTCTTTTTTAAGAGCACCAAAGGTATTTTGGAGTGCAGACATGGGAACTGTCGCAGAGCAGGGAGGTTTTGCTGTCAAAGACCTGTCAGCAGACCCCGAATAGGAATCCTGCCGCTACTTCTGCTCCTGAAGTTCCCAACCTGTCTTCTGCAAGATTAAAACTGGGCTGTTTATAGGTAAGATTGACCTGAGAAATCCGAATCTGTTGGGCAGGCTTACAAAGGGGTGTGGGGTGGGGACTGACTTTCCTTTTTGAGTGCTGAATGCATGTAAAGGGTGTTTCTTGTCCAAGTGGCATCATCCTGGTGTTCTGCTCCCAGACAGAGGACACAGGTGAGCTCTGCTCTTTCAAAGCCAGCTCGCAACTCAGACTGTGGGCTCTCTGAAAACTCTGTGACCAATCCTCTGTTTGTTTAACCTAGTCAAAAACTAAACTGAACTAAACCTGGCTTAGAAGGCAATCCAATTTTAAGTAAGAATGAAGATGATGTGTAGGAAAGATTAGTCTAAATCTTAAGTAGTCATAACTTTATTCTATGGGGGAGGCACAAAGAGGAAATAAATTCCTTTTGAAAAAATTGTCTTTAGGTAAAATCTAACGTATGATGGAGCTGAAAGAAGACTTCAGCTGTGTTACATCCAGTTTCAGGGAGCTATATCTTCAGGGAGAATGAATCTTGCCGTTGCAGGCAAGATGCAGGTGGCAATCTACTGAACACCGAATCCTGATGCTTCCTGCACTCAAATGACACACACAGACCTTGCCCTAAGTGCTTTCAAGGCACCATTCAGGGCTTGATTAGCAACTTCTGATTGTTGCAGTCTCCTGGACTGCAGCAGGAGGTGATTTGGTGGTCTATGAGAACTTTTAGGGATGATTCACCACCAGCTCACTAAAATTAAGTGCACTACTTAAAGCAGGAGAGGCTTAAAACAGTAAGTGCTGCAGGTGCAGCTTTTAGGCACACAGGCATTTGCAAGTTGAAAATAAAGAGCTCTGTCTGTGCCACAGAACTGGGCAATCACAAATGGGCACTTCTTCAGTCTTCCTGTAATAACACATAAACATGTTGTTGCACCTCTCCTGCATCCAATGTGTAATTCTGTAAAAACAGATATATTGTGTTTAAATGCAATATTTCATATTCAGGGTAAAAGCTACAATTCTATATTCCGTGCTGTATCAGTTCTATCACTTCACAAAGCTGGTTTTCTTAAAGGCAGCCATATTTCTCCTTGTGTGTTTTTTTTTATTCCCAAATGTTTCTAGGTCTTCTCCACAGAAGACATTCCTTGTTATCATGCTGCTATTGTGTAGTAGCAACAGGTTCTCTGACCTCTGACAATGAAGACCTGCACTAACAAATGAAGAGCTGAAGTCACCTTCTGTTTGTGACTGCCAGCTTCTGTAACTATAAATCTGGTATTTATAGTTCGTTAGAAAGTTTAAAGTTAGAAAGTCAAAGCATTTTTAGCTTTATATACCACTTATCATCACTTATTTCGTTAGAAATTTGCACATCCATCTGCATTTCTGTGCAGAGCTGCAAACATTCAAACCTGGCTCTTTTTCTAACTAGACCCCGTAAGAACCCCCTGTATGTTCAGAAGCATTTAACTGCCTGCTTTTGAAGGGCAAATGATTCCATTTCTTTCCCAGCTTTCAGCAACACAAAGGCTGCATTTGCTGCAGCAGTCCCCAGGTGCCTTGTCCTGACTGTGGAGTCCATGCCCTGACGTGGCTCTGGGGAACATGAGCTAACACACACTCTCAGGATGGACTACAAAAAGCATTGTGTAATGTAGTTCTAAGCCAGGGCAAGTGGTACCACAGTTAAATCCAGAATAACATGTTGGACATTAAGCAAAAGTTTTAGCAAGGGTTTTACTAAACTTGCTGTACAGCATCAGGTCCCCTGTCTGAAATACTAAAGGTCACTGTAAGGGATTCACCAGATGAGGAAGTTATTTTTTCCATATTTTTCCTATCTTTTCCTTCGTATCTTTCAGCAGAATGGCTGCAATCCTGACCCATTCTGATGTATCTGGATAATATTCTGAATAACCTATCAGACTTTGAATTGCTGTTTGGCTGAAGTAGTTTTTTAGCTATACACTCCTACATAATTGAGTACCTAATAAATGTTTGCTTATTAATTTTTTTGTCCCCTACAAATAGCTACTGATAAGGGGAAAAATACATGAAACTCTTTTCTTCTTTCGTTCCAGGCATGCAACGTATCTAGGACTGGTAAGAATGTCCTCTTTGAATGTCCACCTGTAGTAACCCATGGTGAATAATAAATAAAAGTAGTTTCAACATCCTTACAAAAAGCTGGGTTTAGCAAGCTTTAACAAAGGACTTTTATGGAGAGGTTACATTTTGAAATGAGGGTTAATGCATGTATTAATGAGAAAGCTCATCAAAGACCTAAGGTCCACGAATGGAAAAAACCGTGTAGTTAGATCCTAAGTGCAGGCTTGTCTCTGAAGACCCCAGAACCTGCCCTCCAACTCTTCTGCAAAACCGTGTCCTGTTCACCCCTGGAGCCCCCTTAGGGCCTGGGTCTGTGCCACAGGCACGTTCCCAGTGCTTTAGAGACAGCAGGTCCCCCAGAAATGCCTCCTGGCTGAGCTCCTCTCTCGTGCCTTGTGCTCCAGAGCAGCTCTGGTGCTCTGCAGGTGAGGGCGGCCCGAGGAAGAGGCAACAGCTGACCCTCTACTGGGCAGCACTTGGGTCTTAACTGGTGCTATTTCTCCTGGAATAATACATATGGAAAGAGATTGTCCCAGAGTAAACCATTATCCAGTATTATAAAACTCCAGAAGGCTTCAGTTCAGCGTCAATAGAAGTGACAAGCACTTGGAGAAGTCGTTTAATCATCTACACGAAGTTACATATAGGTATGAGTAAATAGGGTGTGTGGGAGTAAAGATTTAAGCATGAATAATATTTACAGTAACTAGAGATAACATTACTAATGTACCCACAAATAGAAGTATATATTTATATATTTATATATTGTACTTAATTAGATGCTCTCTTAATGGAGAGAAAAACAAGACTACTAGTGTTGTTGTTCATTTCTCACATATCCTATTGTAAATGCCTTTAAAGGGACCAACTGGTGCACGGAAATCCAGAGCTAAAACTGTTTCAGTTAAGTAATTGACAGTGGCAAACCTCTGAAGAAGTTTAGAAGAGGACAGATAAAAACATTAGGACATTAGGGCATGGGACTCGATCTCACGTAATGTATAAAACAAAATTATACAGGTTTCTTTTTTTTCTCCTTTCTTCTTTTTTGCCTTTTGGTTTCTACTTGGACAGAGGTTCCACGAAACCACAAATGAGAAATAACAAAATTCAGATTGTTTCGTTTTCTTCTAAAGATTCAAATATAAACTTCAAGTGCAATTCAAAAATCCAAATATTATTTATACTACTTACTTCTCTCTACAACAGAACTTATCTGCAGGTAGTTTAATCATATGTGAATAGATTCCTCCTTTCTCTGACATAAGTTATTGTTGATGAAAAATAAAAAGTTAGAATATTTTCTACATAATGAAGTTTCAAGTGGAAAGTGAGGATACACGAGTGCAGACACAAATTCAGATCTTCAACTAGATGCACTCAGGGATGCACAGTATTTCTTTTTTTGTAGTAAAAATCTCATTCAGAACATGGACTTGTAACCATTATAAAACATTATAGGTGTTCTTCAATATACAACTGAGAACAAAGACTGCAAAAAAGAGCCTTCAAATTAGCAAATGTTTCTACTATGGAGGAAAGACAATATTTGACAGGAATGCAAAGTAACCAAAACTTGAATACCACTGGACTATTTGTATGGTCGTAGAAATCTGGACACTTTTGATCGCAGTAGCTTTATAAAAGATCTTGGGAACATTTCTTTTGACTCCTGTGCTGTGTACTTGAAATAGTTTTGTGGGTGTGCCAGTACATCAAAGAGAGCTTTAATCAGTTTCTTGTCCTGTGGGAGACAACACACACGTTAGACAAAAGTGGAGTTTGGATTTAGTGTCTGCACAGTTTCAAAATTAAAGAACAACAGTCAGATTTATTTTGCAAAACTTGAGTCTGGCTGAAGCAGCAGCAGGAAAATGCTCCATGCTGCAGCGGAGTTTTATTTTGATGAATCTCTTTACTGTGCTGGATGCTTTTTCTCTTGCAATGAGTGTTCCTGGAAGGTCCTGTACCGAGAGGGACAAAGCCAACCACAAACTGGCTGCAGGAGCTCGGGCAAACCGTTTCATGGGCAGCTTACAAAGCTCCATTATGGTTATGTCTTGTTGAGGCAGGACAGAGATTTGGGTAAATACATTTTTTAACGCACAGGAAACTTAATGACTCATTTAAGCACTTAAATGCCAGACTGAGGCTGGCAAAGGCTCTCCAAACAACAGGTTCTTCGTTCCTGGCTGACTAGTTTTTCTAACATACAGTCTTATTAATCGTATTAGCACACATTTCATTTAGTTCCTGATGCCACAAAGGACCTAAGCACCTGCTCAGCCCAGCTGAGCTACTGATTTCGTGCTGCTTCAAAAACCAGCAGAAACTTCAGAAAAGAAGAGAACTGAATTTGGGGTCATACTTGAGCTTTAAATATAATGGCCCTATCAATGCAATAAGCACTGTTTTGGGAAAATACTCAGTAAAAGGAATTCTTGGTTAGCCTCTGATAAAGCTGAAATTTCTTACCTTTAGAATTTCTTGGTGATTTTCTGATGCATATAATCGGCCATCTCGAACAATGTCTTCTATTAGTTGTTGGTAATCCTCTGAAAAATAAAGAGCAGCTGAGTGAGTCTTTGGGACATCCTTTGGGAGGGTACGAGCCAGACATCAGCTAGACCTCCTCTTGAAGACAGAGCTGACAAATTTCATATCCAGTTAGTTATTCCCTGTCTCTCAGGCTGCTGTAGGCTAATCTAATCACCTTAAAATTCTCTACTGCTTTAGAACAGTCATTTTGAATTATCCCTAT
Source organism: Acropternis orthonyx (assembly GCA_035583155.1). Taxonomy (NCBI): domain Eukaryota; kingdom Metazoa; phylum Chordata; class Aves; order Passeriformes; family Rhinocryptidae; genus Acropternis; species Acropternis orthonyx. The sequence continues at coordinate 56,860,797 of JAWWEU010000040.1, read as the reverse complement.
AAATACTAACATCCTCCAAATTCTACTCCCCCCAGATAATAATTATCTTTTAATATTTATTATCTGCATTCTAGAGATGAAGAAACAGGATGAGGGGTATAAAATAACTGTCAAAGGTTATACAGATCATATAATATGTTATTTCAAAGTCTTTGCAACTAAAAGTAATTAAATGGACTAAAAATGAGTTACATCAAGTTTTCCTTTCTTTTCCTCTCCCTGTAGGCAGTGTAAGAGAGATTCTAAGGAACAGCTTTCTGTCATTCAGATATAACCCAAAATGGAAAACAATTCCATTCTCACCATCGTAGGTCACATAGGGAACCTGAAATCCTTTGCCACTGTTTCCTTCATTGGACTTGAACTGGATCCAGAGCTTCCTCGATCTTGAGGTAAATGCAATAGGTCTCTCGTAAGTCTGACATGTTTCATATGTAGTAATTGAAGTAGGAGAAGCTAGGAAAAAAGTTAAATGATGTTCTTTAAAAAATGACATTTTGCACCTTCCCTCATCCAGAGGTCAGAAATGTCCGACTGAAAGGACACTTCTCAGCTGACAAGTTTTTTGTGATAAGAATGGATGTAGTCTTTATCTGCCTATAAGGACAAGTAGGCTTTTCCACAAAGGTAATGGGAGTCCCACAGCAAGAAGCTTAAGTAGATGGTGAGGGACAATTTTTTGACATTTATGAATTTACTATCAGTATTACTTATTTTTTTTGAATTCCAGAGTTCCCATATACTTGTCCCAAATAAGTCAGCTGCACACAGGCCCTCAAGGATAAGAAGCAGTGAAAACTGTTTCAGCAAATAAAATACACCATTTCAGTGAGTAAAATACACAGTTTTGAGCAAAACTTCACATAAACAATTGCTGTTCAGGTTTGGTGCTTCTTGGACGTTTAGCAACACATCACCAGATGGATGCCTACATCCTCCATGTGGGAGAGGAGAGCACCTCATCGGTAACTTCAGAAGCTGTTGAATTAACTTCATAAGCAAAGACACAATGCACCTCCCCCTTCCATAAAAACCCGGGCAAAACCCCAGTGCCCAGATTTAGCAGTAACTGCAGCTTGTGTGCACTTGCAAAGGGTAAGTGAGGGGACAGTCTGTACAGATTGCAGAAGGGGGCTCTCCCCCAGCATAACTTAGCACGGCTTTGTTGACTTGTGATTGTGTTGGCAGTGATTTGCTCCTTGTGGTAATTGGGCCAGACAAAAGCCCATTAACTGCTTTGTGATTCAGGCAAGAAACCTGAATAATTAATATCACTCAGTTGTTATTGGTAGTGTTCTGTTAGAACTTGCTGTGCCACTTCATTCAACAATCCTGTTGGAAACACTGGCTACATGAAAACAGCGCTCCCTTCAACATCAACCTTCCACTCCAATCAGTTTGAAATAAATATAACCCATGTCTGGCAACTTACCACTTTTCCTCATTACCAAAACATCACCACATTCGTCTTCAATCGGGAGAAATATCTCAGGCACTACAATGAGTATTCTTCTCTTCGGGGGTGGGTTTATATTCCAAATGCATTCCACATTAGCTGGGTAGTCTCCAGGATAGTTGGGGGATTCAATGTAGCCAGTATAGTCGCCCAGTTCTCCTCCACAGTGCTGGTCTGGGGAGAAACATAAACTAGAATTTGTGCTGGCTGATTAGCTAATTTGAGGTGTTTTGCTGGATCTGTCAAGAGCAAGTCTAGACTCCTCCTCGTGGCTTTAGAAATGCATGCATTGTCTTTGTTAGCAAGGAGAGCCTTTTAAAGGAATACTTGATCTACAAGGTTGCTCCAACTGATTTGCAAGAGCTTCATCTCTGATGCATAAATTGGTTTAATGCTTCACTCAGGCTGCTTTAACACTTGATGGGGAAACACAGGTAGGTCACCATGATCCCATTGTGCAGGCACTCACACAGTGGTTACTGTGGAGACTGTGCTGACATGCACATGGCTTAACTTCGCTTCTTTTTAACCTGATTTAGCTCAATGAGTGTGATCTTGATTACAGATCTGCCTCACTCCACCTCAGATTAAAGCAGTTAATAAAGAATCTCTGTTGATGGATCAGTTTTTCTTTCTGAGTTTTCAAAACTCCTCCTGAGTGTGGCACAAGATACTTAAGCCTGATCTCTCCAGGTCTACTCATCTACATAAAACTAGATATATGTTTAAATGTTTTGCTTAATCCAACCCTCAAAGCAGAAACTGGCTTGAGAACAGGAAGTATCTAAGACAGCAAAGTAACAAGGATGGTTTTATTTTACAGGAAAATCATCAAACTTCTTCAAATTCCTTACACATAAATAATTTACTCAAATTAGAAATGATGAAGGGCTTAAAAGCCACATCTCACATATTCCGAAGAAGAACTTACAACAGATTTGCACATGAACAGTTAGTTTAGGTGACACTGCTTAATTATTACAGAGACATTCTCTTAAACTAGCATGGTAGAGATGAAAAAAAATGCTTGCCTAAAAGAATCAGTCGTACACAAAAAATCAAATAAAACTGCACTGAAATGCTCAGGGATATTTGAAATGGTAACTGAAGGTAGGAGGCTCAGTACTGTAAAAAAACCTGCAAGAAGATCTCACAGTCATAAGTGACTACCCGGCAATTTCAGTATGCGTGATCATATCTCCTATTTTTTTATAATTACTATAAAATGGCAGTTGCTCTGAGAGAAGATATTGGGCTCTACAGAGAGACAGAGAGATATGCATCACTGTTAGACAACCTACAGGATCTGGGAAACTAAAGGCTCTGTAGCTTTAACTTGTAGCTGGCACTCTGTGAAATCCCATTAAAGCTAAAACACTCTTATGGGTCAATTGGTACTTTTCCAATTCTTTTTCTCATTGTTTTCCCCATTTTTACTATTCCCTCTGGCAGCAGACACAGGCTAACTAGGAAATACAGAACTGAAGTCCAGCCTCAGAGATGGAGCCTTCAAGCTGCAGTTCAGAGCCAAAGCTGTGCTTTATGTCACAACCAGTACGGATGCCACTTACTTTTGCAGTGTGTAACGTTAGTGGAGCCATCAAAGTCTGTGCTTGTGTTCCCAGGGCAGGTGATGCAGTAGTTTTGACCGAACTCAGGCTGGTAGGTCCCCACAGGGCATCGGATACATCTGTGTGTTGTGGAGTTGTAGTAGTGTCCAGGAGAACAGTGAACTGCAAGGGACGAGGTGTGTTATTTTCAGAAAGTGGAAGAACTCCCTACCCTGCACACACCTCACGGTCCCTGTTCTGCAACAAACTTATTCGGCCATAACAGGCAGAAAAGACACCAGCTCCCTGAATTTCCCAATACAAAGGATCTTCTAACTACAGTCCCAGGACTAAACTCGTACGAACTAATACTGTGTGCTACATATGTCTCTCACTCTTTCTGATGAATTTAAAATAAATGGAACCTGGTGCATACCCACCTCAACAAGAAAAATGACTTTCCCAGTAGCAAGAGAGAGGTTTCCCTTTGTGTCTGTTTGCCAGGGCCAGCATGTCATTCCAGGAACTAAACCAAATTGCATTTGGGCAGATTCCTTCTTCAGCACTGGCACTGGAAGTTGGCATTATGGAACATAGAACGTGTTGCACGCTTCCAGGTTCTGCCTGGCCCATTAATAATCAATCCTTAGCTTCATATAACCTCTGCAGTGTTTAGTTTTCAATGTGAAATGATAATACACAGGAGATGAAAGTTAAAGCATTGTCTAATGCAGGTTTGTCTTATTTCTTGCCACAGAGTGGGGCTGCTCACCAGTTTCAGTGCTGCCCCTGCACCTGCCTGTGGTAAATTCCAAAGAAAACCATAAAGCCTCCTCAGTCTGTGCAGTCCTGGGAGATCGTTCCTAGTTTACAGATTCCTCGACCATTTAATTTAATCATATGCCCATGCAGTGACAATGTTTGTTTTCAACAGCCCCTTGGCATTGAAGATTATAAACGAAAAGGCAAGAAAGTGAGAATATGAATCGTGGAAAACTTTTAAATTCACCTTTGGTTTCACAGTCTTGGAAGGAAACAGCACCTTCATATTTGGTCACGAGCCCACCGCCACAGGGAAAGCAGAGGGTCCTCCCTGGTTCAGGCTGGTACGTACCAAGAGAACAGACTGTACAAGGTTTAAAACCATCTGCAGAGTAGTGCCCAGGAGAACACTGCCCTAGAAATTGAAAATCATCACCTGTATTAGTGTGTTGACTTTTCGGGACAAAGTATAAAAACCCAGTTGTAGTTAGCAAGGCTTCCTTCAACTTACCACATGTGACACCAAGGCAGCTACAGATCCAATCTTACCTGCTGCTTTTGTATTGTTCCTGTAACTGCTTCCTAGAAACACCACCAGTAAATAGAACTAGCTTCTTAATATGCTTTTTGGCCACTATTGTCTCTGTTTGTTTTGGTTTTGTTTTTTTAAATTAAGATTTTGTTAGAATACTTTGTACTTTCACCAAGTCTTTTATCTGAGTATTTCAAAGCACTTTGTCAGCTGTTGTGACACTGACCTCGGAGGAATATTCGGATGTTACTAGTTTGAAGCCAATCTTGCCAATGTTTTTAGTAGGAAAACTAATCTACCTGCTCTGGTCCAACAGATTACTGGACTTTTAACATGAAGGCAGATAATGAAGAGAGGGTTTGGATCTGGATTTTAGTGTGAAAATTAAGTACCTGGGAAGGCTTACAGGCATCTTATAAACAAAGAGGTACAGTTTGGTTTTAAAACTGCTAAAGACGCAGTGCTTTCAGTACCAATATGTCTTACTCCTTACCTGTATATAGGAACTTGCCTTCTGTATTGAAATTGCCCCAAAACAGATCTGAGGTGATCTCCCTGAGAAATGCCTGAAAAATGACTGAGTTTTCTAAGTGATGTTTTAGCCTCCTACCTACACAGATCTCATGTAAATTAAGTATTACAGCATGTGTATTGCTTTTGAGTGAGCAGGGTTTGGTAGCGAAGGGGTGGCTTCTGTGAGAAGGTGGCAGAAGCTTCCCCACTGTCCAGCAGAGCCAATGCCAGGTGGCTCCAGATGGACTTGCTGCTGGACAAGGCTGAGCCCACCAGGAATTACAGTTACACCTCTGTGATGACGTATTTAAGAAGGCAAAAAAAGTTATTGTGCAGATGAAATTGTGGCCAGAGAAGAGCAGAGTGAGAACAGGGGGAAGGAACAGCCCTGCAGACACCTAGGGCAATGCAGAGGGAGGGGCAGGAGGGGCCGGAGCTGAGGTTCCCCTGCAGCCCCTGGTGAGGCAGCTGTGCCCCTGCAGCCCGTGGGGGTCCCTGGGGGAGCAGAGACCCCCCTGCAGCCCCTGGAGGAGCCCACATGGAGCAGGTGGGTGCCTGTGAACCCATGGGAAGCCTCAGCTGGAGCAGAGTCCTGGCAGGGACTCCAGGATGCTGGAAGCAGGTTTGTTGGCAGGACTTGTGACCCCGTGGGGGATTCACACTGGAGCAGCCCCTGCCTGCAGGACTGCACCCCATGGAAAGGGACCCAGGCTGGAGCAGTTTGTGAACAACTGCTGCCCGTGAGATGGACTCAGGCTGGAGAATTTGGTGGAGAACTGTCTCCTGTGGGAGACCCCACCCTGGAGCAGTGGCAGGAACAACATGTTAGGAACTGACCGTAACCCCATTCCCACCTCCCTGCACCACTGTGGGGCGAGGAGGTGGAGTTTGGGAAGGAGGGAGGGGTGGGGGCAAGGTGTTTTTAAGATTTATTTCATTTCTTATTATCCTGCTCTGATTTTGATTAGTAACAAATTCACTTGATTTCCCCAATTCGAGCCTGTTTTGCCTGTGCTGTGATCCACGAGGGATCTCTTCGTGCCCTCACCTCCTCAGGAACCTTTTCACCTTTTCTCTCCCCTGTCCAGGGTCAACCCACTACAGCATTTTATCACCAGTGCTGACACGTTTTATGCAGACATAACTGATTTTGAGAAAAATCTTTGGCAAGGAAATTTAGGAAGTCCAAAGCACATTCTCTCTTGCCACTTCCACAGGAAGAGAAAAGGGGAGAACTGAGCTAAAAACAGGCTGTTGTGATCTGACAACAAACATTTTGAGATAAATCCACGCAGCAAAAATAATCAGAACGGTGTCTTTTTGTTGTTGTGCAGAGCAATAATTCAAATGCAAGCCTTGAAACAAAAGCCTTTTTCCTCTAGGTGTGCTGCTTTTGTCAGTATACTAGTCAACCTTTATGAACTCAGGTTTTATTTTGATAAGCTATTCTTGTTGGATGGTGGATAAATACAAATCAACAGAGCAAAGATGCACAGGCATTTCAAGATTTTTCCTCTGGTACCTCCTTCTTACAGTAAATCAGAAAAATCTATCATATGTTTGGACTGGAGACATGAGTTATTTTTTATTCAGTGGATGGGGAAAGACCAGCAGTTTCTCAAGTGACATTCATCATGTGTTCACTTTAGATATCCTTGGAGAAAGCATTAATGTAAATTACATGGATGAGTTTTAAAGCTGGAGCTTGTGGAGCAGATAGGACAGACCTATTTCAAAGTCAAATAATGTATCTGCTATAAACTAGATTTTGTTCGCCTGCAATGAAATAAGGTAACGAAAATAATTAGCAGCTGTGTTTTAGAACCTCACATTGAACAAGTTACAGTAGAAGCACCAGGTATTATCATCATTATAATTTAGTTTATATATCATGAGGTTGAGTCAGGGATGCTGCATCACTGGCCAAGAGCTACAGTGCATTCAGGCAGCACTGAAACTTGCAATCATTAGTTCTGAGCCCAGGTTACAGATCCCTGCAGCGTAACCATCTCACAATTACAACTGCTGCTAATTAGAGCAGGTAAACTGCATCTCATGCAAAGCATTAAATCAGCAGGTTCATCAGACTCGCCAATACCAGCCCGAAGCCATCCATCCCTTTGGCTCACAATATACCTGACGAGTCCCTACGAGCTGAGACACGTCCAGATTCCACACCTGACGTGAAGCAGAGCGCTCCGCCTGGCTTGCTCCTTTCCACACCCTAACTCACACTGCTGTGGCCGGTTCCCATCTCCTTGTCAGTGGATGGAACAAGCCAAAACATTCTGTGTAGTGCTTATAAATGCACAGAGATCTCTTCTGTTACCTTCACAAGACACTAGTGTGGAAGGCTCCCCCCCTCATTTCCCTTCCGTGCCTCCACACAGGATGTGCGGCAACACCTAATCCTTTTAGAATCAAATGAAACTTGCCTCCGCATTCGGACACATTCCGGGCTCCCGCCACTCCCTGTCCATCGTTACTCGGGCAAGGCTCACAGGTAAGTTGACCTTCTGTGTCCTGGTATGTTCCTGGTGAGCAGGGAACGCACTGATTGTGTTCTCCGCTATAAAAGGTGCCCGTGCTGCAGGTAACTGAGGGAAGAAAAGGGGAATCCACATAAGGACTTCCATTCTGATCACATTATTTGCCTTTATAGCAAAACATGTAGAGAAGATGGGTCTCCCTGGCCCCAGTGATGTATGTTTTGCACATGCTAGTGCAGGATCCTCACCTAATCTGAGGAGACCCATCTCCACTGTGGTCAATTTACATCAGGGCAAGGTCCTTCTTCTGTAGTTTAAGCCACTAAATGGCACTGTACTGCACCGAAGGGGCCATCACAAAGATGCTGTTAACAAAGCTGATGCAGTCTCACACCAGTGCACTGCAGTTTATTGAAACAGTGGTGTGGGTGTGGGAAGCAATGTTTACACCAGGGGCATTTACATGGTTTTATGGCAGGGGACTACAAAAAGTCTGTCTCTTGAGATCCGTTCTAGAGATTCCTCAGAGGGCAATGCATCCCATGTAATAATTTATGTCTCTTGACATTCAAATACCCCAACTGTAAAGTGTTTTATACATAGCTATGAATACAGATGCTTTTCTTGCTGCGACAGGGCACATAACTGCCTGAAACATTTTTCTCTGCTGGATAGAGGTGGTTAAAATGCATGGGTTTCTAGACACTAGCAGCTTTCAAATACAGTTTCTAAATCACCGTTCCCATATGATGAAAACAACCTCTGAACCAACTCACTGGCAGCACCTATCAGAGCTGCACTTCTTTCTGCCTGTAAATCACTTGGTAGCTGGAAAAACAGACGTGCTGATTTTGAAAAGATGTCTGCAAGTGATTAGAAAGCTTGCAGTGCTGAGAACTGCCATTAGTAAGTTTGCACTTGCCCCCAGCAAAGCACTAGAGCTTGATAACATGGGAAAAGGCTTAAAGACATTAAGTATTGTATATAAAGTTAAAATAGGTTTCCATAAGTTTTTTTTTATTGGGCCTCTTGAGCATTAAATATAAATATATCAATGGGTCATGAATTATTGGGTGGTGAGGAGAGTGAGAGAGATGATATAAAAGTAAATAAACAGCATCTAGGCAAACACCTTCTTATTGTTTTACAGAATTGTAATTATGTTTTCCTAAGATGCTGGGAGCAACTGGGAACCAACTTCCAGCATCTCCTTGTGGCAGGTTTTGATACCTACTGTGGGAATGTATCTATGTACATGCTCTTGTTTTCCTGCAACCATCTAATGAATTCCCTTCAAAGCCTTATGACCCATCAGTGGTCCATGCAAATATGATTAGTAATGTTGACCTAACTCGTTGTCTCAGAGATTTCCTCCCTGGTTCACCATGGAGAGGGTAATTTTGGCTGGCTTGTTTTGGAGGGATATGGCTGAGTATTCGAATTGTTTGGACTTACCACATTTTCCATCCTGCAGTACTTGCCCTGTACTGCAAGCCTCGTGCCCCTCAGTAGCTTTAGCTGGCTTCTGAGCCACTTCATACTCTGTCCCAGAAAACTGAATGTAAAATTGCTGTTTATTAATAGATTTCCTCAATGTTTTGATTGCAGTTTGCAGCTTCTGCTCCATCCTTTTCCGAACACAGTCAATGTTACAGGTGTCTAGATGGGAAATGATAACAAAACTAGAAGCAATTGAGATTCCTGTTTAAAAGAGGTGCTTAACAAAAAGCTCAGCCTGCGTTGCACTGTGACACCACTGGTTGCTTCACTGTCTTCTCCACGTAAATTGAAGCAGCAGCTCACTGGATTCAAGGTCAGACCTTGCAGGGGGACAGGGCAGTGCACTGAGGTCCACCAAGCAGTTTCATGACCTACAAGTGCACTCTGAGTGCTGACAGCCCGTCTCTGGCATTAAGGTTGTACTGAGTGCACAGGGGGAGGGCTGCAGAAAGCGCTCAGACCTCCCTGGGAAATCCAATTTGCTTCTAAGTTTGTGTTCCACCATTACTAATGACATAAAGCAGTTTGTAACTTCTGCAGACAGTATTTTGCTTTCCAAAAAATCTCCTTGGTAAAAGTTAGTTTAAATGTCTGGCACAGTTAAGAACACATAGAACACACTTAACTTAAATACACATATGAACACAACACAGAGAGGACAGAATACATGGAGTTACACAGTCCCCAGGGCTTGAACATGCTTAAAACCGGGTGTTTTAACAAGATGCTCAGGCTGACTCTCCAGCCCACACCTCCCGTCAGCACTGCTCTGCTACCACCCTACAAATTCAGCAGGGCTGTAACTGGTAATTTCCCTTCCAACCTGCTCTTGTCTCGCTGGTTTGGCCACAGCTTTCTCTCCCAGCCATAATAGTGGCTGTCCCTGAGCTCTTGATAAGCTGAGGATAATAAAACACAAGCCAAGTGGGAGGACTAGGAGCATCAAAAGAGATGCAGATTAAAGCTGTGTGTGGCTAATTCAAGAGGCATTTGAAGAAGAAATCAGGGCAAGATTTCTACTGTCAATACAGAAGTGTTTGCTCCTCCAAATTGCATTAGTGCTAGCCTTCCTTCAGGCTTCCCTTCTGCACACACTGCAGGAAGGTTCCTGCCACTGATGCCTCGCCTCGTGCCTCCTGTGGACTTTTGCCCGCAGGGACAGATTTGCAACCCCTCCGTGTGGCACTTCCAGCCTGCCACCACCGAGGCTTCTGCATTTTCCCTGCCCCTGCATTCCTCAACTGGTTAGGAATTCTAACCACTCCCCTGACCAAAACACCTCAGTGGCAAAAAGAAAGGGGCTTTCAGGCACAGTTACTGCTTGAATCACACGGCTTGTGAGGTGCCCCCTTAAGGTTAAGGAACCTGCCTTTGAGGACTCACATATTTATAGAATTGAGCCCACGTTTTCTTTGGCTGGAATTTATAACATAATATTCCATCCCAATAACCTGAAGCCACTATTTTTCTTTCTGAAGACTGTTATGAAAACGTGATTTTTCCAGCTGTGTGACGGAAATGTTTGAATCTCACACCGAAGTTTCAGCAACTTACGTTTTGGAGGGTATTTTTGTCATCGTTGTTGCAGAACTTCTACCTAATCTTTACCTTCCCTGTGCATCAACTAGCACTTCTGCTGTTTAAAGAAATCAGATTGAAGTACATGACTTAACTCAAGGCTTTGAAGGAATTTTGCTGCAGGTTCAATCTGAGGCTAAATTTCGTACCTGATTCTTTTCAGTTAAATCTCTGGATCTCTGGGTTTGGAAAGGCTGTGGAATGAGCCTTGGTGCCGAAAGATTTGCATGGCAGCTTGGTGAAATAGCGTCAAAGAGAATTTAACCACACACCGAGGAACCAAACACCGATTTCTCTGCACGGACACATCTTTCACAAACCTGAGACTTCTTCTGACTTCATCTCCACTTCAAACTCTGCAGTGATATGGGACACTTCTTTGGAGGGTGACTTGCGGCCTCGGCGTTTTTTCTTGGAGGAGTCGCACTTGAGGTTCACGAAGGTCACCTGGCAGTTGTCTGTACAAGGGAATTGACCTCCTTTCCGTAAGAGAAGCAACACAGAAGAGAAATCAAGTGGCAAAGTAGCAAGTGACAGCCTAACAAGCGAGATGTCAGCTGGGTTATCAGGAATGCAGGGACAGGATTCACAGCAGTACACACGTGGGCTTAGACACTCCTGCTCTGTGCAGCGTGGGGTTTGCTCACGTTCTGAGTGATGCAGGAGGCAAAAACACAGGGTGGTGATGCTCAGCTGCACTGTGGTACCTGTGATGCCTGTAACTGCCCATCCCTTTTCTGCATAAGGATTAGAAAGCTCTCTACAGAAATTGAGATCAGCAATGCCACAAACAGACATTTGGTGGCAAAAAAAAGCACGAGAGTCAATTTGTGTCAATTCACGAGAGCCTCCAAAACCTGCCAGGTGGTATTCCACCTCTTTCAGCAGTGACAGTCATCACACATCAAAGGTTTTAAAAGCCTCTGATGGTGAGGTTCTGAAAATACACTGGAAGGTTTCATTTGGGCAGGAATCATAGATTGCTGTGGGTGACGGACCTTCCAGGTCAGGGAGGAATTTGTAGCACTCAGGCCACCAGAAGGATTTCATTCCCAGGGTGTGGCTGTATGAAATGATCCTCCTGTTAGTTAGACCCAGGAGTTCAGGTGACATAACAAATGCAAAGCAAAGCAAGCAAATGCATCTAAGAAATACATTCCCACGGTCACTGTGTGGACCAAAAAAAATCAACTTCTATGGCTTTAAAATTAATTTGATGATCACATCTTATGCAGAGAAAGCAATTCATAAAGACAGGGTAAGCATCTTGAGGACTGAGACTTGTTTTAATTTAATACTTGCAAAATTAGTGACAGGGTAAAGAGAATATGCGTCTAAATTTTAAAGATGGCATCAAGGGGATGCAGGGCAAGAAATAATGCCAGGATCTGTTCAGGATCTGTTTTCCCCCACCTTTCAAAGTGGTGTTCAAAACTAGCAACAATGAAAACATCTACCTAGTCATACAAGTTTTGAAAACATTTGATTACTTGGATTCGTTCTGACACAAACTTTTTTAATATCACATTTTTGATAATTAAATCTAAATGCTCTTAATATTTTTTTCTAACGTTGTAAGTACTCACTCCATCAAAACAAAAGATCTAAGGCTGTGTAATATCATACTTTGGTAATAACTTTCCTGCTTAGGGGTGTCTTTGCTGCTACAATAGGATACTAATCCAGCATAAAGCAAATAAATAATAGCTTTTGTTTTCTTTTATAAACCTCAATTGGGAAAACTAACCCAAACCAAACTGGCATCGTTTTGAGTAATTCTGAATGAGTTACGGCTTCTTGTCTCAGGATATTTCTGCCATTATCAGGGCCAGAGAAAGGATCAGCTTCATTCCAAACTCATGGACTTGTGAACAAGGGTGTTTCAGAGCAACTGGTGCCATTTCCACACTGTGAGATCCGTCCCCAAGGCGCTGCTCACACAGGGTGAGACTCCTGGCCTTCAATTCAGACCCAAATACGAAAACCACTCCATTTTTTTTTTTTCTGTCACAGTGTGAAAACAAAACATGCAAACAAACAAAAACTGACACGTTAGAAGAAACCACACACCTGAAGAAACAGGTTGCTTCCCAGAATCTTTCGCTTTTTCTTTGCTGCGGGGCCGTAAATGGCACTTTGCATCTTTAATTTTAAAACGAGCTTTCTGCTTGATTGGAGGGGCTAAGGAATCTGTCGATGTAAAGTAAGAAAAGGCCATCGTTTGGGACGTGGAGGAGATGAAACCTGAAACTTGTTTTCAAAAGCAAACTCAAAAGCCTTCTTGTGGCATGGGAAAGAGATAGCCCAGGAGTTCCACACCCGGTACAAGGGGATCCATTTCCACAGGTGCATTTTTTCACATAAGCACTTACCCTTGAGCCCAGAGAGATCAATGAATTTGCTGGTATCACACGTCCTCTGAACATACACTTCCCCTCCAGCAGCCCTGCACATCTTGTTGGATTTGGGGTGAATTTCTTTTACTACGAAAAGGGTTCATTCCCCCCGTTGGGGGGGGGGGGGGGGGGGGGGGGGGGGGGGGGGGGGGGGGGGGGGGGGGGGGGGGGGGGGGGGGGGGGGGG
>JAWWEU010000040.1:56812497-56847735 GCA_035583155.1 Acropternis orthonyx | reverse complement strand
CCCACCTTTCCCCCCCCCCCCCCCCCGCCCCCCGGCTCTCTGTCTGTGACTTCCCGTGTCACTTGGCTGCAGTTCTGCACTTGCTAATGCCAGCCAAGGAATAAGATTAATTCAGTGGCAGCTGAAACCCATCCAAAGGAAATACCTTTCTTTGGCTGGAGTCTATGGCTTGCAACCTGTATTTTTCAGCTTTAAATCCAAGCCTGGTTTTAAAGGCTGTTAGAACCAGGACTACAGAGGTAGGCTGCCCCCGTGCCACAGGTAGACACACGTGCTGCCCTGTCACCTCCCTGCACAGCACTGTACCAATCCAAACACATGGTTAGAGAAGTGGCACAGTGGGGAGAGGCAGGGCAGGTAATGATGTGTCAAGTGGGCTGGCACTTCCCGCTGCTGGATGTTGTTTCAGCTGTTCCTAATTTTGCCAGACTTCAATCTTTTCTTTTTCTTCCCCCGCCTCTCCCGCCCCCCATTGCTGATTATCAGCTTTCATGAACAACTTGAAATCACAGAATGTGCTAGGTTGGAAGGGACCCCCAAGGATCTTCGAGTCTTAGCCCTGCACAGGACCATCCCAAATGTCTCTGCAAAAATAACCCAGCCATTTCTGAGACAAAGATGAGTGAGGCACAGTATCTTCTCACTCAAGCCTCACAACCATTTCACTGGTAATTCCCAGCAGCAAGATCTGTGTCCCTGTCGAAGGGCTTGGCAAGTGAGGGCTGGCACCCACCTTGGCCACCTGCTGGGTCCTTCTGGATCAGCTCCAGCTCTGGGGAGAAATCCCATTTTGGAATGCTCGCTGTTGCCTTGCTGGACTATGGGATGCAAATGACTCTAATTATTTGCCCTCACTGGATAGATCTCAAACCTGCACCACTCCTGCCAACACAAGGCTGCCCTTCAGGGCACCTGAGCACACTCCAGCCCTCAAGGAGCAGCTGCAGGAAAGTGAATGTGTGCATGATATTGGGTGCAGTTTGGGGCACCATGATATTAAAAAAAAACCACATTAAACCATTGGAGAGTGTCCAAAGGAAGGCAATGAAGATGGGGAAGGGCCCTGAAGGGGAAGCGTGTGAGGACACTGAGGGCACTTGGGGTGTTCAGCTGGAGAAGAGGAGAGTGAGGGGAGAGCTCATTGCAGTCACACCTTCCTCGGGAGGGGCAGAGGAGGGGCAGGCACCGATCTCTGCTCTGTGGGGACCAGGGACAGAGCCAGGGAATGGCTGGAGCTGTGTCAGGGCAGGCTCAGGTGGGATCTCAGGGAAAGGTCCTTCCCCCAGAGGGTGGTGGGCACTGAGCAGGCTCCCCAGGGCAGAGGGCACAGCCCCAAGGCTGCCAGAGCTGCAGGAGTGTTTGGGTGATGCTCTGGGGCACAGGGTGGGATTCTCAGGGATGGTCCTGGGCAGGGCTGAGGGTTGGACTCAATGATCCCCGTGGGTCCCTTCCAGCTCAGCATATTCTGTGATGATGAAACACCAGCTACCTCAACCCTGACCTTGTATAACTTAAGAGCCCTCTGTCTCCTAACTCCCAAGCGATCTGGGGGACCCCCACCACCTTCCTCCGAGGTTCCAGGGCGCAGGAGAGCAGGCCAGCACCTACCTGGGCAGCTGGGCAGGGTCACGTTGCGCTTGGGCTGAGCCTTGCCTTGCTGGACAGGAACGCCACAGCTCAGCGTGTAGCTGTTCTCCGAATCTGGGGGCAGAACACACAGTGAGCCCCTGGGGCAGCAGCCTCACAAAGCACCTCTCCCGTGGTGTTGGTGCCCCAGCCGACTCCTCAGCGCTGCTAAAAATCAGGAGACATTTTACGTGCACAGCTGGGACTTGGAATGGCTGAAATGATTTGCCAGAGGCTGCTGCTGCTTCACAGCGTTGACTACAAGTTGTGTTCCTTCCAGCATTGAAATGTTAAATTTTACAAACTGTTTGGCACGAGGTTAACTGTACATAATTCCACGGTGCACTAGTAGAAAATATTTTGTGTTTGTCCATGGCAGAGCCCTGCTTTGCTCATCCCTATAATTTAAAAAAAATAAACCACTTACTTTCACAACAGCTTTGGCTTTGGGCTCTGATGGAATATATTGGCAGAAACAAAAATAATACACTTAGAACCGTAAGAGGGTTTACATATTGCACAGATAAAACTGTGTACTGGTGCTTACAAACTAGATTAATGCAGAGTTCCAGTAAACTCTGCTAAACTGGAAATAAAGTATGAATAGTGTGAATATTCCATGTCATGCCAGGACTAACATGAAAAGTAGAGACACTCAAAAAAAATCCTCTGCCAGAATATCTATGAAAATGCAGTAGCAACGCCTCCCATCCCACCTGCCCTGAAAACTGTAGATGAAAATTACCTGTAACAAATGATTAAAAAAAAAAGGGGGGGGTTGGGAATGACTGTACTCAAAATATGGTGCTAAAAAGTAGCAGGAATTCAATGAAATCAACTCTTCATTTTTTTCCTTCCCTTTTGACACAGCAATTCAATATATTGCAATTTTTGTTGAGCACCATTCTGGTTAAGGTGGATGTGTCACTCAGGTTTTTGTTACAATTTTCCCACCCCTGCAAGTGAGACCTCAAATTAAACAATGAAGGATGAAACCTTTAATGTAACAGACAATCAGCTCTTCTTGTATTTAGTGATACAAGACTTAGTGCATATCTGGCCCAATTTAATTTATAGCGATGCTCTGCTCATTTACTGTTGTCCATAACAAAAACTGAATGCAAGAACCACGAATACATTAACAGAGAAAAACCCTCAGGTCACATTCTAGACTTAAGAGGACAAATAGTTTGTACAAACCTGGCACAAAAAGAGTATTGGACGGGCATGACAGGAAGCAGCTCTCCATGCCTCCTGTCTTGCTACACACCAGCTGAGCCTTGGGAGCTGCCTTGGCATTTGGGAGACATTTCACCATCTCTGAGGAGAAAAAAATAAGGAGAAATGTAAAAAAATCAGACACTGCCCAGCCCAGAACCTTGTGCATACCCTTGGATACAGCGGTGGGGAAAGACAGAAGTGCTAAAACCCCAAAATGAGAGGTGCAGGCATTTCTGAAATAAGCACATAGTAGGGACAGAGCATCTGGATTTGGATCTTGAGCTTGTACGTGCAAGTGAAACTCCTTCATGTTTTTAGACCTAAACACTAGATCAGCCTTTTCCTTTTATCCTCGACTTAGTGACCATTCCAGCAGGGGTCCAGCTCTCACTCTGGAAGGCAGGCATCTCCGTGAGCACAATTCTGTGTGCACTTCTTGATCTCAGAAGCAACAGGCAATACTCATGACCTGGGGTGTCTTCTCCCTGCCTTTGGAGGCTTGAGAGGCCAACTACCATCCCAGGAGTCACATCCATAAAGATCTGTTTATTTAGATGAACCACTAAACCTGTATTTTCCCCTTCTCTCACTCTCACAGACTTCTGTTTTTTTTTAGCTTTATCTCCATGCTGCAGCTTCTGGAAGTAGAAAACCTCCCAGCAGGCAGAGGTGAGTGGGGTTTAGATGGACAGTCCCTGTTGCAATGCCCCGAGCAGTGCTAGAAGGGACAGTGTGACACACAGAGAGAGCGGCCATTGGTATCAGTGCCCACCACACATCAAGGAAATACACAGCTTCCCCTCTTGGCTTCATGGCAGGATGAAAACAGAGGCTCCTGCAGGTCTCACAAGCTACTCTTCCTATTTGGGTAAGGGACTGTTTGTGTTTTAGCTGAAAACACACAAAGTCGTGATGAATTGCTGGAGCAGTGTCTGTGCTTCACCCTGAGCTGATGGCGTGACACCGACAATCATAAGCCTGCGCTCATTTTAATCTGTCGCCTTTCTGGATTGCAGCATTGCTTAAGCACATCTTTTTCCACACACAAACGGCCAGGTTCATCCTCGGCAGGTGCCACCACTGCCTACGCCGAGGCAGCCTCGCCGCTTCCCTCCTTTTCCCAGAGCTCCCACCCTGCCCCGAGTGCAGCTGGGCACCTCTCCAAGCATCAGCAGGTTAAACCTCAGCCAGCTGTCTGTGCAGCAGCTCCTGCTTCAGCCCCACACAAATGCTGTTCCAGGGACGTGATTTTTCTCTGACTGTTTCTTGCTGCTTCTTCCAACCGCGCTCACCTTGCGAGACGGGCTTGGCTTGACTCCTGTTTCCCTCCTGGCTGACTGGGCTACTGCAAACGTCACTTTTCCTCCCTGCCAGCTCACCATTGACCCACGCCAAGGTAGGGGTTGCTGCTGAGATCAGAGCTGTGGCAGCCAGGCTGGTCTGGGAAAAGCCCAGTAAAGCTGGCACAAAGCAGAGCGGCTCAAAGGCAGTAGCTGGACTAAGTGTTGCCTGGCTTGGCTTGAGTGCAGAGGAGGGGCCCCAGCAGCCACCAGCTGGTTCATATTCCCAGCCTCACTGCTCATTAAATATAGATATATACAGGTCCCATAAACATGCCTGATGTTCACATCTCAAATATGGGAATAATCATCCTCTGCTTATCACCCTCCTAAGGTCTTCTATGTTGCTTTGGTGATGTCTTTAAAGAAACAATTTCTTTGGACTGAGGAGACAACTAAGCACAAAGTGCCATTACTGAGCAGAAGAGGGTTTTGTTACTGCAAACGTCTCCAAATGGCAGCATTCAGGATCACTGACTGTAATTCTCCTGCTTTTTATTGTGCTTTTATAACAATGTAGAATGGAGTTTCCTCTCAGCAACGTTGGTAATAAAGGCAAGTTATCAACAGGGAGATGACACTCATTTTAAGCCTCATTATAGTAATCAAATACAATGGTGTGTATCAAGAGAAGGGTGCTCTATTTTCCATCTTCCAACGGAGTATTACAAATAATGAGGGGAAATTTACAGCGAGGAAAATATTTTCAATGGGAAATGGGAACAGCATTCTTAGTAGGTTGAGAGGGAATACAGCACGAAACTTCTGCAGTCCAACTTTATACCACACCTCCAGAAATTGGAGTCCCTGCTGTTAATTTGCAAACCCCTTTCCAGAGAAGTAACTGGCATATTGCAGGGGAGAACTGATGGACAACTAAAAAACAGAATTCACCATTTCTTACTGTTAAAATACTTAGCTCTCTATATAGTAGTGAAGGTAATATATATAAAGGTAAGCAATACACACAGTTCTCTGAAGCAGAACTTGTTCTACATGTATATAGTTAAATATTTTGAATATTCTAAATTAGTCTTGGAGGGAAATGAGAGTTATAGCTGACATTACAGAGATGGAAAAAAAGACAAATTAAGGACAAAAGTATAAAAAAAGATACTACTAATAATACTACTACTTAGATTTCTCTAAATGGACTTGTAAACCTAAAAAATTCCACACAAATAAAATCCAACACATTGCCCATTCTCTAATTCACCTGCAATTTTATCCTAGCCCATGGACCCCACAGGATCAGGTGTTATCTGAGTTTATAAAATTAATTTGGGGCTCCATATGGTGAAAATGCAGCATCTCTCAGACAAAACCACCCTCCTGGAGAACAGGAGCATCACCACAGTCCCTCCTGGGTCTGGCTCCCACACTTACCAACACAGTCCTTTCTGTTCCAGTGCAGTTTCTTTCCAGGTGGGCAGACACACTCATAGCTCCCCATGGTATTAAGACACCCATAGTCACAGCTACCATTGCTGATGCTGCATTCATCAATATCTAGAACATAATTAAAGTTGCAAAGCGTGTTAACCATTTGTACACACATACACTGTGCACTGAGACATTGTGTGCATGAGGAAACCTATTCCTACTGTGTCTTTTCTATCTGAGTCTCTACAAACACGTATAAAGGCAGGCAATACTCATGCCTAACAACTTCAGTGCCTGTTGCATGTATTTGTCCTCAGACACATGTTCAGCTCCTACTCTCTCAAGCATTTATGCATATGATACAATTTACTTGCCAGGAGCAGTTACACCGAAATTCTTGGAAGAACTCACAAGATACAAAACATGCTCGAAAGTCTCTGCAGCATCTGGACAATAATGCATTATTGCATTGCATAGAAAAATGTCAAAGGCATAAACATCTGTGAGATTAGGTCACTTCTGCCAAACAGGGGGAGAAATTCTCCACAGTGATTCCCAGAGTTTGCTTTTATGAGGCAGGGGAAAGAGGAAATGATGTATTCAACAGAAACCTAGCAGCTGAAGTGTAGTTTAGACTTCTACTCCTTGAATAATAAAAGGTAAAAGCTTGCAAGAAGGCAAAGATGTTACCCCATCTGTCATCACTGATATCCCACATAACATCTTTCAACTTTTGGTACATTAGGAAAGTATTTAGCCAGTGTGAGGTGTAACTTTTTAAAGCCTCTTCAATCAGCATTTATATACTTGGGCCAACGAGGTCAGTCTCTCATCCCCTCTCCTCCCACCATCAGGTGTTAATCACACCAAGGCTGTGGGTTCAATTCCCGTATGGATCGTTCACTTAAGAGCTGGACTCGATGATCCTTGTGGGTCCCTTCCAACTCTGACTGTCCTGTGATTCTGAACCAATGTGGACCCAAATTTATTAGCCAAGTCTTCCCCTGGCATCTCGGGACACTCCATGGGAGCTTGGGAGTATTCACTGGGACAGCTGCTGGAATCCAGGATTTCTGATGCAAGATTTTAGCCTGTGTGATTAAGCAAAAATCTAGAAAACAGGGACTACAACAGAGAAATACAACAGGCATGTTTCTAGACAGTGTTATGGTTTCTGAGTCAGAGTCAGGACTTCTAGAGGTCCTGGGGCCAGCAGTTCCAAAAAAAGACAAGGGAAAGTCCCAGAAACCCCCCTTTTTTTTTTTTTCCTGAGAAACTTTGTACATAGTGGCTAGGCATATACTGAGTGGGACCTGCTTGTGAACCCACTCTTTGAAACACACACCTGGTGCACAGTGCTCCTGTCACTGTCCAAACCCAAGCTCCTGCTGCCAAGTGTCAAGCTCCTGATGAAGCAGCTGAATTCCCAAAGGCATTGAATAGTCCTGCACTGGCTTTCCCAAGGTCACTTAACAAGCTGATGCATATACTTCAAGTGGGGCTTTACATAAACAGGCAGTGTAAGCCTAAAAAAAAATCCCCTGATGACACACAACTGCTGATACAAGAGGTGCCACGAGAAGAATCCCAAAGAGAGAGAGTTGCTCCTCAGCATGAAAAGCCCAGCCCAAGGACATTGCCAGGTGGTTTATTAATTACTAATCGAGGGGAAGGAAGATGGAGACAAAGCAAGAAGTGAGCTTGCACCACATCCTTTTGAAGGGTCTCATTATTTCTCCCTAGGTTTGACTTCTGCCCAGCGCCACGTGGATGGCAGCCAGGGTAAGGTATTTGTTCCACTGCAAACCTCACCCTCAAGGGGCTGACTAAAACTTACTGCTAGGCCTGAGTGGCAAAGCTCAGGGCCTGGACAAGTCTGGATTCTGAGCTGTGATTTTGGATCTGCTCACTACGGAAAAAAAGCAGGAGGTTTGGACCTGGTTATGTTTTTGCCTGAAGTTCAGCACTGAGCGTTTCCAGTCAGAATTCTGGTGCTATTTCAGTCTAATTTAAAAGACTGAGGATGAACTGAAGCTGAAGGTTGCTTAGAGATTGAGGCAAGATCCCAAACTTTGAGGCTTTCCCTAAATGATGGCATTAAGGAATTAACAGTGACACTGAAGGTGAGTGTCTCCACACCTCACATGGCACAGGTCCCCAAGACTTTCAGAACTGCCCTCAAGTGGAGCCTTTTCCCAAACTGTTTCCTTAGATGGACTCCTACTTCTCTTCCTGCCTGCCTCTACTGTACAGTGAATTCATCTCTGTACAAGAGATACCAGCACACACCTCCTACATCTTTCTCCCAAAAAAGAAGGCAGGCAGAGATATCATTAGCAGTGACTTTTCTGGATTTAAAGCCAGGGCTTTGTTAATAGTATGATGTAAGCTTTACTTAGACTGTATATTGAGTAACTTGAATAATTAACGAATTATCTAATTATCTATTAACCACTGTTAAACTGAACGAACCCACTTAGTTTTACATTTAAAAACAGCATGGAGAGCGTTTTGGTGTCAGTGTTTTCTAACATGTAATTTAGATTCAGGGATTTCAGGTTTTATTACAGTTTTCTCTTTTCACTCTTGTTTGTGTCATGCTGACCTGATTGTGAAAAGCACAGTTTGGACTCGATACACTTAACAAATCACTCAAAAAAACCCCTTTGGTCTCCTCTGACCAGTGTGTTGAACACAATCAAAACCTACCCCAGCAACTCTGAGATGCTCAAATTTGAGTCACGCCCAGCTCATACTATTTTAGCTCTATTTTAACTTTATTGCTTTATCATCTTCAGTTCTAAAACCTTGAGCTAAAAAGAACGTTTGGCTCTGCAAACAGTCCACAAAGCAAACAAGCACACACATAAGCAAAGCTCAGTTTCCAAACCTCCACAGTGTGTCAGCCCGTACAAGGTGTAGCCTTTGTGGCAGAGACATTCAAAGCTCCCAGGGTAGTTGATACAGGTGTGATCACAGGTCCTTTCAAACGAGCACTCATCTATATCTGAATTAACAGAAAAAAGCAGCAAGAAATTCAGACTTCGGTTAAATACTCAGTTTATCATTTTTAACTGATAAAGTAACAGGTGCCATCCCAGGTAAAATGTGACTAAAATCATTCATCCAGTGCCTTATAAAGAAAACACAGGTACATGGAGAAAGGAAGGAAAAGACAAAGTGAGGCAAACCCATGAAGACTGTATTATGTAGGTTCACCATTAGATGGCAACCTTTAACTTCTGATCCTACTGCCCCGGCAGGGCTGGGGAGTATTAAAGTTTTAGGGGGTTAGTGGCACGGTGGAAAAACGTTTGGGGTCGAAGCAAGTCATTCCCTCTTTCCCTGACCACTCCTCTGACATCCTGGCCACCAGGAAAGGGACTTGCCCCCAGGTTTCTGCTCTGCCTACACAGCACTGCACAGACTTGCTGAGCTACAACAGCTCCAGAGGGTTATTTGACAGCAGTCACGACAGAACTTACTGAAAAGGGTTACATTAAAGGTACCTTAAACAGCAATCTGTGCAAAATAACACTTCTGTGTTAATTTTATCCTTAAACAATTGTTTTTTTTAAAAACCCATTGTATTCAGCGATTCATTTTTCTGCGCATGGGGTCAGAGGAATTAATACAATGGCATTATCTGAGAGTGGCAGCTTGAACAAATCTCGTTCCTCCAATGTTCCCGAGATATAAATGAATGGAATAGTATTCCTGTAACACTTTGCACACTTTCTAGAGTTACTTATTAAGAACATAACCTGAGCAACAGCACTGCAATATATAACTTGGACTTTCACATTGCACATGCTTGGAAAGCTGTGGGTGATCATAAAAGCTTGAAAACTCACCCCATACTTTAGGCTTTGCTACCCAATTCCTCCATCCAACTATTATTTACACAGTTTTGATGTTTAATGGAACATTCTAGGTCTCATCCTGCTATTATAAATGCAACCACTTAACTTCAAGAGCTATAAAACTGAGATTTTCTGTACGTGTACACAAAGCCAAAAATCTGTGTGAGAGTTTAGGCACAAGTTTAGAATGTAGTAAACAGCTCTATTTTTATACGATCTCCAGTTTTAAATGTTTCAAAACATTCACACGAAAGATAATTCACAATGTGGGAAGGAACTGTTTGGGCAAATCCATAACACAAAGTAAAATAAACACCATGAACAAAATCTGTGCTACCCGGTTTTATGCGTACGCCACAATCACTTGCTATAATCAAGTCACAAAAATGACAACTGAGATTTTCTCTTTCTTACATCCATTTAATTTTTAATGCATTTTCCTATGCCTTTTAAATACCATTATTTGAGTTCTGAAAGTAATTTCTTTTTAAGGTTTCCTTTATAGTCTTGGAATTACGCAGCTTTTGAATACACATAAATGGCAAACTGTTTCAGTTTTCTCTAAATAAATACACAAAGTGAAATCATTTGGGAATGAACAGTGCAGTTTATAGTTTGAAAGGATTTTTAATGCATAAGAAGCCAAATCATGCATCACAGTTTCATTCATGTGTAACCTGGAGAAGCTTACAAAAGCAGCTCATTTTCTGCCCTCTGACTTACCTTGGAAGGCTCTTTTTCACAAACAATTTCATGTTTCTCAGTAGTTTTCTTACCCTGTACTAGTTTAGTCAATGGGGTTTACGGGCTGATTTCACACACAGCACTTTTGTGCTGCTGCATGTTATGGCTCAGGCCATATTTTAACTCCCAGTAAGAAGGATGCAAACCCCTCTGCCCAATGCCATGCTGTGCTTTGCCAAGGAATGGGCACTCGGGATGGACAAACGCGTCTCTATTACAAAGATGCCTATGAAAAGCTTCTCCCCCCCCCACCTTGAAGCCCTTCACCCCACTTGGCTGAATGCAGCACCTTGCTCTGGCTGACAGAGCATGGAAAGACCCCCCAGACCCCCCGTGCTGCCCCCTGAGCCCCTTCCCCTCCTGGCTGTGCAAGGCAGGGCTGGGCAGTGCCCGAGGGATGCAGCTCCAGGCAGAGAGACCCCTGCGTGCACAGCCACCAGCCCCCCAAGGAATTCAGCACCCGGCACAGAAAAGGGACAAACATGCACCACACGCTCCTCCCTGCGAGGAACCGGCGCTGTGACACAGGGATGCTGAGACCCTCTTTTCTTTAAACCCTGAAATCTCTGCTCTGGATGCTGTCATCCCCCCGGCTCCCTCACAACGCTGCTCCATACTCAGCCTGAGAGGATGTGCTTGCTTCCCACCACCCTGGGGATGCCTGTCCCAGTAACACCAGTTCTGGGTTTGATCCCTGCGTGGGCCATTCACTTGAGAGTGGACTAGACGGTCTTCCTGGGTCCCTTTCAACCCAGAATATTCTGTATATCTCTAAGATACACAGGAAGCCAGGAGCGATACCTTCACAGCCCCTTCTTACCACAACAACTGGGAACAAACGTAGGGATCTGAATCCTGCCTCCTTTGTACAAACCCCACCACAAACCTGGGAGCCTCGTCCACTGAAGAGAAGTCCAAAACCCACAGAAGCAGAGGTGTGGCAGGTTACAGCTGGAGCACTGAGAGCAGACAATTTATCTTCAACTCTTCTGGTCAAATCGACCCCTGCCTCCCCCCTCAAGAAAACATTTCTGTATTGTCTTGCTCTGAATTTTCCCCCTCCCGCACACCAGAATAAATACTGATAAATTAACTTTCTGCGTCTGAGGTGCTCCTAAAACAATTCAAAGTTATTTAAATGAAGTTTTTTAACCGTTTGAACACGAAAAGTCAAAATGTTTTGTTTTCAAAGGAACCGTGGTGGAAAACTTCCACTTTAATTCTACCTTTAGTTGAATTCGGCACAAATTCACAAACAGTCCAAGCTGTCTGAGAACATCTCAGATTTGCTAATGCATTTACTTGACTTCAAGTCAAAAATTGCCATAACGCTCAGCACTGCAGGTGAATCCACATCACATTCAGCACTGCGCAGGCGACTTGTGCCACTTCAGCATGTTCAGAGATGCCCTCACAGATTTGCTGTTTGTGGCTTACAGGGGCTGTGGGGCAGCACAGGGATAGTTTCCTGCCAGCCTTTTTTTTGGGATTACTAATGGTACATATAAAATCTAAGACAGGGACTATCCTATTTCACAGCGGATGACCCAGTGGAAGTGCCAAGTTCGGGGGCTGGAGCAGGTGACCTCCAAAGGTCCCTTCCAAGCTCCACCACCGATCCATGGGCACAGGGGCAGTCCCAGACCTCCCTCTGCGGCCTCCTGTGCCTCTGGCAGCTCCTTCCAGCCCCTGTTTCCGTGACACTGAGGCAGCATCTCAGGCTGAATGAAATCCAGCATCTCTTCTAGCAATCCACGTCCTCATCTCCAAAGAGAATGCCTGAACAGTGGAAGCACCGCTTGACTTTTGCACAGAAGGGATTCAACTTGAAGGGATTGTTCAATGGTTTAATAAAAAAAGCAGGATTTCCCTGGGTTTTTGAAGGAAGCAATTTTTGGCAACCGTGGCCATGCTTGATAATATTAGTTTGGCCAGGTTCCTATTACTTCAAGTCAGCATTTGGATTTTATTGTTGGTTTTCAAATCATACTTGGCTTTTTTTTTTTTTTTTTCCTCTTTTAGCTCATGCTTTCACGTGTTAAACGATCCCATAATGATCTTTATTTTTCTTGAATGTGAAGTTTGTAATAAGTGGGTGTCAGGCTGTCGGTACTGGAAAGGCAAGTCTTCTATCTCCAGAAGGGAGCTACCACCTATCAAATTTCTTCTAAGTTTCCTCACACAGATGTGTCTCAAAGGTGACCTGAGGGAGCAGGGAATAAACCAGCTTATTTTCCATGCTCTTTCAAGCCCCTTCCCTTTCCACTGGTGCTGGCCCTGGAATCCCAGTTACAGCAGCACCAGTTGCACTGGAGGTTTGTGTGAAGTGGGCACTGACTCCGTTGTGGACGGGCACCAAGAAGCCATCACACAGGAATGGTTTTTGCTGAGCCTGAGCTGGATCCCTACCAGCACTCCGGGGTGAAAGGCTCCTTTCTGTCCTCTGCTCTCAGTCCTCCCTGTATTCCTGATTGTCATCGCTTCCTTCGCTGCTCCAAAATAAGTTTCAGTCATTTAAAAGAAACCAATGATCAGCAAGTGAAAGCGTAGTAAGGCACACTTCCAAAAAGCAGCGGCGTTACAAGCAGCTCAACAGCCAGCATGCACAGGTGAGAAAAAGAATGGAAAATCTGGAAAAACAGTGCTGGATTTAGAGATGTTTCAGAGCTCCAGACTGATGCAGGACCCAACCTAACTCCCTGACAGAATGGACACGTGCAGACCTCACTTGCTCTGAGGTGGGATTTGGGGGTTGTGGTTACAGGACTGAACAATTCAGTGCCCAGCTTGCCCAATTTCACATTAAAAATCCACTGCAGAAAGAAGGATTGTTCCCTCTCCTTCTTCTGTAATGCAGTTTTGCTCGCTGATATTAAGAACAATTGAGAAAACTAGTGGTCATCTCATGGCTTTTCTCTGAGACATAACATCGAATAACTTGGTCAATTTAGGGAACTGGGAGCCTCCTTCCAGAACACAGGCCACATATCACGACTGAGTAAGAGCCTGGCCTTGCTGCTTGGAGTATTTTTCATGTGCTCTGAAAATAAATGTGGCAAAGACAGATCACTGTATTTTGATGGTGCTGTTTGTGCTACAGAGAACAGGACAGGAGGGGCTCAAAGACAATCAATAAAGGCTATAACAGGGATTTGTGGCAGAGTGCAGACTGTAATGATAGATTTGATTTGTGTGACACATCTATATTAGATTTATCTGTGCTCGGTGAGGCAAGACATGAAGCGTGCACTACATCACTGCATATATGCAAAACACATAAATTTAAATATCCTACTTCGAATAGAAATAAAATAGAAAATGAACACTTTTTACTTAGAAATGGAATGTACAATGAGAAGAAAAGGAAGTATCTGCCTCTACTAGCAACTCCTTCATCAGCAGCAGTGCCTGATGACACCCCGAATGCTGGTGGATCAGTCAAAAATGGTCACGACACTACAGCAATACCTTGAGGTGCTGCTACAGCCCTGAGTGCACACACTCCCAATATATAGTTCTGCTTTGTCCATCTCACACAGCCTTGGTTTATTTTTAACCCCCCAGGCCAAATGTGGACTCATTTGTACCCCAGATCATGCACACAAGCCAAACTCAAGGTTAGTCAGAACGTTTCGTGTTCACCTTTCTCAGCTTCCAAGCTATCGGCTCCTCTGAGAAACAGAGCCTTGCCTTGTTCTCATTCATTAAGCACACATACATAGGAACCCTAAAGAAGTGTTACATGATGTTTTTAAAATAAACACTAATGCTTTTTTGTATGTATTTTGGCTGAAAGTTATATTCTGTCTTCTCCTGCCCCCACCTCCACTTTCTGTGGGGAGCTGATACCACCCATGTAATGTTGTTCACCTCGCAGCCCAGCCAGCCTGGTTTCCAACAATATTTGACAGACATTATAGGGAAAACCACATATCTTAATTTGAGTGGTTGCTGCACCACAGGGAGTCATGATTCAAGCTCTGTTCTCCAGCAAATGCTGGTTTAAATTCAGTGTTGGGAAAAGCATTCTTTCGCCATGTGACGGGGTTTCCACCACATCTCACGTTTTTTGATCCGCAGTGACTTGCCCCTGTTCACAGTCAGTAAAAATGCATCCTCCACCTGAGAGCTCTCTAATACACATCCAAGCCTGACCAGAAGGAATGGCTTATAGCTGACTTCTCCTTATGTTTCAAAGTCCACAATAATAAAACCAATGAAAAGGAAGCATGGAAAGATGGAGTAATGTACAAATCTACTTCATTACTTTCCCACCGAGTGCTGCTGGAGCAGGCTAATACAAAGGAATCAAAAAAAAAAACACCCCATAACCCCAAGTCTTTAAAAGTAATTGAAAACCCACACCCATTTAGACTTCCCACTGCATTACTGACTTGCAATCAAGTCAACCTGTTGCTGAGACTTGATCGTTAATAACATACTAATGACCTGCAGGAAAAAACCAGATCTGGCATTAATGTGAATGTAAGTGCCTAAGCAGCAAAGTCTCATCCTGCATTTCAGAAATTTAAGTGGGAAACTGTCCATTTTGACTAACGTTGACTTAGAGCAGAGCATTTATTTATTTAAGAACTTTATTGCTCACAGTTAACTATGTGATTAGTGAAGACCAAATGTAACACACCAATCAGGGACTGAAAGACTTCTGAAGGAAATTGATTCTGCTTGCAAGGAAATGTGCTTTTTATTAGAGATGATTTGTTAGAATGCAAAGAGGTAGTAAAACAAATAAATGTATATAAACAGCAAAAGAAGCCTGCAAAACATACTTGAGACAGAGGCAGTAAATAATTTGGAACTTACTATGTCTTATATTTGGACTTACAAGGTCAGCATCCCACTGAGGAGATACTTCCAGGATTTAGCAGTACACAACCAAGTGACTATTACTCCCCTTCAGGGACACAGCAGCAGAGAGGGACAAGCCCAAGGCCGTGTCTTTCTCTGCCCTCAGGCAGCACCAAATGCAGGATTAACACTACATGGCTCTGGGGCAAGGGCAGTGTAGGGAGCCACGCTCGCCTCTGCTGTCTGTCATTTTGGTCTGATCACTTTAGATAACTCACATTTTGCCCAATGGAATGTCCGGCCATCACTGATTTCTCCTTTTACTGTGTGTTCTCACACTTCTGCCACATGTCCAACACTGAATAATGACTTTCAAGATGTAATCCAGAAACTGGACGTTTATTTTGATGGAATGAGTATATTTAATGCCAACAGGGTGACCGTACTCACTGGGTTTGACGCCCCTGCACTTCAGCAGCCTCTAGCATTCTGCTTGGTAACCTCCAAAAGCATCTCTGTTCCAGAAGGGATTGTCTAGATGTTTTCCTGGACTGATCCTTTAGCCTTCTCCATCAGCTTAAAGTTTAAGAGTTCAAACGGGCGTGCTCCTTTTTAATTGCTAAATTTGGCAGAGGCTGAATAATTTCTCTTAAAAGACTGCAATGCCTACCTCATCCTTTCAGAAATCAGGTACCTCTTGATAGATTTCTCATGTTATTTTCTTACACAAGAAAGCAGGATTCCAGATAAGCATTTCCCTGGCTGCCTCTATTAATTCCCACCCATTCTCCTCCAGCCAAAGGACACTGATCTTTCACTGGCCCCTTCAGTGGTTGGAGGGAGTGCAGTGGTCAGAGCCCCCTTGGATGCTGAGCACCCAGGGGGACAACCCTTCACCCAGCAAACCCATCACCCTCATTAACATCAGAGCAACTGGTTTCCCCCCCTGTTTACCCAGGAGTTACAGCCAAGGGAGCTGCCTTTGGGAAGAACAAGGCAGCGTATTTGGGAGAGTCTTTAAAGGCAAATGGCAGCTTGTTTCCTTTATCTCTGCCATCAGACCTTATCGAAAGGGACCAGCTGCACTTTCCATGAACCACTGTGCTATCTCTGGGGCTTGAAAACAGAAGGGAAGCAGGTTAAAAAAATGGGACTTGGCAATAAAACTGTAGGCCTAAATTGTTTGCTCCCTCTCCAGAGTAAATACAATCTTTTCTTTAGGAACTCTTCCAAGGGAGCTTTATGCGATCTCACGTATCAACAAATTAATTTTCCCTTCTCTTTCCATTTCCCCCTCACCCTAAAAAAATTCCGTATTTAGTTTTCCTTCCACATGGAGTCCACAAGCTCATTCTCTTCCATGAGCTTCCCTCAGGGCTTCCTCTGAGCCTGCAGAAATGGGGCAGGAGAACATCTAACACAGTAAATGTCTATTCCCTGTGTGTTCCCCTCAACACACGGGCCAAGTGGAGTGACCACCACCCATCCCTCCTCCTGTCAGCACTGCAGAGCCAGCTCTGCTCCCGAACTATGCGTTTGTTCTGCCTCATGCACCAGCCATGGGATTATTTGCCTGCTTCTGGATCACCAAGAGCTTTGCCCAAGGGGCTGGGAAGATTTACAGTTTGGGATGGAAACTGCAGAATTCGGCAATTTCAGCCAGGCCAAAATTGGCAGCAAACTTTGGGGTCTTTGGGGGTTTCTTTGACTGGACTTGGTGGGATTTGGCCCAAAGCTTTTTTACATTTCTATAGTGAAATTCATCATCACTATCACCACCATTATTATGACATTATTATTTCTCTGCTGTTGGGTGGATTCCTGATATTTTTCCCCTCAAGCAACACGGAAGACCCCCACCACCTACTTTTGTTTTCCTTTTTGTAGGCAGCACCAAACTAAAAAACAGAGGAGAAATGCAGTTTTGGTAGGTAAGAATTTCTTCTAGGATTTTAAACACGGTTGTGCAAAACTTCTTGCTAGATCTCAGTACTGCAAGGAGAGTTAAGCTTAGTCAAGCTGGTGTTCCATTTAGTGACCAGGAGCACTGGATGTGGGAGCTTCTGGGGAGAGGGAGAGGCCACAGAGTTGGACAGATCCCCTCCTGGCCATGTTCACCCTCTGCACATCATCTCAGACTGAGAATTCACACACTCCAAGAAAAGAAACTTGAGGGATCCCCCACCTGCTGCCAGATAGGGAAAGGGGGAGATGGGGCAGAAGAACCCCCCCAGTTACTTACTTCTTCTCCTTACTGTTACCTGTGTGAACAACAATTTTTAAGGGGATTTCTAAAGGATTTTAAAAATACATAAAAATGCACTACAAGGATCTCCATCTGAGTAAAGCACCATTATCTTCTAAATACAACCAAAGCTAATAGTATAAAATATACCTAAGTACCTTTAACAGAACAGTTCATTTTTATAACCCATTACTTTTAAAATCAATACAAAATGAGTTAAGCTAAGCACTTTGTCAGACAATGAGAGCTATAAAAATCTATCCACTGTGGGATCAGGAAGGGATGGAATTGCTTGGTGAAAGGCCAGAGAAGGTCCATTTGCAACTTTCCAGTGATGGCAAATCAGAGAAAGGTCAACAGAGCTGTGACAAATGAGCCTGACTTAAAACTGTGCTGAGCCTGGAGAAGGAAACTGCAGCTGCAGCCAGCGGTGTTCTGGATGGCACCGCCATCCTCAGCGCATCTCTGACACTGAACTGGTTTGCTCCACAGCTTCCCCACAGTACCTACGGATTGCCTTGGGCAAAACCTCTGAAACGAAGTTATTTATGGTAAGAAAACAAAGAGCCTCTTGAGCCAACTTGCTTGTAGGGGTATTTCTGTATGTGACAACTGGACACAGCGACTTCCCAGAGACCCAAGGGCCTCCAGGCTTTGAGGGCTGAATCTGCTGTGACATCAGGGGAAGGAGAAAGGGAGATGGCGACAAAAAAAAAAAAGGGCAAAAGGCCGTTT
This sequence comes from Acropternis orthonyx, assembly GCA_035583155.1. Taxonomy (NCBI): domain Eukaryota; kingdom Metazoa; phylum Chordata; class Aves; order Passeriformes; family Rhinocryptidae; genus Acropternis; species Acropternis orthonyx. The sequence continues at coordinate 56,829,769 of JAWWEU010000040.1, read as the reverse complement.
CTGTGTGATGAGCACCTTGAAAGCGGAGACAGAAGTTGTGTCGATGCTTAGACTTGGGCTCATGCTTACCTGGCCCAGGCCTTCCCCACCCCTGCCCACTGCAGGAGGGCTTTGCTGTGCTCAGGTTCCTCTGCTAACCTGAGGAACCCAGCAGGAGGCAATTGCCTTCGGCTCCTATTACGGTCATGCTCTCACCATTGTTTCGCCAGGACAATCGAAAATGCAATTAAATACTTTTCCCCAATGTTTTTTTAAAGAAAACAAAGTACTTTCATCGAAACGTTGCCAAGATTTTATAAGCAAACATGTATCATTTTCCAATATCAATCATTTCCCAAGGCAAAGGCAAGCTGAGTTATCTACTGCTATTATAGCAATAAACTGTGCTACTGCTTCAAGGGCTTGGGGTAGGAGAAGCCATATATCAAGAGAAGTGCATTAAAAGAACCTTCAGGCACATTAAAAGAAACTTTGTTTGTTTTCCTACAAACACACACATGTTTACCAGTCTGCACTCTGCTCAAGCCACTATTTACACAACAGCTCTCTAAGGGCAGCTTAACAGCCTGACGAGACAACACAGTAAAGGCTTTACCCTCTCTGCATCAAGGAAGGAATATTCCCTCTGTCCTGCAATGCATTTGATTTTTAGACACATTTCTGAAAAGAGGAAACAGTTCTGTTTGCTAAGGTGTTTGTCTCCATCACCCTTCAGGCGGGAGCTGCCAGTGAGAATTCTTGAAGGACCAGGGGACTGGTCTGGGTGAAAACGTGCCTGGTGTTATTTGACGGTGCTGAAAGAGCAAGTACAACAACACAGTTTCAGTTTTCAGCTGAGAACTCAAACGCAGCACTTCCCATCACCTCCCGGGGACCTCACTGCGAATTCCCAGCTTACTTGCTCTTGCTGAAGTCAGTGACCACTGAACACACAGAGGAATTGCTGTGCTTTGCTTCAAAAGCTTGCTTAAAGGCTCAGCCCAGAAGGGCTGGCCTCTGCAGGGCCAAGAAGAAAGGCAGGTATCCCCCCAAAACAAAATGCATCAAAAAACCTCCACCCAGCAAACCCCCAGAGGACACTCCCCCAATTCCACTGGCTCTGAATGTCTGAGCTTAGATTTTTGGTTCTATCTCACCTGTCCTGACTAAGGCCTCATCTCCAAGTTGCCAAAACAAGAGTAGCAGTTTGTAGTGTGGCTGCTGAAGGGAATCACATCCCTTCGTTTCAATGGGTTAGGCTTTTATTCTTATTAGAACAAACTAAACAAACCAAGGAACTTCTAAAAGGCTCAGGAGTGCAGGTGCAAGCACAGAAAATGAGTATTTGGGACAGAGCTGTCGTTTTATCGCAATTCTGCAAAGCACTGAGGGTAAAGGCTATCTCACCTTAATTAATGTGATTATATACGTACATATAGTCTTTCTCTGATTCCCTTTAAAAACAATTCCTATTGAATTACAGCTTTCAGAATTATTTATCAACAGATTATTGTTTGTGGAAGAATGCTACCTTCCTGCTCGAACTATTCCAAGGCTGACTCATATCCTGGTAATTCATTAACACATAACATGATTCTAGTCCAGTAAAGCAATTTCTGCACCATACACATCATAAATCCTACGGCATCAACTGAAAATTGTATCTCAAATTCTCTTTCTAAACACTAATGGAACGTTTTGCTTGGCTTCCCACACACATCAGCAAGGAGAGGGGGCCAGGCAGAGCTGTAAAAGCAATTTGATAGCAGTATACTTTTATAGAGTTTAATAGTATAAGAGGTACCATACTGAATGAGACCTGAGGTCAAACTAATCTACTATCTTACTTCCAACAGTAGCCTGTGTCAGAAGCTTCATGGGAAAATAGAAGCGGAGTAATCTGTCCCATCTGCCCTCCCCACATTAGGTCTCATCCCATTAGAAACTGATTTAAAGCCTAGATTGCGAGGTTTAATATTCCTTCCAAGGAGCAGCAAGCAAAGAACATTCCCCTCTAACTTCTGAAAACACTGTGCTGCGGAGGGGGGGAGCTGGAGGGATGTATTTGTTTTCATGTTTCAGCAGACTTAATTGCTACAACCAACACGGCAGATACTATCACTTGGCAAACAAACTTGTACTGGCTGGAGCTGTTTTTACTTCATGCCTGGGGCATTTATTGTTTCTGGGTATGATCCTGCAACCCTTTTTTTCTCACAGAGGCAGAAAACGCACCACTATTCACAGTCTCAGTGACACCCAGCATAACAGAAAGGATTTTGAAAAGTATTCCTTTCACTGACAGTGTAACATGCTGCTTCCCAGCGGAGTAATTTTTGAATCTGATGCGAGGAGCAATATGGTGCTTGTCAGAAGCAAGATATTTTTGCAAGGCTCAGCGGCACAGAAAGCCTTAGAGAAAATCTGCATAGTGAATGAACATCACCAGTGACAGGGAAATTTCTTTCCCTGAGCCAGCCTGATTTCCGCAGGCAGCTCCCAGGACCTCCTCCAGTACACCCCTGGGTCTCACTGGCTCTTGAGCTACACTGGAGACTGACCCAGCGCTGTTGTTTATGTACCAAGAGTCCACACGATTAACACAGTGGGCCAAACTCAGCTGGGCTGGATGAAAATCAGCCTCTGCCAAGTCGATGGATTTACGTCTTAGAGTACACCTATCTGATCAGGATGTGCTGAGTTGGAAGGGACCCATAAGGACCACTGAGGCCAGCCCTCAGCACCACGCAGGAGCATCCCCAGGAGTCACCCCCTGTGCCCCAGAACATCACCCAAACCCTCCTGGAGCTCTGGCAGCCTTGGGGCTGTGCCCACTGCCCTGGAGAGCCTGCTCAGTGCCCACCACCCTCTGGGGGAAGAGCCTTTCCCTGAGATCCCACCTGAGCCTGCCCTGACACAGCTCCAGCCATTCCCTGGGGTCCTGGGGATGACTGTGTGAGTACATTAAGGCAAAATCATTCTCCTTCGTGTGTATCACACAAAGGAGGTTTGACAGGGGTACGGCTTGAGTCTCTTCACCCTTCTTTCATTAATCACCCCACACTGGCACTGACCCGCCCCGCTCAAGTGGTGCAAGATAAGGACCAGCAGGTTCCTTTAGTGTGACAGCACTGCAACTCTGCTGAGCACAGTGGCCTTCTCCTTGATGTGAGAGCAAAATGAAGTCCTGAGTATTTTTAATGGCTGCTCAAGATCTCAAACTTACAGCAAATGAACATGCAAACTCAGGCAAAAGTTAGTGAGGGGACTTGCAAGCCTGCTTGCTCCTCACCCCAGGCAGCAAACATGCTCTCTGGGGTCTACTTCTCTCTCGAGAACACAGGCAGCAGCCTCGTGGCTTTCTAATGCTCTCCACCCTCTGCAGTTCAGTCCTGACAACCTCAGTGAGAGAGACTTGTGTGGGTTCAGCTAAAAACGTATTTTAAATGTTAAGACAAAATCCCCCATCAGGCAGTAAAATTCTGCTGGTGCCTATTTCATCTGGTTGTGCATCTGTATGTTGGTGCCACTCCAGAAAGAAGAGGAAGACTGAATAGTGTCCTTTTAATGTATTTAGTGGAAGGAGAAGAAGAAAGAGAGGGGGTAAACCAACAATGAAACCTTCCAACGCTTTCCACTGGACAGTTGGCCAAACCATGATGTTGGGGCATTGAATCAGAGGGGTCTCGCCCCTTGCCTTTTGAACTGACTCATGTGAAAGCTCAGTGCTAGCCCTGCCATGGATTAGCTGCAGGCTTGGATCAGCTGTGCCCCTCTCTCTGGTGCAGCTTCCCCCAGCTCTCTGCCTCTGGGGCCGCACTGGGCTGTAACTCAGGGCAACAGGAGCTGGGGCAGCAGCACTAAGGGCGAAAGACAGCCTGGCTGGGCTGGCAGAATCGTGACACAGAACTCCTCTGTACTCCCATTCCAAGGAAGTTCCTAAGGATTTTAAAGCTGAATACTCCTGTCCTTTGTTTTCACGGTGCAATGAGAGATGGAGAGGGCCAGATGCTCCAGCCCTGACCTCTGTGAGTGTTTTGTTAAGTTATCTTAGATGGGTGACCGTGTCCCACATAAATCAATGCAAAGGGTGCGTCCTCATCCCGAGACCTCCACCAGGTTATGTGGCTGGGACAAGGCCAGTTGCTCTACTGGCTTACATGATCAAATGTGAGTGGCAGGTCACTGTCATGTGGCCCAAGGGTACAAATCACTTGGGCCCTTTTTACACTTTTTAATTTGGTCCCTCTGTGTCAAAGATGTCCAGTGATTCAGTGCTGCCAGTGTGGATGCACTGGCTTATTTGGGATTAAACTGGTCCTATATATCCATATTTATCATCAATGCTTCCATACAGAAGAACACAGTGAGATCTTTGTAGCTAATCTTTATGGGCTTCTCTAGGCCAAAAATAATTCCCACAAACACTTTCTATCTGTCCTTCCCTGCAGGATTAATCCCTCATTTCATACCTATTTTCAAAATGGAGATACCATCCTGGGAGATTGAAATCTTCCCCTCTGAAAGCTAATAGTGTATATTTCATACAAATAAGTGAAAAGGGGATGTTATGGCACTGTTTCAAGACCAAGCCTGCAGCATCCCGGATCACAGACAGTCACTGTGTTTTTCCAAGGTGCTATGTTTCTCTCAGGAATGAAAGAAGGCTTCTCTTGATGATTATGCATTGGGAGTCCTGCGTGAAGCATCCCTCCACTAACAGATCAATCATAGAGTCAGCCAGGTCTAATCACATCAAATTCTCTGGAATGAAGAGCTACTTGGCAGTAAAAAAAATGGTCAGTCTCTCATTTAACAGTATTATTTTAGGACTGTGTGGATTACAGTTCTGTAGTCCAGCAGTTTAACACACAAGGCCTGAGGCTGGGTTTGAATGTTATTTCAGATCATAAACAAAAACCAGGTGTGGGTGGCTAGGGACAGTAAGCATATCCTATAACTGCTCGGAAAACTAACACAAAACTTGCTACTCTCACCGAGGCTGCTCAGAGACAACCTGAGAAACAGAAACCCAGAGCCGGGCAAGGTCTGAGGGGTAATGCAGCACGGCACTGCAATGTGTGGCAGAGTTACTAAGAAAACTGCTCCAGTATCTGCTCACAGCACCCTTGGCTCTTGCCACTACTTCCAGTTGCTCCACCCCATGAGCACCAAGTTTTTGAGGAGTACTTGTCTGGAAGTGAAGCTGAGAAGAGAGGAAGGGGGGGGTTCAGTGGGGCATTTGTTTCAAACCAAAGGAAAGTGCAAATATCAAATATGACAGTGTATATGCTCATGCCTTTCTCTTGTAATGAGAGGGAAAAGCACCTCAGATCAGCTGGACCTGGACTTCTTTAGGATGGCTTTGTAGCCTTAAAAAGCAAAATGTGCCCACAGAAAATCACTAGAGGGAAAACTCCATCTCCATGAAGCAAGGGGGCAAACACTGCTTGGGGATTCCCTGCTGTATAAACACCCACCAGTGAATTTCCAGCACCAGCACCACCCACAGCAGTCTGTAAGATCCTGTGTCCCAACGCCTACAGGACAAGAGAGTCAACTGCAATTGTTTAAAATCTGGCAGGAAGGTAACAAAGAATAACCAGCAGCCAAACAGGCAATACCTGAAAGCAAATAAAATGCTGTCGTCTGTGGCCTTAAAGAAGCCCCCCCAAATGCCATGCAGGTATTCCACATGCCCCAGAGGTACTTTTGCCCAGTGGGCTATCACCTTCTGTTGTTACAGAGGCCGTATCAATTCAGATGGCTGGTGAAAAGGCTACTGGAGCAGACCTCACGATGGCTGAACATCATGTCCATGAGGTCCTGCCATCACCAAGCCCCACTTAAGCCTTCTCTGGAAGCTGTAGGTGGACCCAGAATGATGCAAATGCCTTGAACTGCCCCCTGCAAAAGTTTAAGTTCCTCAGAGTGGGAGGATTTGCCCCTATTTTGGACAGAGGTGGTGAGAGGCAGAGGGTGCGTTTAGCAGACCCAAGTATTGCAGGTTGAGCACTGGATGTTCCCACTAAAAGCACAATTTTTTTCCTCAAGGTAATACATCTTTCTGTCTCTACCACTCCCCGGAGAAATTTATGACAAATGTGTGTGCTGTCTCTCATTGTCTTGTTTTGCAAAAAGCAATTCCTAGAGCAGGAAGGGAAATTTATTTATGATAGAATTTCACACATTTTTCTGGGTGCTTAATGAAGCTTGAACTTGAGCGGAGCAGAGAGGCTGCTTATTGTTGATCTTTTTTTCGAGATCACTGCACAACAAACAGGAACTGAATAAGCAATTAAGTTAACTGGCTTTAAAACTCATATTGGCTGAGGATTAAGGTAATTATGTCTGAGCTTACACACATTCACTGCAGATTCGTTTCACTGCAGCAAGTCTTGCCTGTTTGCCTGTTGCTGATGTCATTCTAAAACCCATCTGAGTTGTTGTCCTTCCATTAATTACCAAAAAGGTTACGAAAACAAGTTCTCCTTGCTATAAATATAGCTATGTTATTTTTATTACATGTTCAAAGGAGATGCAGACCTCTTTCGCTAGGTTTATGCAAGCAGATCTATCCAAGAATTCACAATACCTTAGACTTAAGGGATCAATTAAAATAAAACACAAGCGACGGGTTTGGTATTGTCATACAGTGATTGCGCTGTCAAAGGAGGGGGGGGGAAAAAAAATCTATTATTAAGTCTGCCTGAAAAAAGTGACTCTGGGAAAGCAGCATCAGTCTCCACAATATCACTGGCAGGGCAGTGGGGGTTAGAAATTAGTTTCCTTTCAAATGGCAGGAATGCAGGGGAGGGGAAAGGAAGGGAACCCCCCACATTCTCCTTGTCTAACAAGGAGCCACATCGTGAGAACCACTCCGTGGCAGGAGTAATCTGTGACTGACAATGGTTTTCTTTGCAGCCAGGGCTAAAAATGGTTTATCTGTAAACAGAGAAATGCAGAACATTTTAAAGTCCTTTGCAAAGGCCAGGGCTGGTTACACAAGCACTCTACATGCAGGGTGGCACCAAGAGAGCAGAATTCCTGAGAAATCAATGAATTTTCCTATCAGGATATGAGCACAAACACCGGAGAAGAAAAATACCTTGTAATGGGCAAATTCCCAGAGGGCAGGTTCACAGAAACTGGAGGTTTATTCCCCAGGCAGGTCAGGCATTCCCATGTGTGATCTTAGGCAAGCTGCTGTATTTGGCTTCACCCTCCCTGCCTAAAAACTGAAGGAGAGATCCTTCCCTCAGCACAGAGAGGATGAATGCGTGTAAGGCACTTGGTATGGTGGGGTGGGGGCTCTGCAAACAACCAGAACAAAGTCTCAGACTGACACAATCTGTCCCTGCAATCTCCAGGTCAGCTCTGAGGGCTACAATGAAAGGCCATCAAGGAAATTCGGTGAGGTGGGACAACTTCAGAATTTCACAGGGGACATGAAGGAGCTTTTTTTACTGAAACATGTAAAACTGCCGTGTGCTGAAGTTAATGACCATGCAAATAAAGCTGTGCAGCAACAGCTTACTTGTATTTTCCAGCAGCGTGAAAAATGTTGCTGACACGAACTGTATCTCTGTGGCTTTGCTCCTCACTGATTCCTTCCTGTGAGTAACACGTGTTCAAAGACTAATCCAGGGGTTCTGCAGGTTGTAAAAGGGCAAGCTTGCCAGCTGTTTCCATGGGCATTTTGCCTAAGGTCAGCAGAGTCTACTCCCTGCTCTTAAAGATGAGCACATTTGGAGATGAATGCTCCATACACCAGGGAGACCACCTGAACCAAACAGGACTCAGTCCCAAACAATGCACACTTCTACAGTCCTAAGTGAGCATTTTGTAAACATGTTAATTAGTAGCTGAAAGAAATCTTTATTTCAAAAAATAAAATGAAAACCAGAGGAGAAAGGCAACGTTGGACAGAGAGACCATAAATCACACAATCTCTATTATGAATCAAAACAACAGATGCAACATGAACAACAGCATCTTTTATAAGCACAAATTAGACTTTTCTATTTCGGGCATTGGAAAGGCTAATAAGCCTAAAATAAATTTCCCCAGATCTCTCAATTATGTTCTATGGTCGGTGTTGACCAGCTGTTAAAAAACCCAAACCTGTGGATGATTTATATCCCAGAAGAGTCACTAACCCCAAACTGCATTTTCCTGTCAGGCCTGTCATTAGTAACCATAGCCACTTCCACTAACTAACTTCTTTTTGCAGCAGAAGCAGCCAGGTACAGGTGATTCATACATCAGTGATTTTTTGCTCTATGTTCACTGTCCTTCTCTCTTCATTAGCACTGACTGCACGAGTCACCAATTATCACCTCAAGCACCAGGCAGGAACCAAATTAGCACAGTGCTCCCCCCACAAAGCAGGCACCACACCAGGGCTGCTGGAATCAGGCTCTGGGGCCCAAAGACCTCAGACTTCAAACAGCAAATGACTTGGTGCCCCCCATTTCACAGTGTGAAGATCCAGCATTCCTGGGATTGGAAGACCTTGCCCAGCCCCAAAATTCCCTGGGCTTGCACTAAGCTGTTACAGCAAGAGATAAAGCCACAGTTTACCCATCAAAGTGACTGCCCTTCCTCACGGACAGTGGGAAAAGCAGGATGGCCAGACCCTGTTTGGACTTTCGTGTCTGATCACATGAGGGACAGAAGAAGGTCAGCTCCCGCTTTAGTCCTTGCATGGTATTTGTTGTTACCAGCACCTCACTCATTCCATAGCCCAGGCACAGGAGGACACAAAACTCACTTGAACAACATTTACAGATTCTCGTTATCGTGATAGAAAGCTGATTATTTCCAGGGAGCTTCCAAAGCCTATTACTAAGACTTTGCACAAGGAACAAATAAATTTTGCACCAGCTCTTGCCTAACTTTTGAGTTTTTCACTGGTGTAATTACAATGAGCTCAGTGGTGAAACCTCTGACTCATACCACAGTGAGAGAATGTCAAGACACATAAAATTCATGAACCAGGAGGTATTCCTAAATATCTCCAAACACCTCACGAAGGGAATGCTTCTTTTTTAGCAGCTAAATCAAAACCTGCCAACTTACCCTTGTCTGACATGATCCTACAACGTAATTTCTGCCAAATCATGTGCTGTGCTACTCTCAGCTCTTCCTATCTGTCCAGCTTGAAACCAATCTTTCCCTGACTCCTTTGTGTCTAACCCCACAGTCAGGATGGAGAAAGCTGCCCAGATGGTGGATGGAAGTACCAGTGAAAAGCAATGGAAACATTTTTGAATGACATGTGTATCTTCAGACCTTGCTTTCTCTTCTGAGGATGAACAAATAAACTCTAAAATAGTAACACTCTTTTGGACTTTCAACATGTTCAAACCCCCTGCAAGTAATCATGTCTTAATAAATTGGCAATTTCTGCACAAAATTTTAATTGAGTACATCCTCCTTCCCCTTCTCATCTTTATAGCCTTTTCCAGGAGTTTCTTAAAGACTAAAGCTACAGAGCTCAGATGCTTCAAGCATCATTTCTCCAAAGGTCCATGGAAATAGTTGTGCACTTAATTAGTCCTAGAATACCTAACATCATACGACTTGGGTAACAAATCATGACATGTACAGCAAACAATATAAACCACATTTCATTCTTATTCCCACTAAACACCACCATTATCCCTCCACAAACAGTTTCTGTCAGGCAAAGGTGAGCTCACAAATTAGACTTCCCCCCCCCCCCCCGCAGTTTAAACCTTGCAAGTGCTCTATTCCAGTTAGTTACTTCGAACAACTCTGGTCTAAATAAGATAAGCCCCTGTCCCATTAAGATCACAGCAAATTGGAGGATTTGAACATAAGGCTCTTTGCCTGAGGCTATTCCACTACTGCCACTTGGATTTTTACACTTCAACAGGACACTGGCATCCCTACCACTAAAACCATTGAAACAAGGCATTTCTAATAATCTTCTAACCCCAGTTCAGGAAATGGAAATCTCACGGGTCTTTTCTAATCCTACTTTCTATGACAGCGTGATTAAAACCTGTAGCACAAATGACTTAATTACAAAAATAAAACCAAAACCCAACCAACCAATCAAAAAAAAAAACAAACACTCCAAAACAAAACCACTGGAAACAACATCCTCGTTATGCAAAGAGTAAAGTAAATGCAGCTTTACCTTGGCAGGTCCTCTCATCTGTGAGCAGTTTGTAGCCCTTCTGGCAGCTGCACTCAAAGCTGCCGACCGTGTTCCGGCAGAAATGGTCGCAGCCCCCGTTGTTCACCAAGCACTCATCAATATCTGCAAGGAAGCAACAGCAAAAGCTGAGCTCACAACAGCAACTGAGGGCAGGAGCAGAGGAATTTACTCAGACCCCCAGGGAGGCTGCTGTCCCTGTTGGGAAGCAGGGTGGTATCCCATCCCAAACCCATCTCATGAGAGAGCTGTGAGTTGTTCAGGAGACAGAGGATTTCCCCCTGAGCTGCAACCAAGAGATGACCCAAGCTGAGCTACTTGGGGGTTGAGGAACACTCAGGGAAGCTTCTCTGCAGATATCATGGTCTGCCTGACAGAAGACTTCAACCTGTGTGAGATGTGAAGCCTTTGCCTTGTGCAGGAACTATCAACACCCAAGAACACAGGGAAAACTGAAATAATAAAAAACACAAAGTAAAAGATACTCGAATTCTCAAAATTCAAGTTCTTTTATGCCTACATAAACAAATGTAAGGCTACAGCTTTTCAGAATTAGCATTATATGCTCGTTTGTCTATTATTCAGTGGCACAGTGACACCCAGTGACACCGAACACCCCTTTTTGGGTGTCTAACTTTTCTCACTTGGTATAACAGAAGAGCAACTAACTGTGAGAACATGTGAAATGTTGCTTCTTCAGTTGTTCTGAAGACAGAGCACCTATTGCCATTATTTGAAAACTATATATATATATATGAAGGACAGGATCAATGGCTTTTACTTTAAATAATGATCAATGGCTTTTACTTTAAATAATGATCATGAAGTACACAGATGAACTTGATAAGACCTCTGTTCTGAATTTCATACTGGTGATTCTACTTCTTTTAACTTCTCTCAGAGGTGTTGAAGAACTGGAATGACCAGTCCCTTTTCCAACCCTTCAAAGGTTGCGCAGTAAGTACATAATAGGCCACAAAACCTCATCTGAAATATCTTTCCATCCTCCCCAACTACAAAACCATGGATCTGTATTTATTTGAAAAAAGAAAAAAAATACTGTTGGTTTTTTTTTTTCCAGAAGAACAGTGCCAAAAAACAGCTCTTTTTATGAATGCATACAGGGAAGAAGTAACATGACATCAAGCCTTGCCCGCCCACTTCTGGAAGTGAAAACAAGATGTGGAGAGTGACGTTTCCTATTGAAAAGCCTCTTGCTGTAAGCTCTTCCAAATTTTGTGGTAACAGCTGGTCATCCAAAAAGCAAATCTTGCAGAATACAAATCTAGATGCCAAAAGATCTAATATGTGGAGATGGAAATTTATCCAAGCCAGCATGATGATGGTGAATGCAGGGCGTGTTTTAAAAATTACTTGAATTTGGGAGGACTCTTAGTGGAAGTCATTCATTAAGTTTTGGAAACACACGATTACCAACATGGGAGAGTGGCACGGCTCTTCTCACATTCCTGCATGCAGAATATAAACAGCAGCAAGAGGTAAATCTGAAATTCCAACAGCTGAAAGGCAAATCCAGCCACCTTTCCTAAAGAGCAGTTTGCTGCCCACACACTGACAGAGACATGCTCAGGACTCAGATACGCAAGAACAACGTATATTGTTATAAAGGTTGTCTCTTGAGTTGCATTTGAGGCAAAGAGAGGAAATTTGCTCTGGGACCCTCTGGACTAATACTGCTACTTGTTCCTTTAGGGTGTGGTTCTGCAGAGGGGTGGCTTTTGCTTCCAGTCCCATGAAAAGAGCAAGTGCTGTGGGGGTATCACACCCCCAAGTGCCTTGCACAAAGCCAGCTCAAATCTGTACGGCTCAGGCAGCAAAGCCCTCAGAGTGATCTGAAATCAGGAGCTGTGTTTGCTGCCCCTGTCCTCCACTTCTGGGGGTTTGGCCAGCCAAGAACAGACAACCCTGGGCTCCCCACCCGGTACATCTGCAAAGGACACGCTGAGGGTCTCTCCACGTAATCCCACGAGGCTGGAGGCAGAGACCCTTTGCTTTCAGGTGTGATCACCTGCACAGCTCAAGGTCAGCAGTGGAAACACAAGACTTTCTGGCCCAAATCCTGCAGGCTGGCATTTCCATCTTGTGGGAATGTTCCCTCCCAGCACGTGCATCTTGGCACTGTGCTGCGAGTCATGATGGATGGCCACAGAAGGTGCCATCCCCTTTGCACAGCACAGGTGTACCTTACCCATAGTCTGGCTTGCCCTGACAGAACTGCTGGACAAATGGGACTGTGAATTAAAATTACTAATATGTTATGCATCACATACACACAGAGCAGTCATCCATCATGAAGAAGGTATCTCTTACTCGTGATAAGAACAACATGACCTTTGGGCTACTCTGCTGCCTGAGACTGCTTGAAGCAGAAATTACTTGCAGCCTGTCAAACAGCACTGTGGAGTAACGATTGATGTTTTAAATGATGGCCCCTGGATTTCGCACGTTAAATTCCAAATTCCAGTCTCACTAACTTTCTTTTCAGGGTCTCTGAAGGCCATAAGGGACAAAAATGAAACCCTGCTGGCATCAGAGGGCAGATTTGAGGCTGCTAATAATTGTAATTCCACTGACAATGCAGCGTATCAGTTTTACACCAGCAGTTCTCTGGAGTAATTCCGAACTGGGACCTGGGCAAAACCTGGGAGAGTCCACAGGAAAAGAAAGTATTTATACATTTCTTCTAACTGGAAAACATGACGTGACCTTTAGAAACTAGGCCCATCAAAACAGAATAGAGGTCAAAACTGTTGGCTGCAAAAACATTCTAAATAACATAAACAGTGCCAATGTCTCTGCTCTCACTGTATTTCTTTCCACGACCACAGCGAGACTGACAAGGCATGTAAAAATTATTTCACTCTGTGGAGAGCGGTGCTTTGCTGCATTTCTCTTGGAAGAGAGCAGTATCATGTCTAACTGGTTCACAGGAACTGCACCACGTCTGTATCCCCACTATTTTTCTTTCCATAGCTGTAAATAATTCATGTTATGAGGCCATGTGAAAATAAATGATTCCACTGCGTGAGAAGGTGAGGCCCCATTTATCTTTAAAACTCACTGGTACCCAACTTTGTCAAGTGCCTCTTTGAACTTCACAGAGAGCAAAGCATGTCTGCCTCTCCTGGAGGGAAAAAAACCACAGTGGAAACCCACTGGGGTATCTCCACCAGCTTTGACATTATTTAGTCAAATATCCCCGTGCTATCACTGGGACTGTAGAGGAGTCATAAACCTGGAGTCTTCCCACACAGTTGTCAAGGTTGCACAAGAATGGCTCCAGCTTTCCACAGTGCTCTGCTCCCCTTTTATCCTCAGGAATGCAAAGGTACATAAAGAACTGTATTTCTCCATGGGGGTTGGACATAAAATGCCCCGATGGTCAGTGATCAGACACTGTGTGGGTCATTTCAGACTAGGAGGTTGGATGGGCTCTCAGTGCATTTTGCAACAAAATCCCAAAGGATTTCTCCTGAAGTGAGTCAATATTGTTAAACGATACCCTGCTCGTACAAGCTGTTGATCTGCTACAAATACCAACCGATGTGGCGAGCACAAAGGGGATACATGCACATATGGGAAACACAGGCCAATAAAAAACCTCAGAAGTATTAAAAATTATGGCCAAAAATGCCAGGTGAAGTTCTAACAGGCAACTAAGAACTCAAACCTCCTGGAAAACGGTTCATTCAATTCCCACACAATTAAATACAAACAGAAGCACAAAGGTAGCGAACATCATCTTTAAAACTGTAATGTTTGAGGAAAAAAAAACCCCTCAGCTTCTGTGACCTGCCCTCATCTCTCTGTGCAGGGTTAAAGGGAAGTCCAGGCTTGCAGCAAGTCCCCTCAGCCAGACACCGTAGTGAAGCCAAGCACAGCCACTCTTGGATCTGCCGTGTGAGCCTTTGTGGCTGTGCTGGAGAGTCCCAGCTTTGGCACACAGATCCAAGTAGCCTTTGAAATGCCTTTGGAGAATTTCCCCCAAACTCCCCGTATTCTTTTGGACACTCCGAAGGTAATTTCAGAAAAACGGAGGGGGCAGTCATTTTAGAAGGACAAAAGAGGAATTAATAAAATAATTCTGAAGTAACTGATGATCCTAAAGTTTTCCGAGGATCTCAAAATATGAGGCAGGGAAATCAGCTTTAAATAGAACCTTTCAGCTTTAAATAAAGGCACAGAAACTCAGATGCTTTGTGGGAAGTTGCACAGTCACATTTTGACTCGGGTTAACAGGCAGACCATTATTTTTCTTCTCCTGACCTTATGAAGATTAATGGGAATGGCTGCCCCTTTTCCACTTACACCTTTTCAAGCTCTGCTCAGTGTAATTCATATTTGGAAGGACCTGGTTCTGATCAGGGTGCACTTCTGCACTTGTGTGTGCACGTAAACTCCCAAAGATGTGCCTTGCTGCGTACGAGCCGGGGAACAAATTAAAAAGTAGGGATTTTAGGTGACTTAGAACTTTCACATAAGCTGCTTAAAGGCAACTGAAAGGGTAATCAACATGCAATCTTCAGTGAGCTCTTGAACAATGATGGATATGGAGATTTCCAAAGCCTCATCGCAGGCGGAAGTGAGGATTCTCCTTTCAATGGCTGCACAAATATTTGAACTGATTGTGTCTGTCTAATCCTTTGCAGATTTAAAATGCTACCCAGCTCCAGGAAAATAATATACTCCCAGACCAGCCCGAAATAATTACAGCAACTTCAGAACCTTGTTTTTAATAATGACAAGCCAGCATGTTAGGATTAATAATTACCAGTACACAGTGGACATCGATATATTTTCTGCTAGTTGTTCTTACTCCCTGGTTCCACAATTTTCCTTTCCTTTTCTTTCCTTCTCTTTTCTCCTGCTTTTACAAATCACCACTGTCCCCTAAACCTGGTACACTAGTGTTGCCTGGTTGACACAGATATTAGTTCCCTGATGCACACAGACCACAGAGCACTTCATAAAGCAGCCACAAAGCTTTCTAACCCCGTGTCAGAGGTGGGGAAACAGAGGTACAGGAAAACAACTCATCCCACACTTGAACACAAGCCCAGTGCACAACCCAACAGGCTCCCCTGGTGTGCCAACCAGCACTGGCCTGCACAGAACACGTGTTGTTCTACGTGCTGATCCACCTCACAAATATAACAGAGCCACCAATGCTCAGACTGCAATTAGTGTGGTATTTCCCTGCCCCTTTGCAATAAAACTTGAAATGCATTCAGTCAGGATTAACGTAAGCATCAGCTCTCGGGCTGCACTTGCAATGCTCTAACTAAAATATTCCACAGCATCTCAAATCGTGCATGCCAGGGATGTCTTACAAAGGTAGGAAGATAGTTGCCTACCCCCACAGCTTCACTGGATGCAGTGCCAGTGTGAGAAAATCTGAACCCAAGCAGAACACGGGCTCTGGGGTTCCCTCCAGAAAACATCGAGTCAGGTGTTGTGTGGTTGAATTTACAGGGAGTTAGTCCTAGTTCCAGTTTTACGGTGGGTTTATCTTGCACTGGGAGCAAGGTGTAAGGCTGCCCTGCTTTTTACTTCACCTGTAGAATGGGCTGTTGGTGATTATCACTTGGTATTTTCTGCACCAGTAACGAACAAAACATCAAGAATTAAAAGTCATTTGGTGTCAAAATTTTTTAGACAAATTGCAGTTGTTTTTAACTTCTGGTCTGGGCTTCTGAATGGTTTGATGCAACAGCTGGAAGGTTTTGTGAACCTTTCCTTCAGGAAGGGCAGTTGCTGTCCCACCACTCTATCTGTGACTGCACCTTTCACTGCCTCCAGCAGGCTCTGCATGGTCCAGGAAGCAATAATTCTATTTATGCAGTGCCTTCTGCTTGAGGATTTCAAAGGCCAGCAGCTTATTACCTTCCTCATATTAAACCCACACAACACTTCTGCAGGAGAGATACGTTTAATTAATTCTTCTTTAGCAAACGTGAACCTGAGGCAGGGCAGTGTGTGACTTCCCTGCATCAGACAGCTGCAAAATGATATAAGGCATCTATTGCAGCACCTCTAATTCGAGTTCTGCACTGCAACAACATCCTCATTTTCCCTCCCACAGTGCTAATTAACTGTAATGGATGATAATCATTACTGAACTGAAGTTCCACTAAGTAGCAAATGAAGATTCTCTGTTTAATTAGCTTTATGGCTAGGTTGTGGGGCAAGGCATTTCCCTAATTAACAGGATTAAATCTAGACTGGGCAGACAGGAATGAGTGTAATTAAAATTTAATCTCCCTCATCCTGAAAACAGGCTGCCCACAAAACAGAGAGCTTTGTGTAAATGCTCTTGGAGCATGGAAAGGTTGAGGCAGGTTTCAACACATTTCCCTCATGTCACTTTCTCAATTTTCACCTGTTATCTTTGCAATTTCACGAAGAAACCTGTCTTCCAACACAGATGGTAATCTGTCACATATGGATTTAGTTGTCAGCTATTCTCCTCCAGGACATATCCACTCTGACATTATCCACCAACCAATCAATAACAGAGTCTGCCAGGCTGCCAAGAGATCAATCACCTTGTAAAACAAACATTATGTCCTATTATTTTCTTATTACAGTTAATTAGATTTATAAAACACAAAAACCTTCGAAAGTGAAAAACTTAGAAATGCTGTCAGAATAGGTTAGGCCCAGATTTCTCAGCTGTAAAAGGGAAGGGGATTTACTAAATCTAATGTGAAAAGAGAGGATTTTCATTTAAATTGTTTTGCTGAACACTGAATTCTTTTCTGAACTTAAAAACATGTCAGTGCAATGCTATGAACCCAAACAGTGCGAGCTGTCTGAGGCTGTGACACCACAACGTGAAAGGGACTGGAGACATAAAGAAACACACTGAGAGTCTTTTACTGTCTTGGCTGAGCTAAATGTTAAAGTTACCCCCTGCACCTCCACCCTACCCCCACCCAACAAAACAAACAAAAAAAAAGGGGGGGGGGGGGGGGATGGGCTAAGGTGGTGCGATTTGGGGCTGTCTGACACAGGACAGGGTGTTGTGTGGTGGGGTGGGATGGTATGGGACGTGATGGGGCAGGGCAATGTGGATTAGTGAAGTGT
>JAWWEU010000040.1:56786062-56812487 GCA_035583155.1 Acropternis orthonyx | reverse complement strand
CCCCCCCCCCCCCGGGGGGGGGGGGGGGGAAAGCCATAGGAATCCCAGAAAATGAAAGTAGTTTTCCTTCTGCGGGGCATTTTTATCAATCAAAATGCTTTTTACAAAACACAGGAGAGGGAGAAAGAAGTGTGCCCATCTGGAGGCTGCGGTTTAAACGGTGGCAAAGAACTGTGCAAGCACACGGGGCTGCCTCCCTACCTGCCTTAATTATTCCCACAAGCCACTACCACAGTTCTGCAGGTATTTTGTGCAGGAGGAGCTGAGGCACAAGAACTCCGGGGGCTGCTGAGGGTTACACACAATAGCAACAGTGAAGGAGTCAATCCACTGTTTCTGAAAGTGTAAATCAGACAAAACGGGAGGGACTGACATCCCTGGGCATTTTCTCACTGAAAACCAAGCCCTTGCTCTCGCTTTAGTTAATTTTTCAGCATAATCTCAGTGGAGAGCACAGGGGTAAGTGAGCTGTGCATTACTGGACCATGGCACAAGAATCCTCAGATTTAGTGCATTAACTCAATTTACATTCACTCATAATTGTTTTCATTTACCTTCTCGGAATTCTTCTCTGCTCAGGAAAGCTGCGTGCTTGTTTCCGAGAACCTCAGTTTGCTTCTAAAAACGTGTATGTTTTAATTACATAAAATTTAAAAATAAAATTGGCCTTAAAGAGAGTTGAAGAAACCGATGCTCCCCCTGAAGTCCCAGTGAAACTATCTCAGCTTTCCTGTGATAAAGCTACTCCTGCTGAAAGGGGCCAGCTGAATACAATTAGCCCATGATAATTCAAATGCCTCACAGCTGTTAATGAATCAGGGAAATTTGGCTGCTGACCAAAAATTAACCCTCCAAAACTTTCTGAAGACGCTGCTTCAACCAACCAGGGATCTGTTCTGTACCAGGGAAGACAAGATGCATCACTGAGAGCAGCATCTAATCATGTTAAAAAAACCCCCAAAACCCCAAACCAAAGCCAAACTGTATTTTATGATGAAAAAGGCAGTGATAAGAGAATGAAAAAAATACTGTAAGCTTTGAATGTTGGTAGCTGTGATTATGTGAGGAGTCAACTCCCAAGTAACAGAAAGCACAGCATTTTCCGAAATATACTGTGCTTGTCGATCCTCAGGGGGCTTTATATTGCTGAATAAATGCAAGGTCTTTTCAACAACTGAAATGCAAAATATGACCCTCTGAAGCATTAATTTAAAGGATTTGGCATTTTCAAAGGGGAGGTTCACAAAGACAAATAACAACTGCAAGTTTCTAGGGAACAGGGATAGTGCCTAGTCATGAAAAAAGCCTAACTTAGTACACATGAATTTATTTTGTGGGGATAGATGGAACCCTTGGGAGGGAATGAAACTGAGTGAGTTACGTGGCAGCTGACCCAAGCCTGCAAGTTTCTAATGGAAGATAATTTGTTATATTATATTTGTCTGTCATGAACAAGTCTACAGCAGACAAATGAATTGTATGTCTTTAAGCCAAAAAAACAAAACCCAAACCAACCTAAAAGGCAATTCCCTCAAAAACAGGGAAGGGGCAGTGAAAGTTTCACACATATTCTGGATTAAATAAATATGCAGCAACATTTAGAAGGATTCTGCTCTCCACTCTTTCTTTTGGGTCTTCCATTCCATTTTCTTCTTTCTGACAATTTTCAACTGTGTTGGTATCTAAAATTCGTATTTCTTTGGGTTTATAATTTGGGGGTTTTTTTGATCACTGGTCTGGAACTTCAACTGTCTCTTAGAAAGTCTGAATCAAATTATGCCTATAAATCAAAAATTCAGTCAACATACATACCCAATTGCTCATTTTTCTGATCCCCTCGCCAGGCCTCTGACCCCCCCGAGTTTTCTGTCTTTTCCTCCCCCTAGTCCCGTTCCTTCCCTCATTTTCTGCTGGTGACCAGCATCTTCCCGTGTCTCCAAAATCTTCTCCACTATTCATGGTTTCACCACCAACTCTGCTCAGCCTTCTCCCCTCTCTGCATCCCCCTCTGCCCCTCAGTCAGATGCTTTATCATCTCATGGTGCACCAACCAGAGTCAACTCCCTGTTTTCTTTTAAAAAAGTGGGGGGGGGGGAAAAATCAGGAACCCATTTCCCAGTCTTAGGAAGCCTCGAAGCAGCTGTTTCCAGGGCAGCAGTGATGGCCAGATGATTGTGGCTCCCTCACTGGACATGACACAAAGCTTTCTACTGAGCTGCTACAGCTGCCTGCTGGATGCTGCTCCTGTTTTCCTCATGCTGGATTGATCTTGTGTGCTCTTTGTCCTGAGACCTGGATAAAATCAAGGTAACAGCACAAAATGACTGCAGCCTCAGCAAAAAGGCTACTGCAGACAGGCCTTAATGCCTGCTCCTTTAATCCACATTTAGGGAGCTGGTTTTGGGGGTGCTTCTGTAGCTACCTGGTTGTGCTCTGGTTGAGTTTCCTGGTCTTATCCATCTCTTCTAAAACAAGCAGCTCTTCTGATAAACTGAACTGCACCATTGCTCTGCCATTGCTCACTCAGTTTTCCCTCTCCCGATCCTATTCTGCTTTTTTTTCTGGACACAGATGGTCTCCCATCTTGCTCTGAGTCCTATCAAACCAAAAATAACCACAAAACTGCTTCTGTAATTTAATGTTCCCTTTTGGCTCTAGTCTTTCATTTGTCACTCCTATCAAATAAAGTGCCTTTGTGTCTTCTTTCACCAGCCACAAGTCCGCCTGTTACCTCTGCAGCATGCACAGGGTTGATTCGTATGCCAAAGAATTCCCTGTGGAAGCATTTAGTGGGTCACACTCTACTGTCTGAGGTCTTCTCAGGGCTTTCCCAAAGAGGTTACAAAGTGTGTGTTCCCAGAAAATCCTGCCTGTACTCAAGCACTGAACAGCAGTGCTGTTTTCAGGACAAAATTCCTAATTTTCCACCCATTTAATGCTGCTTCTGCTACCTTTTCCTTTGGTTAGGCAGCCACATCTGTGGTTTCATAGTGTTAAATCACCCACTGGCTGCCTTTGGTTACTTGTTTGGCACAATTGCCTCTATTTTCTTAATCATACGGGTTTTGTTAGAAAAAGAGGAGTATTGGGAAGGGGAAGAGAGAGGGGGATCCTTTGCTGCTGCTGCTGCTGCAACGTCTTCTCAGAAAATCTGTTGGTTTCTGAGAACCAGGTGAGGATATTCATACAAATCTTTACCAAGAAGGTTTCCTGCTTTGCTTCCTGGAAAGAGCTTTGGACCTCAAACCTCTCCACCTATGCAGGAGCACTGGAAAATGGCCAGAACTTGTTTATCAGAGGGCAATTTAAAGAAAGCTCAGCCACTGTAATTGCACATTTAATCTGTGCATCACACAGATATAGAAAACTATGGGGTTTGTCCCTCCTAGAAGCACTGGGCTAGTTCCTGGAGGGCCCACATTTTTGTCACCATCTTTCTTCACATCTGTCTCATGCTCATGAATTTATTTAGGTGCTGACTTCTCATGCAAGGCAAAGACTGTCCTCTGTCCACCCTCCATTCTGTGTCATACACCTTAGGCATGCAAAGACCTAAGAGATTTTATATTTATTGCCTTGTTTTTGGATAAAAGACAGACCTCAGCTCCAAGGATTGTGCTTGCCTTCTGCTCAGCGTGGAGAGGGTATTTTCTGTTTCGATACGTGGCTGCAGTGGCTTGGGATTGTATCTGCTCGCTTCTATTTTCTGAGAGCTCTTTGCTTACACGTACAGAGAAAAAAAACTCAAAGGGCCTTTATATTTGAGCATGCACTTATTTCTAGTTACAAACTCTGGGAGGATAAGCTGTAGCTTGAAAGCAGAACCGTGTAAGGAGTCTGATGGAAGTGGAGCTGCTCATAATGAATTATGAAAACCAGATCTTGATTTGACTATTGGGCAGTTTACTCTTGGCTTAAGTTGATGAGAAGCGGGGAGAAAACCACCAGGACAAAGAATGGCTCAGAATAAACCACTTCAGCAAACACTTAGGGGTTGTTAAAAGGCAAAACACACTTTAGGAACTAACTTCTAAAATTCTATCCCCTGACTCTGGACACCTGTGGACTGGCTCTGACAAACAGGCTCTGGCCTGCCACTGATAAATATAAAGTCTGATTCCTCTGGAGTAAAATGTGTTTCAGAGGGAGTGACACAGAAGGTAAGAGGAGGAAAACCAGGGAGGGACTGAGATTTTTGTCCTGCACTGACTTTCACATGTGAGTGGAGAACAGAGGCCTCTTTGCAGCCCTGTATTAACATCCACCTTTTCCTTAGATTGTGCTTCTCTCACTGAGCTCAAGCAGAGTCACTTTATTCCTCACTGGTTAGACCCTGAAGGGAAGTGGGAAGGGTAACCCAGTTCAGGGATATTTTCAAGGCAAACAAAGTGGACACCCTGTAGGTTGGGATTAGACTATTTCCATGTCCTTATGAGCAGGTTATTGTGATATTATGAGTTCAGAGGGTGCCAGCTGCTCCGTGTTATTTCCCAGTGCACGTATCTTTAAGCTTGTACAAATAGGAGGTAGCTCAGCCATATGATGTGAGACCTCTAATCCCACTGGGAATTACCAAAGCATGATGTGCTTATTTTCCCTGTATAGGAAATAGGGTCACCTATTCTTCTGACTATGCTCTAAAACCACAGTTCACTGAGGGATTCCTGAGAGAAGTAAAAGGCCCCAAATCAAAATTAATGTCCACAGAGAGGTGATGCACAGGAGAGAGGACAGACATTCTCCATCATTATCCACACAGGGACAACATGGGGTCAAATGAAGAGTCCCAGAAGGTGTGGTCTATCCAAAGAGGATGATGACCTTTATTTCAAAAATGAAACGGTAATTTTCAATGCCTTTTTTACAGAGCTTCTTGACTCGAAATGCCACAAGCATTCAATTTTCTGGAACATCTGAGAAATTTTTCCCTAAGAAGTCTGAAGTGTATCTAACCCATCACCTAAAAACCTTTATATTACTGGCCACTCCCAGGATTTATGGTTAAAGTTCACGTATTCAGGTCAGCTTCTTCACAGAGGGTCTAAGCACTCAGCACACTGTGTGTCAACCTGTTTCCATTTGCAAAGTTTGGCAGGTTTGGATTTTTTTTTTTGCAGCAGAGACACCAAAATAGTAAGTTAAAGTCTGCTGAGAGTAGTCCTGTATTTCTCTTTACTTTTGACAGACTCCAAGCAACGTGCACGCCTCTGCCCTGGGATATCCCAGAGCATCCTTTATTTGTGCACAGCAAGCAAAGAGGAGCTGCTTATATTAGCCCAGCTGAAAGGCTGCTCTGACCAGTCATCGCTGCACCTTTGACTGAGGGAAGGCTGAGGGGACCATTTCCCATTCCCTACTTCCCAACCCAAACTGTGGATATAAGGCACCACGGCAGCAGAACGTCAGCAACGTTTGCTCTGCTGTACACAGAATTTCCCTGGCACCAAGCAGCAACACTGTGAAGCAGTGCTGAGAGTTAAAAAGCCCTATTGACCACCTGAATTACCTTAAAGATGTGACACAGGAGGAGATGGCCATGGGGCAGTTAGCAAGGGAAATGTCACCAGAAGGAAAGGGAAGACCACAAGCAGGTCTCTGCCTTCTCTGGCTGTGCCAGACACCCTCTTCAAAAACCCACTGTTGATTGAGTTTATCCTTCCACACCACTTACAGTTATGTTTTTTCCCTTTTTTTTTTTTGGGGGGGGCGGGGGGGGAGCACTGGAAAGTATTAATGTCTCGTTATTGCTAATGGCTCATAATGCTTATTTTCCCCACAAAATGTGTGCAGTGTGGAGGGAGCTAAACTGACCTCTTCAAACGCATTAAAAAAAATTCTTTATGTTCCTAGAGAAAGGTGGGCTGGAAAAAAGACCTTTTTGTATGTCCCAGGACCTGTGAAAAGTGGGGTCAAATGTGGCACTGCAGTTTCACCTGCCTTGGTGTAAACTTGACTGATGCCTGTATTTCACAGAGATTGTGTTGCACAGGGATGCATTTTACTGTCAAATTTTCTACTAACACGTGAAAAAAGCCAAGTTGATCAGGGATATTAACCAAACAAAACCTGAGCTTATCACAGGGAGTTACTTCTGCAAAACACTGTATTTAGGCAAGCAGTGAAAAAAATACACCACTCTGAGACTTCTCTAATCAATCACAGTCAAAGAAAGGTATTACCATAATTCAGGCAAGCTCACAGTTGATGTACCAGATTAACAACTGCATCTTACTAATAACAGACAACAAAAATAACCCGTGCTCTTTCTGGTGTTCCTTTTTGAAAAAAAAAGAGGAAACATTTCCAGTTTCATATGATTTGATTGGGACTGACAAGATGCAATTCTAAAAGCTTTAGTCAATTTAATCCAATTTAGAGGAAAAAAAAAAAAAACTAAAACAAATTTTGAGTCATTTCGATTAATGGAATGATGGAGGAAATCATAACTGTTCTCAGATACTCTGTGGCCAGGAAATGAAGCCAAATTGGCCAGCTAGACTGTTCACTGCGAGCTTTTCACTTACTGTTAGTGTGTTCTGAATGAAAAGAGAGGAAAGCCTTCAACATCTGAGTCATATTCCTGTACCAAACTGATGTCAAGCATTAATTTTAAGCATTTAAACACATTTAATTTAATGACACTTTTCAGTTCATATTTAACAAAACATGACATACTTCATTAAAACTCATTCTGTAACAAACTCTTCCCTCACAGAAACAATTCCATTTTCAAAATTTAATTCACTTTCAGGGATTCTTTTTTTTTTTTTTGGGGGGGTGTGTGTACCCAAAACTAATTTAAAATGCATTTTTCTGCTGTAACAGGCTGCAATTAAGAAAGATGGGAAAAAACCCAAAAGGAATTACTGCATCAACCTCTTACGGCCAATGCAAAAATTTCCCTTTTACTTCAAATAAACTTTGATTCAGTGCCTGGACTGAAATTTTTCTTTAGTCTCTGCCTTCTTTTCCTAGACTGCTGAATGGTAAGGGAGGTTACAGAGCTGGGTTAGTGGGCTTTGATTCAGCACTCAGGCATTCCTGATGCTGCCACTGCGGCACAGTCAAGTATTTAAGCACGTAAGTGCCACATTTCTTTGCTGCATCTGAATGCTGGAGGATGGGGGGGCTGTGTCAAGGATGTGGAGAGCACATTGCTGGGTCACCATGACAATGAGACAGCAGGAAGAAGAAATGTTTGCCATCCAGTCACATAACCCCAGCGTAACACTGCTCTGGTTAAACAATATGCCAGAGGGCTAAGAGGGGCTTACTCAGTGTTGCACAGTAAATAAAATGCACCATCTCTGCGTGGAGATGGGAAGGGAACTTTCTGCCTCCTGAAAACACGGCTGTGAGATCACCTGGGCTGCACAAAGACCTATTTGGGTGCATGAATTAATCCTGTTGCATTTAGTCCCAGCTGGCAGACTGTAACATCATACTGCTGCTAAAACCACCAACATTCAAGCCCAGCCTTCCCAAAAAAACCCCACTGCCAAGTTGCTTCCCCTTAGGGGCGGGCAGTCACAAGGTGCAAATGAAATGACACAAAATACAAAGTTAGCTAAGCAAAGTAACACACACCTTGCTGTTCCGAAACATCAAAGGGACACTGCAAAGCTCGGTAACAATTTACGGATGTTTATGGAAAAGTCGCATGTGGGTTTTGCCCCGTGACCCTCAGAAATCCAGTTTTGCTTCTCTTCTCCTGCTTAAGAATTGTATTTGCTCTGGCACCTGCCTGGAGATGCTCAGCGGGGGCTGCACCCTGCCAGTACCTCTATGGCCACGTGTGGAGTGCTGGGAAGCTGCAATTTTCTGGGCACAAAAGTGCCTTGGGGGGACAGTCCCTTTCAAGTCCTGAGGCAGAAATGGAGCATGTCAGACACATGGGCCTACATTTGACATCATGCTAGAAGCTTGTGGCCCTTCCTCTTGCTCTAATTCACTTCTTAGAGAACCCACAAAGAGAAGTCCCTGTCTCTCTCAGACATCATGTTTTGCCATCATTCCCAAGTCCTTCTCTACTGTCAGTCCCGGGACAGTGTTCCCTTGCTCAGCTTGTCTCCCATCCCTCTGTAGCTGACCTTTGGCAGATGGAGTTACACAAACTCCAGGAACCTGTGCTAAGTCTAATCTAGTCTAACTTCAGTCCTGAACGCCACAAGGTTTTTGCAAATGAGCCTCCTGCTGTAGCAGCTACTCCAGTTGTATTTAATGCTGGAATGCTGGACTGATGGATCTTCTCACTGAGGGCAGGTTGCAGCTGGATCCACAGAAAGGGTTCTCGGCAGGAAGGATGCACAGAAACCGGCAAAGCAGGGAGTCAGGGACCACGGAACCCCTGACAGGTACAACACAGGGGATATTAAACAGGGGGTAGGAGGCAAGGAGCTAAAAAAGCATCCTGGGCCACTATGCCTTTTAATCCTCTGGCTCCCTTTCTGGCTGAATTAGCGGAATTCTGGGGGATAACTTGGTGGGCATTTAAGGAAAGGAACTACAGTGTTTTGTTAAGTGTAGCACAATAATGGATAGCATCAAATGAACTGAGCATCAAGCTGGGATCACCCAGTTACAATGGCAGGAGAAATTAAATAGCGTTAATTGGAGGGAAAATATGGAACTCTTTCTGCCTGGAATGTCTCTTCTCTTGGCTGTCAAAAGCCTCCATGGTTTGGCTTATTAAAAGCCAAGCTGACAGGAAAGCTGAAGGGAATAAAGGAGCATTCTCCACTGTGTGCCAAGCCAGCTGAGCTGAGGGAAGGCTTGAGTTCAAGACTGACTTGGAAACAACAGCAAAAGGTTAACGAACTTTTATCCCAGCCACCATTAATACATCTGAAGGTCCCTCCAACCAGACCACAGACACCACTTTTGCTCTTATTTCACTGTAAGGTCAGGGAAGTAATATATGTGAGGGGGAAAGAATCAGAGATAAAAAAGTTTTTTTCAGTTTCCAGAAACCAAGGAAATGTTACATGGCAATAGTTTCCCTACTGGCTATGCAGATACCTGTTCACATTCCATGTTAAAACTATGTCCACAACGTATTTCCCCCCCTGTTTTATTGCCATTTGATCTAAGCCAGACTGTAATCTGCATTACCTTGACTCTTTGAGGTACAACAAACCCTGATTTCCCTCTGAGCCTGTGGAAGAGATCCACATCCAAACCACTGAAGGCAGGCCCTTGTATTGCTTGGAAATTGCCTTCCTGCACCTTCCATTCTCTGCTCCACTGGGGAAGGGCCAGGAGAAGTACCAGAGTTTCGGTCCTGACGCAGTTCTGTACTCTGTGATTTAAATTCATGCCAGTTTTTCTGACAGAACCACAGAATGGGAAGTGTGATATTGCAACCAAAGTATAGAAAACTGAGTTACATTTAATAGGGTTTATTTGCCACCTTTTGGCAATCAAGCATGTTTGCATATACTCTCTTTTAAGAACTTGTCTTTCCTTTTTTTAAAGTGTATACTTGTCTTCTCTGCTAAACAACTAATGTAATTCCAAACTACTAAACAAAAATCTGTGGACATTTTGGACGGTAAACTTTTTTTCCCATTACGTGTCTATACAATGCCTAAGTCAGATTAGTCCTGATTTTTTAACAGAATCATCTAAAAATTTTTGTTATTTAGAAAAAGAATATATTTTTTTTAATTTAACTGAGTCCCTTGTGAAAAATAAGGCAGCAAAGTGTCAATAGATTTCTGTAAAATGCCAGTATGGCAAAAGCACGCTACTGAGGAAATCCCTTACAAGTGAGGTAGAGTTACACATTAATAACTTACACAATGTCCACCCTGCAGTGCTCAGAAGTTCAGATGTTCCTTTGAGTCTTACTTAAGCCTCTTGAACCTAAGCAACTTCATAATTTCTTTTGGTAGCTGCACTATGTAAAATGTCTTAGAGAAGAAGATGCCAAAATGGACTAAAAAGTCATAGACTTTCCAATAAAAACATTATTTTTGGTTCCCATTATTTGCTAAATTAAACGCAAACATATTAATCACTTTGCTCAACCCACAATTGCTTTTCGCAGTTCATATATCAATTTTCCCTCCAATTCCTTTCATCTTTTTCTCACATGCCCTGTATCTCTACTTTCCTTTAACAGACAGTGGCATTTTTTCCTTCCATATTTAGAAACAAAACCTCTCTTAAAACGATGCTTCTATGAAAAACCTCACTTGGACATGCTGTGACACTGGATGGACTGGAAACGTGAGCCGGGGAAAGACAGGATGTGACAGCTGCACGATCCCCGAAGATGCTTTGGAGGGCATCCAAGAGGTAACGCGTTGCTCTGAGCGCACCGAGGTGATGCTGCAGCTGCGGGGACCAGGGAACTTCCACATGAGCGACTGTGGGCCAGTCACACCAAGGACAGTCAAATCCAAGGAGGAAACTTGAGCTGATCACTCTTTTTTTTTTGTTTTTTTCCTGTTTTCCACAGAACTCAGAGCAGGGAATACGTGCACAATGACTTGCTCCATCCTGCTCTTTCCCAGGCTTTACCTTTAAGCAAGAGGAGCCAGGAAGGCATCACTGCCCCTCCACCAAAATGCTCACTTCTGCCTCTCAGGAGATGCAAATCTTGGAGGGCAACCTTGACTAAGGGCTGCCTCTGAAAACTAGGGAAGAACCTTCCCTGCTCAGTGTAAGTGCAGGATCCTTTGTGCACAGATTTAAATGGGAAGTTGTCTCAGCTTCAGGAAGGCAGAATCTTAGCCCAGAAATCTCCCACTGCATAAATATTATTCATTACAAATAAATGAAATTCAAAGCATGTATTTTGCCATTTTATGATGAAGAGTGTTTCCTTAAATGGCGATAAAGGTTCAAAAGAAATGGCTTGGTTGCTTTATGAGACCATGGGAGTTCGTTTCCAGTTATGGGAAAGGGAAGGAAAAGGGAAAGGGAAAGGGAAAGGCAAGGCAAAGGCAAAGGCAAGGATCTGCAGCATCATAATTCTGTTTCTTATATTTTCTACTGATAAAAGAAGGGCGAAAGCAAAATGTGACGGAGTTTGGAGCTAAGGTATTTGAGGATCAGTTGAATATTTCATTTTGTCTGTAGGACTACCCATAGACTTGATTATTATATAAATACCATTTCATGTTGGTCCTCTGGCCAAGTGTCTAAATTTAGAATTAATCTCTCCTTTTTTTTTCTCATGACACAGTTTCAATAATAAACATTATGATCAAGCCTAGGTGTATGTTACATTATTAAAATGCCTCCTTTTTAAGCACTTGGGGGAATCACTGTTACTGTTCTGCTGGTAAAAATGAAGATTTATTTTTATGTGGCTTCAACTAAGATGACTGAGTTTTGATGTGAGCTCAGCCTTAACTATTAACATTGTGTGCAATGGCAGTTTCAATGTTTTATTTTCAAATAAACAGGCAAATGGACTGTTATTTCTATAAATACTAACAGGATCAGGCCCAAGCACTGGGATTTTTCAGCCTGCAGCAAGAGGAAACCACACATTTTCTGTTTATTTTTGTGGGTTTTACTATTTTTAGTAACATCAAGCCCCGGACTGAAGATATTCTGACATTTCTGGTTCCTTGGAAGCAAAAAAAAAGTCAAAATAATTTCTTAGCAAGTTAAGTCAACTTCTGCTAAGTCACTGGGTGACAAAAAGGATTCTCTGTGACAAGAATATATGCAATGTCCTCCTGGGTGTCCATCTACCCAGTGGTTTGCAAGGAAGCTCAAACGGAACGCATAGGAAGATGGGACAACGGTTATGGATGGCCTGGTCCTACTAACATGGATCCAAATCTACTCAGGTGCCCTTAAGTGTGATTTTGGAGGGGTATTTGAGAGCTCTCCCTGTCTCCTCAGCTGAGAACAGATGTGGACAGTGATAGCAGATGCTCCTTTCTGTCCTCTCTTCCTCTGACCTCAGTATTAACACATACATGAAGGAAAAAAAAACCACCAAGGTTCTTGTGCTGCCTTTGGAACTGTAAAACCTGAGCATCAGCCACGTGGTTTAGGCCCCTGCATTCAAAAACGTTATTCTGGTTTTCCTCTACGTTTTGAAGGTGCAGAAATGGACAAGTGCCTGGGTTGTTTTGAGCAATGCCTGTCTTTACTTGGTGGTAACCTGGTGATTATCTGCAGGTAGCAAAGTACTGGTTGAGTATCTTAACTTGGTTTTTCAATGGACAATTTCGGACACCTCTGGATGACCGAGGTTTTACAGGAATATCCCTTGAAACTAAAGGTATTTGGCAGCCCAGACTTGTTCCTCTAAATCTCTGCTCGGCTCCAAACAGCTTGACCTTTGCATCTCGTTTCTCTGCAGGTAACAAAACCCCTCTAATAAATAGAAAGAAAAACGATGGAAGTCACAGAACGTGCCGAGCTGGGAGGGACGGAACGAGGGAAGCAGAAAGCGCACGAACCCCACTGCGATCGCCACCGCGAGCGGCGCCCTGGCCGGGCAGCATTGATTAAATAACTGAGCCTTCACACCCCGCCCTGGAAGGCAAGTGATGCATTGCAAAGCAAACAGGGGCTGACCTTTGCACGTTTTCCCATCGGGCTGCAGGGTGAATCCGACGGGGCAGCTGCAGCGCACCCCTGTCGCCGTGTCCTTGCAGGTCCGGTCGCAGCCTCCGTTATTGACAGCACACGTCTCTGCAGGGCGAGAGAGAAGGGCACGGGGGATAGGTAGAAAGGCAGCGCAGCGAGATGGTCTGGGGGAGGGCAGAGGCACTGGCTCTTTGGGGCAGCATCACAACACACTGAAGGCGGTGGAAGTTTAAGCAAGCCAACCGAAGCGAGCTCTCAAGGTTCAAGCAGGGCCCACGCACTGCTTTCGACTGGTAAATCACTGCCACAAGTCATGATTTCTTTCTCCTCGCGGGATTTTTCCCTGATTACATTCGCTTTCCAACCACCTTACACAACAGGATGGGTTATTATGTATGAGACGAGTTTAAAAAGAAAAAAACAACAAGTGATTGCCTTTAAAAGCAGAACCAAACCTTCTGCCTGTTTTGTATCAGTCAAGGCCTAGCTGAGCCATTTTAGGCTTCACTTTTAAATGGTGTTATAGGCATAATGAACTTTAAAAACAGTAGAAAGCAAAGCAGCGTGCTAGACTTGGAACTGAGAATTTAAAATCCTTAGTTAAGAAAGAGTTAATGGAAAATGAACTACATATATCACTCTGACAAGAATCTACATGCCCAATCTGTTCTTACTGAACTACAAGCAAAAGGCATCTGGGTTTTGTCCACTTAAAGCTTTTTGCAAATTGAAAGGAGTTTGGAGTGGGTGGGAGGGCATAATTGAGGTCACTGAACCCATCCAAGCTGTGTCATTGAAATTTCCCAGTGCTTGTAGCATGTGGAAGGGTGGCTGGGCAAACACAGGCAGGAGAAAGTTGCAGTACTTCTGAGCTTTTACTGCAGTGGGCAGTGACTATGAGGTACCACTACATCAAAAAAAAAAAAAAAATCAAAAAAAAATCTTCAACTTCATTGCAAGAGAAGCAAACCCCTCCCTCGGTGCCATCCGTCCGAGTCGCTCACGTATGCACATGCACACCGCACACACATGTGCTCACACACACCCAGAAAACAGATAAAAGGCAAGTGAAATGATTAACTTGGCTTCGATCCACAGAACAGAGTGGATGTAAGGATGCCAATTTAGCATGTCAGTTTGAACTGTGCATTTATCTGAAAAGTATTTACTTCAGAGAGCGAGTCCTTTTAATGGTATCTTTTTCAGTTGCTCTGGCTTTGATTAAATTAAAATACCCCACTGCCCCCCAAGATTTCCATTATTCTACTCAGCTCACCTCCTTCCCGAAAGAGGCTTTGTCATTACTTACTCAGATTTACAGACTCCTATTGCTGAATATTCACAGCCTGTGTCACAATTGTACCCTGTGGACAGGGTCTGACAAGAAGCTATAGGATATGCTAATTGGGCCTTGCCTTAGAACAGTACACTGATCAAAAATTATTTACACAGAACAGAACAGGCTTTATCTTTCAATTGACTAGTACTAAAAGATTGTGATTTTAAAGCAGCCTCTGCTTTGTCCTCAAGGTGAACTTAAACTGGCCCTTTGGAGGGACTTCACTGCTTCAAAATACGCAAAAAAAAAAAGTGTAACTGTTTTTCTTGCTGCTTTGCTGGGTTTTTCCCCCCCTTTTGCACTGGCACAAGTTTCTACATCCGCTGTGGAATGAGCTCCTGGCACTTCTGAAAAACCTGAGAGCCAGGGGTTGCACTAACAGCATGGGACAGAACTCTGAGTCCACACACATCCACACACGCTCCTCTGCGTAGAGGTTAGACTGTAATGCCACATTTGCTCCGTAATAACATTAATTAGAAGGAGCAATCAGTGTACAAACAGATCTGCATGTAACTGCCAGGAGGCACAGGACTGACATGTTTCCTGGAACAGCCTTCTGAAAACGGAGCTGAGGTTGCAACTCCTTATTCTCAGGCAGAGTTCTTGCTCACCTCACCTTAAGTATGACTTGCAGAACCTGAGGGTTTAATTAGAAACAGTTAGAAACCTAACTGTCTAAGTAATATAGTTCTGATTTTCATTTACTCCTCTGGGAAGGGCTGTTTTATGGGCTTAGAGGCTGAAACTGCTGCTTGAAGAAGAATTCTGCAAATGACAGTCACTTCCATTTGTGTAGACCAACATATCAAATAATTTTATGTTTCAGGGAAGGAAAAGAAATATTTCAGGTAATTTAAAAATTTTTACTTGGGTGCAGTTTATGGGTAGGATGATTTGCCAAGAGTAAGGAGTTAAGGTTAAAATCCAGGGAAAAGCACTGGAGATTACGTTTGGCATGGCATTGCAAGGAGCAGTAAATCTGGTGTCAGCAGACTGACTCTGGCATATGAACACTCCTCTGTTGTAGTTCATCAACACAAGATGAGCACAAGCAGTAATATTTCTGCTTTCTGGATGACATCCAGGGAAAATGAATAGACACAACAATTATTTTTTTTTCCCATGGCATGGATGACTGGATCTATAGGATAAGGGTCATTCAGTGAACAAGAGTTATTTCTACATATAAATAGAAGGAATCAAGCCAGCTTTTCTTATTTTCACACAGATTTAGTAAAACAAACCAAAAGGGATAAATACCTTTCAACTTTCCTAGTGACTCTGACTTTCATACATGACAAACTCCTAACAGAATGAAGGCCCCAGTGAGCCAGAGGACATGTGACAGTACCTCTAACATTTTGGATGATTGGAGAGATGTATTGTTGAAATTCCTTAAACTCAAGGGTCATGAGAAAACATTGGGAAAAGAAAGCAAACATGAATAGGAGAATGTGGGAAAGGGGTCTTGGGAGCTACATCAAAGGCTGCAACACAAACCCAAGTGCACGACCACCTGTCTGATAGTAACGACTTCAGCTCATTCTTCACCTCACCACTATCAAACTTTAGTGTATATTTCAAAAGCAAATATAACTTTTAGGGCTCCAACACAAGGAGCAAAAGCAAATTACTCACTTTCATTTTATCATGCTGGAGAAGGGAAAAAACAGATGTTAAAAACTGGATCAGGTCTTCAGGTGATACTGATCCTACAGACCATTCTCACGGTTTTTCCCTCCGTGAAAGACAATCTCAACATTTTAGCACTGTTTGTTTGTTTGAAACTTTTTTGCACATTTCTGTTTGTTTGGGGATTTTTTCGTTCTGAGAAGGCAGCAGAAAAAGAACTGGAAGACCCAGGTAAAGCAGTGCCATGTAAGTGACATTTGGATTCCTTCTGAATGATGACAAAGCTCGTAACTTGAAACAATTAGACGTTACTGTTAATTTAAAGTGATGTTTGTAGCCCCAGCTACATCTTTATTGAAATCCTAGCAGAACATTCAGACAGAAACAGGGATCTAAAGAAAAGGACATCTATTTACATATGGCAGTTTGGAAGAGATTACCTTGTGGTTTTCCACTGTAAACTCCTAATTCTGGAACAATCACTCACGTATCAATGGATCCATAGACAAGACATAACTAAAATCATTACCAATATGGTAACCAATACCTCTGGTTTATTCCATTAGGGTATTTAGTGCTTTAACAGTGGTCCATTGCACTATGGGATATGGTTTAAGAACAATTCTGAACCCCTAATTTTCAGCTTCTTTTATGAAACAAGTAAATATATCCATTTAAAATACAAGCTTCTAATCCAACCTGGTTTTTCGGGTTTTTTTTTGGAGTAGCCAATTATTTCATGAAGTAAATTTTTATTACTTCAGTTTCTCTCATGAACAAAAGAAAAGGATGTGATTTTTAAGGGTATTGGTCAAAATCAGGCAAACCTTGGAATCTGTATTATTCTTTTGGCAGCCTGGTTCAATCTGAAGTAAGATCCTTATAGGAACTGAGAGATGGTGCAAAGCAGAACAAAATGACACAGGTCTGTGAGAGTGGACAAGGCAAACACCCTGATCTCTTCTGTTACCCAGCATGGCAACTTCAAAGCCAACAGGATCCAGAAAACCCTATTTGTTTTCCAGCTCTTGATCACAACACAATGACTGGAAAGAGCAGGTAAGAGCAGTTTTCAGTAACGTGTGTACAAAGGAGTCTCAACAGGAGACACAAGTGGCCAGCTGTAGTGAAAACAAATATATAACCTTGAGTGAAAACGGAGAGGGAAGACACTTAAGTCATCCCCTACATTCAAGGCAGTCTTGCAGCACCTGTCTCTCAGGAAAAGCATGAGAGGGACACTGAACGGCACCTTCTTGCTCAGAAAAAGTTGTTCTTGGATGAAAGGAAATGAAAAAAGTTCTGCAGAGCTAAGGATTGCCACGTCTGAATGCGAGAGGAAGGTTGGACTGACCTCCTGTTCTAAGGGCTTGTGCAGAGGAAGAGGATTTTGGTGCAGCAATAGGTAGGCTGCAAATAAGAGCTGTCAGCCCCCCAGAACAGAGAATATTCTCTAAGTTTGCCAGGCTTCTGTAAAGGACTGCCATGATAAGCAGGAAGTACAGCTGAAAGGAAGACGTGGAAGTGGAAGAATGCTTTTTCCCCCTGCCTAGTTCCTAGGACTGCCCAAATGACAACACTGACCACAGGGCAAGGTAAAACAAACCAGCAAGTCAAACTGCCTTTGGCTGGCATTCATTCGCAGTAGCCTAAAGCTCCCTGGGGTCAGCAGAAACAGAGTGGTTGGGCTGTGCTCTCAAAATCTCTGCCATCCTAGAGAAGCCTGTTTTGAGCCAACTTCTATGCTAGGCAAAGAGCACTTCATGAGGGAGCAGCCTGAACTCAGAGAAGCTCTCAGGTCCTATCAATTAGGTCACAATCCAAGCAAAGTTATGGGTAACAGTGCTCAGAGTGTAATCGTGTTCTGCAGCTGGTCTGAATTTTGCACAGGATCTGATCTTATGCTCAGAACAAATGTCTTAAATTCGGGGGTCAGACACAGAGACAGGTCTGTTTTGATGTAGCTGAAAGCCAAATGCTGCAAGCAGAGTTATCATCTTTAGTGCACCCACTGCTTTAGCCATGCCAGTATGAAGGACATGGACCACCTTAGACCAGTTCCTGCTGAAAAGGTGCCTCTGAAGTAACACTGCCTGGCAGCTGGGGTGGGAAGATGTGCTGTAACCAAAGCTGCTGTAAACTGCTGCTGTGCCTGAACCAGGGGAGAATCTGTTTTACCTACCCAAAACCCATGAAAAATGAGTTTATTTCTCTGTATTTAATCCACAGCTGCGAGCACAACACAAACATGGAACAAGTGAGGAAAGATTAAGGATATCTGTTACAGAAAGCCAAGTACATGGCTTTGAGAATTTTGAGAAGGCCTAATCCGAAACCATTAATTGCCATAAGCTGTAATGATTCTTTGCACCACTGTAGCATTTTGGGGCCCTCATAAGGACCAACACCAGGACTCCACTGGGGTTTACACAGTACCATCCTCCTCTTTTACGTTGCACAGATGATCAGACAGAAATAATCTGAAGTGCTGTGTGCAGGTGAACTGCAGGACTGGATGGAAGTCCTAGCTGAATAAAAACCCACACTCAAGATCCCAACTCAAGTCCTGACCAAAATTACACCAATTCTGAAAGCCTGATGAAGAGGTTAAAACTTAACTCAGCCAAGTTTTAAAAAGAAATACTCTGTGGATTATAAACTGAGCTTGCCTTTAAGTGAGAGGGAATATGCAGCATGAGTAAGGAAGCCCCAAGACAGAGGACACAGGATAAGGCTGCTGCTGCCATCCATAAAAAAGATTTTACAGCAAATGGCAGCACATGCTCTGTGTGCCAGGAGATCAGGGTACAAGGAGGGACCCGAAGGACAACAAACACAAGAAGAAACTAAACACACAACTGAAATATTTCAATTTTCAGTTAAGGGAGAACGATGCTATTCTCATGCAAATTATGCTCTGTGATGCTGAAAGGAGAGAGAGAAAGAGCATTCACAGGGGTATAATGAAAGAAACAAATAGCTGTGAACAGATGAAGGAGAAACTGAAAGAGCTTCATATTCAGGGGAATGAAAAAGGTGAGACAGAAAGGGTAACTTGCAGGATGTGGAATTCTTCCCTTCGTTATGCTTGTCTCCTCATTTCCTTGCAATTTCATGATTGGTAGAATTTTATTTGCATGAAAATAGGATGGGAATTCTGCACTGCCACATACGCAATGTGTGAAGATCCATTCCTCTTCAGGGAACGCTACATATTTAGGGAATATCACTTGAGAGATTGGGTCAGGTGTTTTAGAAGCACCCTGTGAGTCCAGTCTGGTCCCTTAAAATTGACACTACTAACTGTGGTGTGTTTTCTAGACAGAAAAGCTGCATTTGAGAGAAACTGAAACACTCAGTCCATTGCGAAGGAGCATTAGCTCTGACCTTGGACAAATCCTTTCATTTAAAATGGAAAAGCAAAACAATGGAAGGTATTGCTAGGAAATCTGGATAAGGTCAGAGTCTTTATCATCAGCAAAGAAATGAAGACAAGGGATTTTTACAGGAAATAGCACACCATTCACAAACTCAATGAATAAAAGTGACGATAACTCGAGATGAAAGGATCTGCCCTTGGGAGAGAGAGAATGCATGAACGACCTCAGGGATTCCTTCCCCCTGTTTGCTATGATTTCATACAGCAAAGTAGAACTGACAGAAGGAGTTAAGGCAAGGTCTTGGTTTCACAGTCAGTAACTGAGCGAGAGCCTCCCAGCAACATCCCCTCTTAGTAGTGTGTTTTAAATTATCGAGTAAAGCACAAAAAATGTGTGATGCATACAGAGCCACACACTTGGTTTTCTGTCAATGAGCAGTTCGAAGTCAGGTAAAAGAGATTCAGAAAAATAAAGACGTATTTTAAATAACTTTAAAGAGTCTTGGGAGGCAGTAGAACAAAACTAGGGACTAAAGTACGTACAGAAAAGGTGGTCTTGGCTTAAAGTGACCGTTGGTAGGCTGTAACTGTGACAGAAGTTAACTGCTTTGAAAGAACACTTGAAAACAAACACGAGCTTGTCCACCTCCCTGCTCTTTGAGAGAGAAAACTGGCAGTAGCATCACCTGGAAACTCTCATTCCTTTCTGAAAGAAACCAAGAATGAAGTTCTGCAGAACCCGTTTTTAGCTCACATTGGAATGAAACAAACTAAGGCTTGTGGAAATTTCCTGATGGCCAATGAGAGCTGGTAACACTCTTCAGTCCAACGCTTGGCAGTTACGGCATTAAGTGCCACGTTAGAAACCCAGGTCACATTTCCCATGATTTTATGTTTCTGGAAACTGAAGAACCCCAGAACCTAATTGGTTATCAATACTGGCCATCAATACTGGCCCCAAGAGGGGAACACCTTCATAAGGCAATAATGAGTTAGCCTGACTTTACAGACCAGCATTTCCCTTGAACACGGGTGGCAATGCACCATGAAAGGGTCCTGAGCACCACGAAAGAGTCTCGAGCACCATGAAAGGGTCCTGAGCACCATCTCCTCACATGCCAAATGAAGGTTCTAACAAGACTACTGAGTACATTCTGTCTCCCTGTTTCTGAGGATCGTTCCAGGCAAATGCACTGTGATAACCTGAGTCTTCCTGCAAAACTCACTTCCACGAAAAAAGGCTTTTGACAGAAAATTCTCATCAGATGAAAGGATTTTTTTTTTTTTAGGTTAAGAGTGCATGGCTTCAGTAAGTTCTACTGTTGTACAGCAACCTTTCCTGAGTTGCAAAGAAGCTACATCAGGCTCTACCACAGAGGCCTGAAACCCAGAAAATGATGGATTTCCACATGAACTACACAATCACTGTGTGGTTTATACAGTATTTCAAGACAGAGGTTTGGATTTGGAGAAGTTATTCACACTGCCTCACCAGAGGAGAGATCCCTGGATGACTGGGAGGACACCCAAAGGAAGGTTTCCATGTTGATTCGCCATCATTTTAAGCAATGCAGGAGAAAATTAATTTACTGATGAGACTCTGGTAATCCTAGTTAACTCTGCGGATTCTGTTTTCCTATAATAAAGAAAGAGCTGCATGTCTCTGCTGAAGACAGAAGAGCAATCCAATGAGATTAAGTCCTGCAATTCCTAAAAAACAAAACACCAGACTGGAGGCAACAGCTGAGGTCAGGCAAGCACGGTGGACTAAAAAGTCCACAAGAACAGTTCATCTATGATTCCAAAAACTTTAAGCCATAACACCCTCTTGCTGCTCTACCAAGCTTATGGTCTTCAGCAGAAAAGACTAAATCCCTCAGTTTTGCAATGTGTCCTACAGAGAGGTGGAAGTAAAAAGAGCCCTGAACACCAGAGAAATTGAAAGTCTTTTATCTGCTGTTCATGTGCACATTCATACAGGGCATAGATCCTTGCAAGTTCAGACCTGAGATTCCTTAGCCTTAAGACCACACAGCCCTGCACTGTAAGTTCTTCTGAGCTCTGGAATCCCAAGAATTTCCAGGTGGACTGAGAGAAAGAAGGGCAGGAGGGTGGCCAGCCATGTGGATGTGCACAGGGACAAGACATCTGGAATAAGTCACCTTGCTTTCTACTCCCATCGTGATCATCAATAGGGAGTTGACACACTGGGTGGGCACCCTCTGCAATCCCTATTTCGTGCACAATACCTGAAGGAGGATCTCAGTTCATTGGAAACAGGGAATGTAGAGGAATGCTCTGCCTGCTAAGAGCTGCGTGAAACCTGGAGGCCTCTGAGAGGGGCAACTGCAGAAACAAGGATGGTGCCTAGATGGCCCTTGTGCCCTGAACTCCTGGGGAGTGTGCTCAGCCCGCATCTGACGGCTCCTTCCCCCCCTGCCCACGAACAGTGAGTTCCCTGACACAACCTGGTACCTGCAGGGGTAATTTGGTGGGGAAGCAGCTACAACCAGGTACTTTTCTGCCACTGAGACAATCAGGTGCTCCAGACAAATAAGTCAAAGCATGCCTGATGTCCAGGATGAACAGGGTAGCCTAATCCTTAGGTAATTGTTGTTTAGGAGAAGTTACCATGTCTGACTATTAAGATGACTGAAGGTATATGAACCTGAGTACCACTTTTGGTTCATATGGGTAAACCTAAGCTCTGAAGTTTTAAATCTCTCTGCCTATTTGATGTAACAGATGTTAAAATGCTGTAAGGCACAATGACAAGCTCAATTTGGGGTTTTTTGTTTGTTTTAACATGATATGAGCAGCTCATTAAAATCCACTGTAGGTACTGGACTAAAAATCTGGTATCAAAACAGCTTTGGCCAGTAGAGGAAAAACACAGTTCCAGGTACCTTCAGGAGGCATGAAACTGGATGAAAGAGCTGACCAGCTGACAGTGAAATATTTTGTAGGGATCTTGGGAGCCAGCTTCAAGGGAAGAGGATGGCACCACTGTATCTGAGGTGGGTTGCAAACAACCTTGCTAAGGACCCAAGAGGTCAGTGTCCAATGGCAGAATCTTAAGCTGCCCTGACACAAACTGAGTTGATCAGGTCTCACGAAGGACTGAATTTCTGTGTGGAGTTTGGGTTTCTGAAGACTTGTGTAGCAATGGCATTGCTGTCCTTTGCACCATTACACTTCCCTTAAGCATGCCAAGGGAAATTGCTGCTCTCCCTTGGCTTCAAGATGGGCTCGATGTCCTGTTGGCCTTTGTAAAAAGAACTTTGTAAAACCCTCTTCTCGTGGTAAGACGGAACCAACCTCACATCTTCAAGGGCCAGAGCAAGAACATTATATTGCCAAAGTGAGTTCTCGTAACAGTGATCTCTGGAAAGAATGGAAAAGGTGGGCTGAGGGTGAGGAAGATGAACACAGCCTTGGTAGCTGTTCTGAAGTCACCTGAGGCCAAGCCCAAATGAACCTGATCCTCTGACTGCTAAAGAGTACAGGAAGGAAAATGAAACATAGTGAGAAATGGGGCTTCAAAAAGAGCTGAGCAGAGGGTAAGATCCAACAAACAGCCTGGACAGAACATCACGGTGGTGCTGCTAAAACACCTCGTGAAGTCTGGTATGGCCTCTCTGATGGTGGCACTGGAGCAAGGGACTGCATTTTTAAAGACAATGTGGAAAAACGCAGCATAAAATTACTTGGTTCTGAGAGCTGATGCAAAGAGAAGCCAAAGAGCAAAGCATTGTCTTTGACAAGGAGATGAGGACTCCTTAACATCAGACAGTTCCACAGCTCTGGAGGAGGTTTTCAGCTGCCTGTCACATCTTTGTAAGGGTTGACTTATTTGCAATGAGGAAGCCCAATGGCATAACTGCTGCTGTAAATTCTGCTTTGGTGTCCGTAATATCAAGTTCTGCATACAAGAAAGCTCTACAAAACCCCTGCAGCCTTTTTGAGTGAAACACAGTGGCCAGAAAGAATGTTAAGCCCATAAGACTTGCTAATTTACAAATTACTTAATGATAAAGAGCCAGATTAACGGATGAGTCATCTTTCCAGTTGTACACTGTCGGGCTGTTGGACTTAGGAATTCTACCCAGGGCTGCAACACAAAAAAAAAGAGATACGGAAACATGAATAAGAGCAACCTTCACTGCTGAAGACATGATACAGGACCAGATATTTTGAGGATATGTGTATTAGTAGGACTGAGTAGAAATTTGGTGCTTCTAAGGTTGTGTGGCCACCCTAGAAAGGCTTTCAGACAGGGAGGCAGGGCATGATACCCTGTGTTTCAAACTCGTGCTGGACTTAGACCAGGCAATATGTGAAATGCATCAGCCCAGCCCTCTAACCAGGCAGGGCAGTCTCATGCTGTGATGCTATGAGAGGAAAAACAGTCATGGCAAAGAAGTTCCCAAGGAAAAGAAGGTAAAGGAAACTGGAGGAGGTCTCTGTGATGTTCCTCAGAAACACACTGAATATTTTCAGAAAAAAACAAAAAAAGTGTTTACCATACAAACCAGAGATTTTAAAATGATTTGAAGAGCTGAAGGCAGGGCTCACCTAACTGCAAGATAAACTGTATCAGGTGTTTAAGGAGACCTGAAGACATTGGTTGTGCCCACTGGTTCATAGTAAGTGCAAGGTGTTCTGCAACAATGGACCTTGCAGATAATGGGACAGCTCTGGTTTTAAATGCTTGGATATTTTTGGACTTCAGCAGGGTGATTTCCTTCCTAGTCTACAGACTGCATGTGGCTCTTTCCAAACCTTATGAAAAAAAGCTGGATGAAAATTCCTAGGAGTCACTGGATGGTTCTAAAGGAAAGTTTCTTATAGGTCATCAGAGAAGAGCAGCTTCTTGTCTGCCCCACAAGATCTAGATAAAAATGCATCTAACAGGAAGGCAGGAAGAAAGTGTATCCATCTACTTTGCTCTATTTAAGATTTAGCCCCAAGTCACGGGACCACACCACGACCAGGACACAGCCCCTGGAGGAGTCAGTGTGAGACACAGAGGTGGCCAGTCTTGCTGTAGCAAAATGACAGCAGCACTGTCCTCCTAAAATCATCGTGCGCAAGCTTGTTCTTGGCCTGGGCTGATATTAAGGGTTATACAGATCACAGTCATTTGAAGAGTGTGCAGCAAATGACAAGGGGATAGAAGTGGTCAGCTCAGGACTCGCAACTGAAAGCATCTTTCATCAGACTGCTAAAATTACATGGAGTCATCCACCTTTCCTGCTCTCCCAACACTGCCTGCAGGAGGGCCAAGAATCATAGCCCATTTAGAAAAGCTGGGGAAATAAGTTTCCTGAGGAGCCTTGCAGTACTTTCTAAACAGCTGCTTAGAAAACACCTGAAGACACATGGAATCTCATGGAAATGCCACCACACTTTGGAAATGAGTAAGAATCTGTTAAAAAAAAATAATTCTGAGCATCATGAGTCAGTATAAATAAACAAGTAAAGAAGTCCCTTAGTAATAAGCCACCCACTCAGATTTCACTCACTAATTAAATTTCTTTTCTGCTCTAGTTAATGTTTTTCTAAGGAGGCACTCTCAGCTCTCTTCACTATCTCCAGCTAACACAGGAGGTACTGGAGAGTTAAACACTCCATTTGGCAAACTGCATTTTAAACTATCTCCCCAAACCTATTTCCAGAGTCTGTGTTCAGCTTGGAGCTTGCAGACCAGGTGTAATTAAGAAGCCTGTTGCTAATCTTTTTAATGCTAAACTTTTAAATGCTATTTTCCTGAACTCCTGTCAGCAGTGTGAGCTTATTTTCACATTGGCTAATAACTTTTATCAGAGGGTAAGACAATAACACAGTGTATCATGTTGCTTAGTGCCTTGAAACTGTATTGTACGTATAATTTATGGCTGGGCAAACTCACCGTTTAGACCTAGAGGGCTGCATTTTTCAGTGGTCTAGAGGTCTTTTGGCACATTTTTTTTCCCCCGACTTATTGTGAGATTATGGGTCTTACTGAAACTGTAGCTAGAAGTGTTAATAGCACATTTCCAGAGGAGGACGAGCTGCCTCATAGCTTTTGTTAGCTTGAATATCATTAAAAGATACATTGGATCACTTGCTAGGTCTGCAAGCTGATTAGCAATCATGGATAATCTAAAAATAAAGGGACACATGGCCAGGTTTTCACAGGAGGGAAGATACTCCACCTCAACATCCAACACCATTACAGAGTTACAACACTGTGCACTTCCAACACAGTGTTTGTACTGCTGGGAAGGGGATGGCTTGTCACGGGTGAGAAGATGCAAGTGATATGGAAACGTTATAAATATTGTCACCTACTGCAACTGTTAGCCCAGCAATCCACTAAATACTCAGAGTGAGGCGTCTGGTCTCCTCCTAGAGGGGCTCACTCCACGTAGGTGGGGGTGCTCACAAGGCAGAGCTGACCTTGCCAAAGGCCAGCAGGACACTCTGCAAAGGACTCAGTGGTTTTAGGAAATCAAATAGTAACCCAGAGGGAAGAGAGCAGAGCCTTGTGCTGCCAGAACCTCTCCTGTGGGTGGGGAATCCCTGTCTTGTGAATGGTCCACTGGCTACAGCTCACCAAGGCTCACTACGATTAAAATCTAGTGGAAATACACGTGGGTAGCAGGGCATCAGAATGGCCAATACAGAGTACTAAACCACCTGAAAAACTCCAGCCTGCTGGCTCTGTGCTCTTTGTCACACGGAAAGGGTCCGGCAGAGGTCCAGCCACTCTCCCCTTTCTGTTCCCCAAAGGCCACTCTCACTAACAGCCATAAATGTAAAGTGAATCAGGCAAGCACAAGGGTGTGCAGTGGGTTAACTGGGAGAAGAAGCTAAAGAATTATCTTCATTGTTCAGTGCACTTCATATTCCCTTCCACTCTCAAGCTCCAACAGCACAGAGAAACAAGCCATGCTTCAGTCTTGAAAGAAGAACACACTAGAAGCTCACTAGTCACCAGGGAAAGATCTTTCAGTGGTTACTAAAATAGCTGCACAAAGGAAATAAATGAATTTCCAGTCATAATATTTACACTTCAATCAAAAAGTACAGGGAATTTTAATTGGGCAAATACAGTTGTTCATTTAACACCACATATGTAATAGAATATTGGTTTATATAATCATCACCATTCACTTTTAAGTCAATAGGCAGGTCTGCAACAGGAGGTTTTTCAGGAATCCTACAGCAAGACATACACACAAACACACAACTCACATGTAAAAAGTAGCTTGCATAAGGTAAGTAAGGTTAATGGCAAAAGCTCCTTTTTCTATGCAGAGGAAATCGAACATTAAAGCTGCAGCATTAGGAAAAAAGAAGTTTAAAACCAAGAAATGAAGTCGTACAACAGATGAGAACTTAACAAAATTGGTGACCTTTCCACACAGATGAAGTCAGGTTAAAATAAAAAACAAAAAACAAACAAACAAAACAAGCCAAACCAAAACCAAACGAGGCCAAAAGAGAACCTCCCCCCCACACACATACAG
>JAWWEU010000040.1:56685263-56785962 GCA_035583155.1 Acropternis orthonyx | reverse complement strand
AAAAAACAAACAAACAAAACAAGCCAAACCAAAACCAAACGAGGCCAAAAGAGAACCTCCCCCCCACACACATACAGACAAAAGTGAGAGCACAACAAAGGAAGTGGAAGAAAAGTGTTACCCATAAGTAGCCGCCGTTTCACCCGCTTGTCCACATCAGCTACTGACGTGGCATTGTACTCAGAACTCTCAATTGCAGCCTCATCCTTCTCTAAAACACAAGTAAGGGACAAACATGGAGCAGTTGGTTAATCACAAGCCCAATTTTCCGCTTGCCTAAGACAGTTTCTTGGCACGGCACAGCCAAAGCCAAGAAGCAAGGCATGAAAGCACTAAATCCCCGTTAGAGAGTTAATTCCCTTTGAGATCCCAGGAAAAAATTACAGGGTGTTTGGGGAAAGGGGGAAGAGAGAGGGTGAGAAGGAATAATGGTCAACTACGAAGTAATTAACAACATACAGGAAGGTGAATTCCTACTGGAGAAGGCGACAGGTAACCATGAGTGCCCCAGAGAGGTGTTAATGATGGAAATTAAAACTCAGGAAGGCTAGTTAAACAAACTACCAAGGACAAACTGTGATTCAGGCTGATGGTGGCACCAGGATCTGAGGGTGGCAGGCAGAAACTAAGACTAGGACTAAGACAGACAGAGAGAGCAAGAAAGAGTCCGGTGATGGATGCACCATAGTCTTGTAGTACACACTGACACGTCAGAGAGGAGAAACCAAACAACAGCATGCAAATTAAACAAAAAACAACACCAAAAATAAACGAACAACAAACCAAACAAACACAAAAAAAGATCAATTTGGGCAGTGCTGGTTGCCTGCTTGTCTATGAAACACTACTAGCTAAACATTCAGTGCTAGGAAAGATGTTGCAAGAAGAGGGTTTAGTGATTTTATAAGCATGCAGTAAGCGAGATGATGTCAAAGGTCATTGTACAAGGCAGTCTCTGCTACCCTACATGTAAGAGTTTCATACAGCATCAGGAAGACTGTGGTTATGCTGCGTTAGGAACACACAGAAACAGTCACGAGTCAAGAGATGATCAGTAGGTGAAATAAAATTAAAGGTTTCTGATACAGGAGAGCAATGGAGAAGCAGCAGCTGGGTAAATAAAATGATTGCTAGAAAAAGGGAAATGCTTATTAGGAAAACGAAAACGAAAAGGCAAGTGGGGACTTTCACATGCAGCAAACACAAAATAAAATGTAAAAGGTTAAGTCAAGCAAACAAAGACAAAATATGTTAGACAAAGGGTCAACAAGTATTTATCTGGCATTGCAGAAGTTTGCATTC
This sequence comes from Acropternis orthonyx, assembly GCA_035583155.1. NCBI lineage: Eukaryota > Metazoa > Chordata > Aves > Passeriformes > Rhinocryptidae > Acropternis > Acropternis orthonyx. The sequence continues at coordinate 56,784,660 of JAWWEU010000040.1, read as the reverse complement.
TTGCAGTGATGCCTGGAATATACACACCACTGAAGACAGCAAACGCTGGAATCACTGAGGTGAGGAGGAGGAGGAGGAGGCTGGCAGGGTGTGTTTGTGGCAACACTACGTGGTTGAGTGGTAACAAGAAGTTGTTTTGTTTTGTTTTGTTTCTAACAAGTTCTAGATGGGATCAGGCTGCAATAGAGGCTTTTGTTTGAGTTTTGTTTTTGCTTTTGGTTTTTTTTTTTTTTATTATTTTCTCTGTAAATAATTAATAAACGTCAGTTATCAGACAAGACAGGCAATCAGGAACCATCACCAGAAAGCAGGAATAAAAATGTAAAAAAATAAATAAAAAAATTAAAAGTGTTCTAAGAGAAAGAACTATTTAGAGGGACGAAAACCAGCACAGGCAGTAATATGTGACTTACATCACAAGACCAAGGAATGTAACATGGAGTTGTATGTATTACATTACAAAAATGGGAAAAAAGGTAAAAAACAGGTGCAGTGTACACAGCTTTTAAAATAATTTTTGACATGCTGGACAAAATAAAACATCAATCCAAGGATATTAGTGAACGACAATAAACAGAAGATCAATTATCCATTCAATAAAACCTGCTCTCAAGGCCCTCACCAATGAAAACCATTATGGATTTCAGGTTCTGATCTGTGACCAAGAATTTTCAAATGTTAACTTGCACTACACAAAAACATCTGTTTTTCTTTTCTCGTTTTTTTTTTATGTTTTCTTTAAGCAGAGTGGAAAGAAATTATGTTAAGCAAATAACACATTTTATAATCATAAATGTTTGCACAGCATCTCCCAAGATGCTCCATCTCTTGAGCAGCTTTTTCCTACTGACACTCTGAATGAAAGTGTCGTGATTTTCAGAATCATCAGACATACAACAGGGAAGGAAGCACATCCTGATGACTAATTTTCCCTGATAACAGCTTGGAAAAGAAGATCATTTTCCCAACCTTGCTTACGCAAGGAAGTCTCGACTCGTGACAGAAGAGCTGAACTTTCATTGGACATTACGTCCTACACCTTTTCCCTTCCAAAATTAACAGAGTTACGAACAGGAACGGAAGCTGCAAGTGAGTTAACACACGTTCTGACAAAACATGCACGGATGCTGCTCTCTCTGTGGTGCGTGAGCACAGCAGGAACTGCTGCCCCACAGCACCCTCAGCAGAGGTGCTGAGCACACCAGCACCCACCCACCCACGCCTGTGTCTGTCCATCCATCCATCCATCCATCCATCCATCCATCCATCCATCCATCCATCCACCCACCCACCCACCCACCCATCCATCCATCCACTCATCCATCCACCCACCCACCCACCCCCCCACATTCCGTGGCCAACGGGGAGCCAAAGGCTCCGCGGCGCGGGACTTACCGATGCAGGTTCGGCCGTCGGAGTGCAGGGCGTACTTCTGGTGACAGCCACACACAGGGCCCGTGTCTGTGTCATCACAGGTGTGCTGGCAGCCTCCATTCCCATAGTTACAGGTTACTAGTTAAGCCCCAAGTGAATGTGTATATATGTATACATAAATAAAATGACAATGAAACCAATTAGTCTCGAGGGCCTTGCGGAACACAGAAGAGCAGTAACATACCGAGACATAAAACAACGTAACATTTGTGTTTGCGGTTATTTTGTGTTTCTTCTCTCTTTTTGCCCCCCTCCCTTATGTCTGTCTCCTGCCCTCACCTCAATCCATGCAGTGAGGAAGAGAAACAAAAATACGAGCATGTGCTACATTTCCCCCAGTCTATTTGTGTTAAGAATTTCAGTATGAGTGAGATTTAGTACGAGAGTGATTAGCCAATTCCATCTCTTCCTAAAAGCTCCATGCTTCACATCCATGATGTATATGGCATGAAGAAATGAACAGTATGTTAATATATACATGTATACATATGTCTATTTTATTTTATATTATATGTATATTTTCAAGTCTACAGACAGCATCTCTGTTCTGCTTCCCCTTCATCTTCTTGTCCTGAAATGTTACAGTGATTTAAATGCTGACGACATCAATTTAACAAACTCCTACTCATCAGAAGGAACTTCCTCACATTGGTCTTAGAATTTTCCTGCTAGATAAGAGAGTTTATAGAAGAGCCAGGGTAGCAAATTGCAATATACCGTAAAAACCAAGACAATGGTTAACAGGGTTTGAAAATCATGTATCTAACTCTAAACTGAGGGTCTATTTCATGCAAGAGGGCCAAGCTCACCTATTTTCCCCCTGACCTCAGTGCCTCTGCTTTAATAGTACCTTCTGAAAATGGAGTAGATCGGAATTTTCAGTCCCAGCGACTAGAAATGAAGATTTCCCACCTCTGGTGAGAGCACCTCAGTGCTGAGCAGTCGTGTCACTCTCAGTAATCACTGAGATACTGAGCTTAAAATGGAACAGTTCTGAGAAAGGCAGCTGAGGGAGACCCACCACGGCACCCCCAAGGGAGTCCCCGTTAAACCAGCGTGGGAACCGCGAGTTTACAACTTGAGTGCCCGAAGTCTGGCAAAGATCCCAACAGGAATCGTCCCCCTCGCAAGGGAGCACAGACCTGAGGCCACTACGGGTGCAAGAATCCCTGGTCCTTCACGCTGCACACCTGGAATAAAATCCTTCTGCTGTTCAGGGAACAGACCCAGTTCCTAGTGCCAGGAACAATCTCTGCATTCCCACCTCACTTTCCAGGAATAGCTGTCCAGTCGGAAAGAATGCCAGTGAGAAATCAGGACAGCAGCCTGATCCACGTTCCCTCACTAGAGCTCAACAGTCTGTGCACTGGAAATGGAAATTGTGGGGGAATTGAACCCACATACCCCAAGTCATAAGAATCCTAAACTTCCAATTAATTACATCAAAAAATCCCCTGAAGCAACTGCCACCCTCGGGCACTCTTTCTCCTTCTCCACTCTTACAGCTTAACTAGTAATTTAATTTTGGGGAAAAAAAACTCACCTGAAGCAAATCATTCTGCAACATTTTTCCCCCTTCACTACACAGCAACATTTTACCTTTCATTTTTGATGCAAACCAACAAAATTTTATGTCAACTCTCCATTCTTAAACCCCTCACCTTTTCAGTGAAGTCATGCTGAAAAACCAACACTATGCCTTGCCCTTATCCACTTCTTCCAGCTTGTTGCTTGATTTGTGCTAATCCAAGGTAAAGTAATTTCCCTCTGCCTACCCTGCCCTCCCTCTTGACCCCATATTGCCTCTAGGACTGTATGGAGGTTCATTCCACGTTTCTATGCCACCACAAATTAACTTAAAGGTGTTGTTTATGCCAGAAGTTTAAATACATTTCAGTGTTTTTATGGAGGGCTTTTAAAGTGCAATCAGCAACAAAGCCCGTATTTCAAAAAGCTTGATGCAGTGGTTATTTCTGGCGTTCCTTGCCGAAAGCCTCTGCTGGCAGGGATGAAAATCCCTCAACACGCCTGCTCTGACCGACAGAAACACGAGGAACTTTTCCTTCCTGTATCTGTCTGTGAAAACCCCCCAGACTGATGGCATTTATAGTGACCCCTGCAGAATCACACGCTGCTTTTAGAGTTTCCCTGTACGCTAAAGTTACTGGTTCCTGTTCTACCCAGCCAGGGAATGTAGGTCAGTTCCTTCTCCTGTCTCCTGCAAACATCAGCAAATCATGCTGTTGAAGGATTTGAATTTCTGTCTAGACTACCATTTATTTATTTATTTATTTTAAGCAACTTGAGCCAAAATTGTGGAGCTTGGCCAGCTCTGCAGGTGAAATTGGTACAGAATCCTGTTGTGAAGTATGTCAGTCCAATTTTCTTCCAGCACTAATTCCGTGGCAGTGACACTTGCTTAGAGGAAGAAAATCGTAATTATTTAAAAGCAAATGGACATCCAGATCTACTCCATTTTTGTCAGAAAGAATTAAAGCAACTGAGAATTCACAGTGTTCTTTTAAACATTATTTCTGCTAAATGTGGGCTCTGCAGCTATGCAAAGGCTGGGTGCTCATTCAGAGCCTATGACATCAAAGAGGCAAACAAAAAGGGGCAAAATGGTAAATTCTGAAAGACACAGACCACCTTAAAATATTATAAATCATGTTACAATAAAAGAGATGGAAAATAGTTGTGTTTTCTTTTTAACCAAAGGAGAATACATGTATACCTCTATATATCTGTTAGATATATTCATCCCTACAGAGCAGATCTAAAAACCACAGTAACACCACTGCTTTTGACACTGCTGCAGCATTTTTACATGTCTTACATGCAATCAAAATCCTGGCTCTTTCCCTCAGTACAACTAAGAAGTCCCTAATTCCACCTGCCCAGACTGTATCAGCAGCATCTGTTGAGCTGCACTGGGCTGAGCTTAACATTGCTGAGACACAGCTCAGCTCGTGGGCCAGTGCTCACACCCACAGAAACACAAGTGGACTAGTCTGGAAATGACATTTTGATGATGAAAGACAAGAAACAGCTGTCTGGAAGAGGAATGACATCTTAAGGAACAAAATGGATTTCAATGTACGCATTCCACTAAATAATGATATTGATGTTCCATGTTAAACTCCCCAGGGGACAGAAGATATCAGAATTGTCACCCTGCAGCCTAAATCCTATTTTCAGGGCTTCTGTGAAGCTTCACAGAGCCCTTTATTTGGTTTCTTCCACCTTACATGCCCATGATAAGCAGAATTTGAAAATACATGGCCAATTAAACAACCCAGTATTTAATACCCACTAACTCAAAAAATCCCCCAGGACAACAAGGTCCTGATCTTGTCCACGTGTGGACTGAAATGTATACTCTGGTTCAGATGCCTCCGAATTTGTCACAAGACAGGTCTTATGGTTTTGTAGAATGGACTTCTGCAAGAATTCAAACGAGCACATTGTAAATCCAGATAAATTAAAATCTGCACCGGTTTTTAACTAAATTGGCCACTAAAGAAATAATTTACATAAATATATGGGCATCTCTTTTTTATGTGATGAAGCTGTGTATGCAGTACTGCTTGCATTATTTAATCTATTTACATTTTTACCATTCTGAAGATCTTTGCACTGAGAGCAGAGAGTGCCATGAGAGCTCTGTCAGCAGGGGCTGAAAAGCTGCCACTTGGCATAGGTAGGACAGCATTTGATTGTAAACATCACAGGGGTTTTAGAATTACTTAGCCTTCCTCTTCCCTTAAAGCATCATTATTGAAGGGGGCAGACAGAAATAGCTGTAGCTGAGGTTATCCAGCATTTTTCCTTAAAAGATTCGGCTTTTATTTGTTTGTAACTCTTTTAGGTTGCCACTTGCCAGTTTGTGTATCTGCTATAGGTCTCCTCTTACTTTTTCAACTTCCAGTAATAAAGAGATGAACACAAAATATCTTTGCTTGTTCATATTTGGGGGGGGGAAAAATCTTCAGTTTATCAAAAATTTCTAATGCAACCATGCTGGGGAGCAGGACCTTAAAATCTCTCGTGGACACAGATGTAGAAAGAGGAGGTAAATTCTCCTGCTTTTCCAATATAATCTAGGACCAACTTCACTACTCTGAAGTCTCCTCCTTCTGCTGCCAGCAAGTGTCTATGAAAATCACTGCCAAAGCACAATATTCTTGTAATAGAAGTCATTAAAGTAGTTTTCAGAAAGATCAGTACACTGCCAGAAGCTGAAGTTCACTGGAGCTTTGGATCCAAAGGATGCAGCTCACCTGAGGAATTATGCCTGGATCCTGGTGTATTTCTAGGTGACCTCTTGAGGTCCCTTTCAGCCCCAGTGTTTTCTCATCATGCTGGGCAACTGAGAAATTGCAAGCTTCAAATTTACGCTAAGAAACCGTTAAGGCTGCAATTTTAAGCCTTCAAAAGCTACAAAATACCAGACTTTTTGTCCACAGAGCTGTTGTGCCATGACCTCTATCCTTAGTGACCAACACAGTAAACGCTCCTGTCCCGTTTAGAGCACAGGGGGGTTGCAGAAAGTCAGGTCTGAGGAAACAGCTGGGAATCTTTTCTCGCTTGCTGCAGCGAGTAGCAAATCAGAAATGGACTGTCAAGAAAGAATGGTCTTGTTCAGACAGTGAATAGAGCCCTAAAATCTCTAATCTATTTCTGCCTTTGCCATGGAATTCCCACTTAGGGCTTGGGAAGTGACTTGGATCCCTTCTGTTACAGGTTACTGGTATTATATCCCTTTCTCCAGGGCATCTGCAACTGCAGCTGGATCCATCAGGAGCTTGGCTGGGGTCACACCAAAGTGCTGAAAATGCTGAGCTGGGTTCTGGGCGGTTCTTGTTAATCACCTGTCACTGCTAAATGACTTTGACATTACCATCTTTAAAGATATTCATTTCCCATTTGTAAGATGGGCAAACCAGTGCTTTTTAACCTGACAGGAATGTTTTGAGAATACGTTGCCAATGCCTACAAAGCACTTTGATATTACAGGAACGGATATCGTGGGAAAACCCCCGAGGAAATTCGGAATTTGATGTTCACAACAGGGTTTAAATAGTGTGCAGCAGGAAAGGCATGGCATGGAATTATGGAGAGGAAGCTATGGGACACAAACCCGTGTAATGAGCACTGACCATCTTGTACACTGAATGACACCAACAGGGACTGCCTTATTGGCATGAGATGATAAATGATCAGATGGATAAGTGACTATCATTAATTAGGATGCAAAGAGTCTTGTAACTTGCAAAACTACAGCTCCAGGTTTAAGGCAATTTCACTAAAATGGCTGAGGGTGAAAAGGATTTGATTTTTAAAAGTCAGTATTTGGTTTCAGAACTAGACCTTTATAAACAGCCTGCTGTAGTCTCAAAATTACTGTCCCAGGCTATCTGGCCACTTCTTTGTGTTTGGAAGGGCTAGAAGTAGTTATTTTAAATGAAACTCTGGAACATACTTGCAGGATGTGCTGTGGGTTGAGGGGTCGGTGTCCTCCAAAATAAGCTCTGCATCCTCACTTAGAGGATGTCACCAAAAGTTCATTATTTTTCCAACTACAATTTCAACACCACAGGGCCCAGAATAAATTGAAGTTTTTCACTCTATTAATTGAGTCATTTCGAAATTTTCTTCTGAAAGAGGCTCTAATCCTCCTGTCACCATCTCAGTATGAGAAGAGACACTGAAATTCCTAAAGAATAACAATTTGAGGAAACAAATAACAAACAACAAAAATAAACATCCTCTCCCACTTTGCCAATGTAGCTGATGTTGCACTGCCATTAACAGCACGCAACGTTCACTTCTGAGAAACACTGAGAAGGCAAATTACCATAAAGGCAATTTTTCTCGGTGCTTTCGCTTTTGGCCCTGTGCAGCCTCTTAAGAGTGAGCAGAAATCAGGGTATGTGACATCCTGTGGCCCTTGGTGGTATTCAAAGGTGACTCCTTTCAATTTGCACTTGGAAACCAACACCATCTGAGCACGTTTATACTGTGGAGATCTCAGGAAGAAAAAAAAACTGCCGTGTAAGAAAGACTGTCCCAAAAATACTGGCCCTGTGCAAAGCACCGAACATGTTTCACGTTGTTTCACTGAACTCCCTTTTTGTTTCTGTCTCCCACAAAACCAGCAGGTGGGAATGCAAGCCACTGGAGTCACATCTAACACCACTGAAGGCTCAGTTCCGAAGCTCTCAGATAACGATGCTGGGGTCAATTATTTTAACCTGTCCACCAGAGCAATCCCTCATTTTGTGTGTCTGCTAATGAGTGCCTGCACCTTCAGCATCCCAGCTTCGGGAGTATGTCACTCAGGGCTTTTCCTTGAAGGGCAGGATACAGCTGCATGATTTCCAAGTAGTAAAAGGAAAACTAGACTGTGCAGTGGAATCAGGGCTAGACAATCATTTCTGTCCTTTATAAAAGAGGAACTCACGCTCTTAATTTAATAGCTCTGGTGGGTTTATCATTAAATCTGTTAGTAGACTTATTTATCAATGCATCTATCATTATGGACCTTGCAAATATTGCAAGCCAGAATCGACTATGCTTTATTTGTGTTGTTTTACAAGGAGAGTCTGGATTAAACTGGTCCTTCCCTTTTCTGCATTCATAGGAAGGTAGAAAAGTTGTTACCATTTTGCCAACAGAGCCACTGTCAACATTCCACAGTTCTACCCCTCAATCCCTCTTATCCATCCCCCAATGCACCTCCCACAGCAAAAACACCCCCCCATCACTAAAATTACAAATCACCTTTGGCCAAAACAAAGTTAACTACTTCTTGTGAACACAACAACAACAACGAAGAAAACAAGACATTTTGGGGCATTTGAAATTTAATCTTCATCTACCTACATTTGCAGTCCTTCTGGTTTTTGGCAAGCTCAAAGCCAGGCCTACATTCACAGGCAACCCCACCTTTGGGCGTCTCCCGGCAGATGTGTGCACACCCATGATCTTTGTTCATACAGTTCATACCCTCTGTGAAAATAAAAAAAAAAAAAAGAAGAATGGAAAATATTAGGACTGAAATAAAATTACAACATAATTATACATAGCCAGTCGTCCAGTAATTTTACCTTTAACTTTCATTTTGCTTGTTCCACGAGACAAAAGGACAGGGGTGAAAAGACATAATTAATCAAGAAAACAGTGTAATAACAAAGGTCCCCTGGGGCAAATACAAGTGCTGCTGTGGACTGTAAGGTGTCTCTGTTGCATGTAGAAATTCAGGACTTGTGATTTCCCTATTCTGCATCTATATTCTGAGCTTTCATGAAAATATCATGGATTTAAAGGATACCCCAGCAATGTCCCGCTGGTGATTGCCAGAGTCGAACAAGTGAGCTCACTGCTATTTTTAACTCATATAAATTTAATGGCTGTCACTGTCTAGGGCATTTTTATCTGCCTGTTAATGTGCTTTTTATTTTCTAACACACCAAATCCACCAGATATTATAACTAAGTGTTTTTGCTTGGATCTGTTTCTTTGCTGTTTGTTGTGCACCTCCATTATCTGTCACCCACCTCCAACAAACCCACCACCACTTCTCCCTTTGACTCTAACTTAACAAAACACACCAGCTGTTCAACAAGCACCCAAGTGCCACGGGTGGGTTCCTGCTAATGTTTGTGCCAAGGAACAGTGTCAACCAGCTTTCTCTGAAGCACCACAGGGCCAGTTTTAGCTCTCTAAACCGTGTGATTTAGATCCTGAATGCACCTTACACTCTTAGAGCCTTTCATTACTGTGTTAATTCAAACCCCACATATTCACAGAAATCTTGAACTCAGTTCTTATGGGTCAGCATCTAACATTCCTTGTGTGAAGGAAGGCTAGTTGGATTTGCATTACAAAGCCTTCCCAGACTTCCCCTTGGATATCTGACCTGGAAAGGCGCGACAGATTCTCTCAGAGTACACACGACAGGCAATTCACAGAGTGGCTCAGCTTGCTGCCCTGAAAACAGCGCTTATTCCCCAAAACACTGGTGGGAGCAACAGCACTGGGGGCTCAGGAACTCACTGACACTTTGTCCACTCCTACCTGCTCCAGGCTGATTTCTCAAAATAATTCCAGTGTAAAATGTTCAACTTAAAGCTACTGTAAGTAAATGTGGGGTTTTGTGGGGGGAATTTTGAGGAGGAAAGGCTACACAAAGTCAGAGATTCCCTCAGGTTGGCAGAAGCGAACAGCTTCAACAAGTTATCTGCGCTGCTCAACTTGACCTCTGAGAGGTTTGTGTTAGCAGGGAAATGAAAAACACACATCACCAGTCCTACAAGAGGTATCGGGATCTTAAACCTCACTGCCTGTAACAGCCAACATACAGACAACAGATATATATATTTCTTCTCAATTCCCCTCTGAGTTGTCCTTGATGAGTCTAAAAACTTGGCAAAACACAAAATGAGTTACTCTTTGTAAACTGCAGCCTGGACAGCAGATGCTCTTGTGAGATACATCCTATATGCTATAACACACCACCCTACACATCAAAGTGAGGTACGAACGTTTTGTTTGGCTGAACAGACACAAGAAACCTGGGAATGGCCCTTATTGAAGGATTTGAGGCATTTTATAATCTCTTTCTCTCCACTTCTCCCAACAAAGGATTTCAGACACAATGTGTTTGTCAAACTGCATTCCTGTGCACTCCAGCTCTGCCCAGAAAGGGATCTGGGAAAGATAACACATGGCTGATTGAGTCACACTGCCCGGGCAATGAGAAGAGAGGCATTACAGAGATGAAAGAAGATATTTAATGGCCCACAAGTGCAACGAAGCAAGTGATTTTTCAGTGTTTCCTTACAGATCCTGAGTGTCTGCCATTGTGAAAACCGCTTGGGAAGACGACTTGTGCGCTGCCGAAAATACCGCGGGAAATCGGGGACCAAAATCGTGGCGTTTTGAAACAAAAGGGAGCCAAGAGTAGAATTTTATCCTGGTGTTTGTGTGCAAGAGCACAATATTGCAGCTCCTGTATTAATTATTTCAGCTATTGTACTAATCAGGTAGTCAGAGTCGTAAAAAAACCATGTCAGTTCCATCTTTAGCTGAAGAATACCACAGAAACCTCCCAAGCCTGAAAATCATTATTTGAGATGATGGTAAGTTTTTTTTCTGGTGAAATGAAAGGCTATTATTTTTCAGCCAAGAGCAGGAACTCGTGCACAGTGAAAATGATCAGTGTTTTTCAAAATCTCTAAAAATTAAATTACAAAACGGTCCTAAAACAAAATCTTTTTAGCCTGAAGAAAACATTGAAAGAAAAATGCAGCAAATGTTACCTTGCTAAAAAATGAAATCTAAACCAAATTTGTCTTAAGCTGCAAATAGTTCTAATAACTTCAAATTTTAATTTTTCAGCAAATACAGTTTTGGCCAGATGTCTTCTGTATCAATCTATAGACACAAGTAATTTATGAATCATTGTTGATACCTAAAGTTTACTTTATTTGCAAGCTGACTTGCCAGACCGTACTGAATCTCAAATGCTACAGCATATAAATGACACTAAAAAATCCACAAAAATATGCTAAATACCTTCCTAGTACTAATTTTAGTTGCTATAAAATGAATTTAAATGGGAGAGAAAAATACTCCTAAAATGACTTTGCTCACAGTATTCCTTTCAGCATCAGCATCGCTCCAGTTTGGGACACCAGCAGTTGTTCCCAGCTGGGATTTTTGCAGGGATCTGTGTCCCAGCTCCTGGAACTGATGGGGCTTTGGGTCAAGGGAAAAACCACAGCTCCCAAATGAAGGGAAAGTCTAAGTGTTGGTACAAGAGAAGTCTGTACACCAAAATAAAATTAAATCCTTAATTTATCATCACAACACCAAAATGTCCAATGTCGAAAGGTTCTATATATTAACTGTCCATAAAAGCAGTATCTTAATTCCATGTGCTGTTCCTCAAGGCAATCTCTGAAGCCAGCACAAGAATGGGTGCGTGTTCTCTTTGGCAGTGCTGGCAGACAGTAAAATAAACTCCTGGAACACAGACACACTCTCAGCAAATTCACCTTACAGACAGCAAAGCAGAATCCAGTGGAAAATATAAACAGGAAGAGAAATGCCACTTAAGAAAGGAAAACACTGATCTAATTAAAACTAAATCCTCTCTCAGCATCTTAGATATGACTTGAAAAACTCTCCCTTATTGCATTGCTGGATTTTCTTCTGCCTTTCAGTTCCAAAAGACTGTTCACAGCAGAGTGGCAGGCATTGGGATGTGTCCCCACAGCCCACGCTCGGTTTTGATCCTGGCCTAGCAGAGCTTTGGGTGCGAGTCTACTCCCCTAATCCAGTCTGCCACCGAGTTATCACACATCTCCTAAGAGTGCTGTTCTGCAAAATGTTCAGTCTGATACAATGACCCCTCCATTGTATTATGCTCTAAAAATCTTTTCAGCTCAATGGCTCTGAAAGTGCTTAAATCGGGCTGACTCTGACAACTAATGTACTGATCAGCCTTTATTTTACATTAGCACTGCCCGTTCTCATCTTAATTAAGGCTTCTAGCAATTATTTTACTCTGTGGCTCATCATACATGCTCAGATTATCCTCGGTGTTGTCAGGATTTCCCTTACTCTGTGTTTACATTGCTGCTGCTTTTATAACTTTCAAATAAACCCACTGATTCCAAGACTATTTAAATTGCACCAAATACAGAACACAGTAATAACTTTTAAAGTATTGTCAGACTACATGTACATGAATGTGGTAGGAAAATACAGGAGACCTTGAGCTTAACCCATATGCACACCCTGACATGCACAGCAGCATGAGCATCGTTTACACTCGATCCTCAAAGCTGCAAGATCAGATCCTCTTTTTTGTTGATAAGTTCATTTTAGCACCAGGTACACAGTGAAATCTCTCATTAGAGTTGCACCATACACAAGATACAAAAAAAAAAAAGGGATCTTGCAAAAAATCTGTGAACATGGTTTATGAAATGAATACATCATACATAACTCCCACAAGATGTAAAAGGCACTAAATACAAGTTATATGCCAGTCACTGAGTTGCTGGACTCGGATAAGCCACGATGCTTACTTGTTTAGGAACTGTTTTACACACTTTGTACAAGCATAACCCACATGCAAAGCAAAGCATAAACCTTTACAACACAAACAACACGCAGTTGTGTCCCCCTCCCGATCTCAGTGATTGGGGATAGTGGCTCCTGCTTGGGCACAGGATCCACATGGTGCTGTGGAAGTGCTGCTGGTGACACTCAGGACTTTCGGGACTTTTCTCTTTTGGAGAACTGCTAATTTAGGGAATGGTGGAGTTCAGCTGTATCAGGAGCAGTCGAACTGCATCACTATGCATTACATCTCATAGCAAAATACAACAATACCAAATATACTGCAATAATTGTGAAGAAAGAAATGGAATGTTGTGTGAAATGTCGTTAGATGACCTGGTTGTCATTTATGGTCCTTCTCCCCATGCCTGGTGCTGGGAAGAGGGGAATATACCTACAGCAGCAGGGAGTAGAAAGAATGCAGGAGGAAACAAGCACTCTCATTTTAGCAGTTTCCTAAATTATTAACACAGTGGGATTTATTTTTTTGTTTTGTTTTCTTTTTAAAAATTGTGTGGGTAACTACAGTCCTACAAAACCCACACTGGCCAATGACCAAGCAACTTAGAAAACTGAAAAAGACAACTCCTCTCCCAGAGTTCTTGCTCTGGAAGGAATGGAAGCCAACCGAAAGACAGTAAGTTACTGATGGAGACAGAAACACGATGTTAGTCAAAATCTGACCTTTAAAGCCAAATGTTACATTATTGATGCAATTTTTTGTCCTGTAAAAAACACATTGTTAACCTTCTGTCTGGCTTTGTGGAAAGCAGCTCCCCATCCACACCTGTGAGTGTCCCTTCTAAGTCCAGCATCCCGTGTGCATCTCAAGAGTGATGCAAAGCAGCATTTGGCTGAACAACCCAATTACAGCCAACAAAGACATATGGTCAGATCTCAGGCCCATTAAAGCCAGAGGACTGTTTTCCAATAGCCTGGAATGCTGCACAGTTGCATCAGATCTCCTGGACGTTTCTGGCTCCCTAATAAGAGCCTGATTCTGGGATGTGAAGAATGTCTGGGTGAGTTCAGCTCGTCAGTGAGAGCACCAGTTGCTTTCATCTCCAGAGTGTCCTTACTTGAGGATGAAACCCCTCCCCAAGCTTTGCTCTCCTCCGCAGGAAAATGGAGGAAGAAACTAATGGATTGAGTTGATCACAACATGATGGGTACAAAGCATCCACCTGAGAACAGACCTTCAGAGCTGAGTGAGAAACCTGGCGTTGGGTAATTATGTCACAGTCTAATGTTTTTTGTATTTTTAATTGAAAGAACAAAAAAACCCCAACTTTCTTTGCATCTTCAATCCTTGGTTCTGGCTAAAATTTGAGGTAAATACAGTTGTTTCAGTGACTACAACTCACCCCAACAGAGGCTAAAAAGCAAACAAATAAAGCAGGCAAACTGACCCAGGGAAAGAGAATTCTACCCTAGTAAGTAGGTTGTCTGGAGAAATCCTGGACATCAGACAAGAAAACAGCTGCTGGTACATTATAAAATAAACAAATTCGAGTTTGTTTAGCAATGACATGTGTTTTCAGTTTGGATCTAAAACGTGCCTGGGGACAGCATCTTCAGCAGTCTGATCTCTGACAAGATGTTCCTGCTCTGAGTGGCAGCCAGAAAAGCACATGTGTCATCCAGCCATGGAGAAGGGGTTTGTATTTAGGAACAGGCATGTGTCAGAAATAGAACTCCATTCTGCCAGCAGTAAGGGCAAAGATCCGCAATTCTGCAAAGGTGCTTGATGTCAGAAAGCGGAGAGGAAGATTAAGTGAACGATGAGAATGAATGGACTAAGTTTAATTTAGCTAAAAAAACCATGGAAGCAGGAGAAGGAAACAGGTCCAAAAAGTGCCAGAAAATGTCAGCAATTCCTGTGGGATCAAGAAGAGAATAAAAAAGACTGGCTGAAATGCATCCCAGGTTGGCTGTGACCAACTTGTGATTGTGTGATGGCTTTTTGGTGGGGCACAGGAGAGGAGTTCTGCAATCTCAGTCTGCCTCCCACATTGCAGAGCTACCAAGAGAAGCTGATGCTCACTCAGACCCTTTCCAATACTCTCTGTTACCTTCTCACACATAGATGGGGATTATCTTAAATGAAAATTCAGCAAGAGAGCCTAGAAAAGGTGTGTTGTTGCTGCTCTGGCAAATCAAGAGTGTCAGTCTCTGCCAGTGGCACCTGATATTATTCAGACATATATATATATACACATATTCAGTCACTACCACATTATGATCTCTAAAAACAATGTTCAGCAAAGACAAAGAAATCCTGAGTTGTCACAAGAGTGAGAAACTCACAGGTTATTTTAAAAAATATTTTTATGAGGTCTTTGTGCCTCTCAGCACATGAGAGCTATGAAAACCTGTGCCACTGTTTTGTTAAAAGTCTCTCTCCAGGGATAAAAAGTAGCTGTTTACAACATGGGAAAACTGTAGAGCGTTAGATCAGACAATGGCAAGAAAACGTTTCCTCCCTCCCAGCTCAGAGGAAAATTCACTATTTAATCAAACATTTACCACTTCTCATGAAGATGGAGCAAAGTTTTTAGGTCTCCAATAAAAAGACTTTAAACAATCTCAGACAGCAGACACACTGCACAAATAATTTCACTGAAAAGACGCCTTTTCATTAGTGTTTCAGGACAAGGTTTTGAATCAGATCTAAGCAAAAATGAACTCATTACAGCATCATTTGTGTAAAGACAAGGCAAGAGATGGGATGATGGGATTAAACAAAGAACACTAAAATCTTGCATCTTTTTCCTTCTTCTGAAATCTGAACAACTGACATGAGACGGACTTGGCTTCCAGAAACATTTCTAATACAGTATTTTAAAGATAAACATTGCTACTGCACTTTTTCAAACACACAGAGTACACTCAAATAGATGGAACAACCGTAAATATTTCAACAACACTTTCCTTTGCAGGAACTCCTTCAAATCCCAAACTCTTCCCAGGAAAATTTCATAACCTCTTGCAAAACCATGTAATTAAACATAAGATGCACACGCGCCTCATCAGCCCCCTTGGAAGCCAGAAGAGATGTTTGGTAGGTTTATTTTCTAGCTCCTGCTATTTAAGAAAGCTGTGCAGTAAATAAATCTCACAGGAGAGCAGGATGAAACAGAGCCTTCGCTCGGGTTCCTCTCAAGCTTTAACTCCGACACGTCGTTCCTCATGGAACCAGCTGATGCTGAAGGGTCCGGGATGGGTGTGAGGGTTGACCCTCAAGCTCCAAGGGGAAGAATGACCCCAGCCGTGCCTGTTCTGCACTGGGAATACCCTCACAACTCTCAAATTCTTTTTCAGGAAAGCAAGAGTCTCCCGTGGCCCTGACTTACAGCAAGCAATAATACACCCCAAACCAGACCACGCTGTCTGGAGAAATCTGATACCAATTTTGCTGTTCCAGCAAGATTATTTTATTACCATGAACACAATATGGAAAGACATTTCTAGGTGTTGATGGCTAGAAAAAGTTTCACACAAGCACTGGAATTTTTCTTATTTTCTTTTTCACATAAGCAGAAAACAGATTGTAGGATTAATTAGCAAAATGATACAGGACACGATAGTATATGTATCTATAGATATATATACTATAGTACTATATAGTATATATATAGATATGCTATATCTATAGTGCTATATAGATACATATATGTATACTACTGTTATTGAGATATGTATCATTATAGATGCAGTGGTTTTTATATGTAAAGAATATTCATAATTATATACTACAAAAATAATATATACTAAATATATAGTACTACAAAGTAACACAATTTACTAAGACATAGATAACCTATTTAAACCCAAGAATATGCCGTGCAATAAATGAAGGCTGCTCTCTGTTCTACAGGCAAATATGGAGCACAGAGTAAACAATTATCTTACACCAGGATGATCACTTTTGTAGGGCTACACATGACCAAGATCTAAAGCTAATTCTGTTACTTTGTCCCTTACAAAATAAAGCACTGACCGTGATGTTCACGAGTTCCCAGACTTGCCCCCCATGCAGAAAGGACCATGCAGCAAAAGGCAGTCAAAGATAAGGCATAAAGAAATAGAGTTTCCAGCCTCCTGTTCAGCTTTTTGGGGTCCCCCTCAGCTCTAGAAGGCTGAACGTGAAGGAACATCCATAGGTAGCTGTGCTATAGTCCCCAGAGCTTCACATTTCCCTCAACATTTTGGCAGCAGAACAGTCCAGTGGTCAAAGCTGTTGTCCAAACCACCCAACAGCTGAATTCTACCAGGCGTGGCAACTTCCAGAAAAATCATGTGCAACTTAGAACCAAAGTCCTGACAGTGTGGTTGGAATTAACAGCAGTCCCTCTCAAAAAGGAGACCGTGGGTATGTTTAAGTGGTATGTTGGCACGCTGCACAAGTTCTTTTCGGGTGCCAAGTGTTGGTGTGTTCGAGGTTTTCACCCCAGTGGTGGGCAGGAAAGTTTGTCCCAGTGGGGATGTCAGACAGGAGGGTGCACACCAGGCTGCCAGAAACAGCCCCACAGGGTGCAGGATGGGTGCCAGACTTGGTCCAAAGGTTATTACATCCCCCCTCTCCCTTTTTTTTTAAATATAAACCAACATATATATTTCACTGAGGAGTATCAGAGCAATAAAGCAACCCAATTCAGAACCGCACTGTAGTTAAGAAAGACTAAAATTATACTGCGCCTCAGAAAATGCTGTAGCTTCTAAAATGTTCATAACAGCAAGACTTTACGTACCCGAGGACAAGGAAAACTGAATACGAAAGCCAAAATACCTGTTTCCAAACTGCCTCGTGAAGAAGCAAATGGATTTCCTACCAAACTGTGCTCAGAAGTGCGTGCTGTCTGGGGTAAAAGCAGTGTTATCTGGAGTACTGTCATAACTAAATGACTGCTTTAATAAACTCAGAGTGTTCGGCTCCTCCCTTCTCCTCTGCCTCTTGATTGATTATTTAGTGAGTCTGGTGCTAGAGCTCATAACTTTCAAAATTCTTTCAAGTTTTTTTGGGTCTTTCTGATCAAAGAAATGTTTATGTATCCTTCCCATACTGTGTCTCTTTAAACCATTGGCTTTTTCAAAGTGGAGGTTTTTTTTAACACCATAATGTGATGTACACAGAGAGGTAAATGATGTCAGAATCCTTTCTGCCCCAAACCAGTCTGTAAATCTTCAGAAAAGCAAAGTTCATGGGTGCATTTAAAAGGGGCACAATCTGTTTGTGCTTAAAAGAAAGTCCCCCTTTTTTTGTGTGTGCAGAATAACAATGCCAGAATGAATTATTCCAAAGAACTGTTGCCATGGTGATGCCATCAATAACATCATTTTCTGCATCCTTGTCCTTTAAACACATAAGGAACGCAACAAGCATTGGTAAATGTGAAAAAAGAACAATTACCTTTTCTCTCTCAACAGCAGAGGAAGCCTTTTTTTCACCTCATCAATAGAAAATTATGTAGAAAGGAATAATAAAGACTGTTACAAGAAGCACCAAGAAGCCTATTAGTGACAAAGGCTTTTTTTTCCCTTTCCATGAATAATTACAGCTCTTCAAGAAGAAATCAGCCCAGGCTAAGGACCCTTTGCAAGCTTTAGATGGTAAAACAAACATTTGACTATACAAGGATTTCCCTTTCATGTACCTTTCCAAGGAAAAACAACTAAAATCCAGAGTGAAATGAGAGAGAGAAAACCCAGAGAAACATCTGCTGCAATTAAATTTACAGAACCCTGCACATTCACCTAAAAGACTCCTAACAAAAGCAACTAGATTAGTGACAGAATCAATATAAATTTCAAGCCAGCAGGTTAAAGCTGTCTGTAGTGGGAAACTTGGGCTTTTTAAGTTGTGTAATAACAGGAAGCTATTCTGGTTCTGTACAAATGGGGGAAACAGGAATTTCAACACTAGATGTGTTACCAAACAGCTGGAATACACTGTTCAGTTTAAAATCTCGCTGGCCAAAACGAAATGGTAGATGCACTTACCACACAAAGTCAGTTCATAAATAATGGAACCTTCACCAAAGCAAGATGGGACTGCAGGGATTTTTAAGAGTCATATAATTAGCAAGCTCTTCCTGAAACGTTACACTTTCGCCCTGACTGATGGCAAAAGGGACGTGCTGCTCAGTGTTTTCCACACACAGGAAAGGTCAGTGCATTGTGCATTGCTTGTTTATACCTTTTGGACCTTTCCCTACACGCCTATACTAGGGCAGAGGCTGGAGATAGGGAAGGGGAAAACCTCCTGCTCCCTTCTCCTTGCCTGCAGGTAGTAAAAGGACCATAAGCGAGAGGAAAGTGTGCAGGACAGGAGGGATGTTTGCTGAAGATGGGGAGCTGATAAGCTCAGACATCCATGTCCCACAGGGTTAGACCAAAGGGCCATCAGGGTTAATGACCCCAGAGATACACAGCAGAAGCCTTTAACCAGGTTTCAAGCAGTAAAACTAATCTATTAAACCCTTCAGCGGAATCAGAGTGGTCTACGAGTAAAAGATAATAACTTAATCATACGGCTGCAAAGTTTGAGCCAGTCAGGAAAGGGAATTCAAGATGCTTGAATGTTTTCCTGCACACATTATTGTCTTACACTGTCCTTTGGTTTCTCACTGCTCGTCTCCCTACCTCTGAAGTGAGAGAACGCTCGCTCACTTTGGATAGGTCCTTCAGCTCTCCACTTGTTACTGTGCAAATCCTGGAGGAATTGTGAGCCACTGAGGATGAAAAAACATATGGAGGTGGCGGGAGCCAATTCCTTCCCTTTCAGTTTTAGAGCTCCTGCAATGTTTCAAAGGATTCTGCTCTTCAGCTCAGTTTGAATGCTGACACTGACTGGGTTCTCTTTAGTGGGAAAAAGAGCTTCCAAACCCTTTCTAGATTTCAACACACTTAGGAATTGCCTAGCAAGCTCCGAGGAAAGTCCTTAATAGAGTAGTTGATGGCCTAACTCAGCTTGTCTGAGGGGCTATTCACCAAATTCCCCAGAAAACAACAATCAGGGAAATCTATTTCTCAGTATCCAAACATTACCCTTCCTCTCTGAAGCCCAAGGAATAAAAGACAAATTAGAAAAAGAAGGGAATTATGATTCCCTTCCCGTCTGATTTGCCTGAGACTTGGAACAAAAACGTCCACTTTTGTAATTTCCAAGCTTGACTCAACAGGCTGAAAGCTGGATGGTAATTCCCAGTTTCCTGGTCCCTCAGATCAACGCTCCTGCGTGGCTGTCAGCAAACCAAACCAATTGTTGTGAAGGATTGCTGAGAGTCTCTTGAACTCCTCTGAGATGCTTTCAAGGCCACTGGAAGTTTATATGCTTAATTTATGGAGTAAGTATTAAAAGTGTACATGTGTTTTATTAAGCAACAGTTTGTTAACTCTGCTGAACTCTGTGGCTGAAAGGACACTTAGTAATTTTAATTGCCTGTAGGTTACCTCAGAATGCATGCAATACCTAAGGGTCACTTCAATGGGAACACGTTCTTATGCACATCTTTGAGAAAATCATCTTTGATTTTTATTCTGAAGAGAGAAAAAAGCTTGTGAAATGAGACATCTTAAAAAGACATGTCACTACTTGCAATATTATTCTCCTTCATCAATAATTAAAAAATAATTTCAATTCCTTACAGTAATCAGGCATTAGCTAAATCATTCTCTTCTTCTGTCCCCTGAATCCTCAGATGGAGTTTCCTCCATTGGATCATGTAAAATTTTATCATTTTTAATGGAAAAGCAGAAGGAATGATGTAAAAAATTAAACTCCCCTATGCTAACATATTCAAAATCCCAATGGTACTTCTCAAGAGAGAAAGATCTGTCCATTTTAGGAATGCCTGCAGAATGGAAACCTGAAGATGAGCCCTAAAGAGCACCTTTGTGACTATTTAGAATTAATAAAATTTTCACTGTGGCCGGACTACCCCAAAAAAGCAAACTACATCGTGCCACATCCTGGTTAAAACTCCACTTGTTTTCATGGCCCCTGCAAGACTCATCCACCCCTGCATGACCACCATTTCTACTTGAATGGGGGTGTTTCCCCCACACTTCACTTGCAAAAGTATTTTTAAAATGTTCTCAAAGACAGCGCTGAAAAGCTTTAATGACATATTTTTTTGGCCATGACCTGCACAACAAAGGCATGTCTTATAGCTGCTCTTTTATTACAGTGGAGGTAACAGGGTTGACTTTCTGTGACACATCTTTGCTAAGGAACTTGCCAGATCCTTGGCTGAGAGAGGGATTAAAGTTCTAAGTGTGTGGGCATTGCTCCGATGGAGAAAGCAGATGAGAGATGGGTCCTAGGGAAGAGGCAAAATAAGGATCTGAAGGAGGCCAGACAGGCATGAAGGGACAGTCAGTCACTGTCCACAGAGGACATGAGTAATAATGCTGGCAACAAGGCATATAAACCACCAGGAGAGCAGGTCTGGGTCACAGCCCCACGTGGAGAAGGGAAGACAAGTCCCATAAAGGGAAGAAGCAAAGCAAAGCTGTTTCTGATGACATGATCTAGCGTGGACATGGAGCAGGGAAGGCAGCCTGCTGGACAGACCAGCAAGTTACACTCCTTGGACCATTTCCATTAGAAAGACAGGAAAAAAAACCCCAAAAGAAAACATTGAAAAAGTGGGATAATGGAGAAATAGACAGAAAGGCCAGCAGACAGAAGGAGTCATTGTGTACAGCTCTCAGGCTTGCCAGGAAGAGTTGTGCCACTCAGTTTTATTGCATGTTCTTCAATGACATTTATATGACAATTGCTTACGTGGCACTAAAGCTCTTGGTTTGGGAAGATGTATGGTTTTCAGGCTCTCTAACAGAGTTTTGTGGGAAGGCTTGTTTTCCTCTACTCCATTCTCACCACAGCTCTGTGTAACCAGGCTGCCTGTGGGGTGACATCAGGCCAAGGGAACACTGTGGGCATCCCTCTCTGCCTCCGGCATAAGGACCATCAGTATCCAGCAAAGCGGAACACTGGAAACTCTGCAGGTTTAGAAGCAAAGTGCTGGGATACAAACAGGACTTTTAGTCTCCAGGTGCTATTCTGGGTGAGTTTAGCATTCTTGAGTGCTTATGAAGTTGAGTTCTTTGTGTGTTTAACAATATGTTTCTAATCAGCCGTGCTATTACCGTAATTTAGAATAATCTGCAGACCTGGAAAGTTCCCACAGGGTGTGGGCTGCGTGCCCTTCTAATAGATGCTTGGGTTTGGGTATCAGAATCACAGGATATTCCGAGTTGGACCCACAAGGATCACTGAGTTCAGCTCTTAAGTGAATGACCCATATGGGTATCACTGATGGGCTTTTTGTCTACACTCACTGAAGCAATGAAAGAGACAGAGAACATGCACTTGGACCTGACTTCAAATTTAAAAATCTAATTTGACGGTGGTAATCCACATCCTTAAAAATGACAGGGTACCATAGTCTGAGTTAAACACAACATAGGCACAACAAACTCCAGTCACCTTCCCTGGCCAGCCAAGGAAAGGGAACACAAGGCTGCTTTAGGATGTGGGTGTTGACCACATTGAAAGTGCTCCCTTTTTGTGTAGAACTTGTTGTGCCAAAAGGAATGAAGGAGATGGGCCAAGCGGTGTGTGCCACCAAGCAGAGCTGGGAGCACAACCCCCTGAGCCCCTCAGAGATGCTACAGGAAGCCTTTCTTCTTCCCCCTACTGCTTTTACAGCCCCTCCCTCCCAACCCAGACACGCAGTTTACAGGTCTGGCACAAGTGGCAAGCACTGCCCCAGCCCAACAGCACTGCCCAGCACTGGGAAGCCAATTTACACTCTTTAGAACATGCTGCTCCACAGTGATCCCACTGGGTTTCCATGTTCAACTTCATGGCGTGAGCAAGGGGAGAGTTTTCCTCCCATCTCCTGTTATGAAACCCCACTGGCAGCTGCTCCATTTCCCCCTCCATTATGGTAATTGCCAGATTTCATAAGTACTGACAGGGTTGCTATGTTACTTTTGACCCTGAGTCTTGTCTTCCAGGTCTTCCCCCTTGCATGCAAGTTTTACTAATGTCAATGGCTTATGAAAAAAAAAAAAAAAAAAGAAATCTGACTTATGTTAGGTAAAACTACATAATCTTTTAAATAAATAGTACTTTATAAAAGGCTTTGCACTAATGTGTTTTTCTAAGATGACATTTGCACATACATTCCTACAAAATAGGAGTTTTTAATGAAACGTTGAGCAAGCTTACATTGGTAATTTAGAAGCCATTGCTCTTTGCATGGAATTTATGGTGTTGCAAGAGCCTTCAAATCCAAAATGACAGTACAACACAATAATCACTGGCAGTCTCTTTACTCAGCACAGAACCACCATTTTATTTCCACATGAGTGGAAAGATCTATTATCAATGGAAAGTATTATATTCAGTACAATATTGACTTACTTGGTTTTATAACAACTTCTCAGAGTTTAAAACTGAAGAAGTCAAGTTACTTTTCACCCTCTCAGACAAGGTCAAAGGCCTCAAGTGATAAACTTCATTTTCTGGGAGTACGGATAAATTAATGTGCATTCTTATGCCATGCAGTGACATGAGGAATCGTTGTCAAAGAGAAAATCCAAAATAGAAAAGGTACCTAACTTAGCCAAAGTTTTCTACCATTATTGAGATTGCTTGTGGATATTGATTGTGAAAGATAATAAAAAGCGTCTTAAACACATCAACAACAAAGGGAGAGCCAAGGAAAAGCCCCATCCTTTACTGGACAGAGTGGGGAACATCATCACCAAGGAGGAGGAAAAGGCTGCGGTATTTAATACCCTCTTTGCCTCAGTGTTTAACAATAAGGCTGGTTATCCTCAGGACAGCTGGGCCCCTGAGCTGGCAGACAGGGCTGGGGAGCAGAATGGACCCCCTGTAATCCAGGGGGAGGTTTAATTGGTGCCCTGCTGTGCCTCTCAGACACCATGGGACCGGCTGGGATTCATCCCAGGGTGCTCAGCGAGCTGGCAGAAAAGCTCACCAAGCTGCTCTACACCATCAGTGACCAACCAAAGGCCGGACTCAGTGATCCTCAGGGTCTTTTCCAACCTTATGACTGTTCTCAGCACTTTCAAAAGTTGTCTAACTGGCAGGAACTGATGCCCAGAAGTTTCACCTGAGCATGGGGAACAACTTCTGACTGAGCTCTGGAAGAGGCTGCCCAGAGAGGGTGTGGAGCCTCCTCAGTGGAGATATTCCAGAACTGTCTGGACACAATCCTGGGCCATGTGCTCTGGGATGACTCAACTTGAGCAGGGAGGTGGGACCAGAGTACCCGCTGTGGTCCCTTCCAGCCTGATCCATCCTATAATTCCAAAGAGAACAAAGTTGTTTGAAGAAAATTAAATAGCATTGTTCTCACAGTAAGGCTGGTTAAGTCAGTGATTTTAAATGCTACTTCTCACAGCAGAAATACTCCTTCCCAGAAATCTCTAAACCAAGTGGATCTTACAAGAACAAACAGTAAACCCACATTTGAGACTCAGATTACAGTAGCAACTCCAAAGAAACTAAAGGATGTGAAAGTGGCAAGTCTGTATTTTTACAATTCATCTCAAAGACTTTGTCTAACGTAGGAATGTCCTGTCTGGACACTCTCCCTGCATGCTCAAGGGAGAGAAATAAACTCCCCTAGAACTCAGATACTCTCCTGGAAGTGTGACACTAAATGCAAAGACAATGTTTCTATTCCTCAATTCCCTCAACCTCTTAAAAGAGAGCTGGTGAACTATAGCCTGGCCAACACAAGGTCAGAGGAATGTCTTTTGAGAGATGATTAAATACATTCACTGTGCTGGGTAACAGTCTTACATCATGTCAGTTTAATGTCTCACACACAACAACTGCTTCAGCATCACTGACCTCTTTGGTTCTGACTCCATGGACACATGAGAGACAAATTAGAAATAGTATAGCTGGTTTCATTAAATAAAGCAAGACACTTGTATGGGCCACGAGTGAGAAGGAAGGCAGTCTGTTTCCTGGTCAGACATCCTGTCTGTGGCAAAAAGCACACATGACCAGCTTCTCACAGAATCACAGAACAGTTTGTGTTCCAAGAGGCTTTCAAACTCATCCAGCGCATAGTCCCTGCAATGAGCAGGGACATCTTCACCTGGATGGGGCTGCTCAGAGTCCCCTCCAACCTGACCTTGAATGTTTGCAGGGATGGGGCATCCACCTCACTGGGCAACCTGCCCCAGTGTTTCACCACCTCATGTCTTCCTTATATCCAGTCTGAATCTATTGCTACTGAAACCATTACCCCTTGTCCTCCTGCAACAGGCCCTGCTAAAAACTTTGTCCCCATCTTTCTTATAACCCCCCCTTTAAGTACTGAAAGGCTGCACTGAGATCTCCCACACGAGCCTCCAGGGAGGCTTCTCCGGGCTGAACAACCCCAACACTCTCACCCTGTCTCCACAGGAGGGGTGTTCTGTGCCTCTGATCATTTTTGTGGCCCTCCTCTGGACCCGCTCCAATAGACCCATGTCACCCAACACTCTTTTAATACCACAAGGGAAAAAAAAAAATCCTTGGACATCAATTTGAGAAAATATTACTGAACAATCATAGACTAAGAGCCTAGAAAAGGAGTGCACACGGACTTGTGTGCATGCGACTGACCAAGACAACAACCCAGGAGATGACAACTAAAGAAAACATAGTCTGTTTCAAAGGAATATGGTTTTGTTTCCTAAAACAAACAAACAAACAAACAAACCAACCCGCACCCAACTGCACAGCCTCTGGATTACTGTGTTTCCCTTCAGTTACACCAGCATGCTCTTGTCCTGTGCAATGCGCAACACTGAAGAAAAGATGCTCATTAGCAAAAGACTTCAAACCCAGACCTCCAGCTTACAAAATACAGCAGAAAAGCTGACAAATCTACTTGCTCAGGAAGTACAACAACTACACATAGAGAATCCACCAGTGTTTTCTCCCAAACTTCAAAGTACTTTCATCCTACCGTTCTTGGTCTTGTCTGGTGACAATTTATGCCATGGTTGTGCCTCACCCTTCTGTGTCTATGCAAGTACCAAGAAACAGAGGATTCAATTAACTCTTAAAGCTGTTGCCTTTTTTGGGGAAGTGTGTAGAACCCTCCTTCAGCTTTTAGGCACCACACCTGACTAGAACAAGCCGGGTTTCCTCCCGAGCTGCCCTGTACAAAGCGAGCAATAGAAGATGCAGCGCTGAGGGTGTCAGCTTTGCTGGACCAGCCCTCACAGGGCCAGGAACACAAGATCCCCAAGGAAACAGAGGGATTAAAACTACCTGCAAGGGGAGATGGATGGCATGGAAGGTTAATGATCCCTCCCCCAGGACCCTCCTGCGTGAGAGGAGGGCAGCTGCAATAGGGATGCAATGGGGAACACGAGCTGAAAGCTCAACAAATAAAACAATTGTGGGAGAAAAACCGTGACAAAAACTACTGGTTAATGCTTTACGCTGGGAGAAGGAGCAGAGAGTTCCGAAGGGTATTTGGCTTCTGTGGTAACTCCACCAGTAAATACCATAGGTAGGGCTTCACAATAATTACATGTGTTTGCAGCTCACCTGATAATTACACTCCACTGGATCCCTGAGTATCTCCCACGTAACTGCTCTGTGGTTTAGGAGATGAGATAGTCGTGTAATTTGATGGTGCTCCTCAGGGCCAGACCCTGCCATTACATGGTGCAGCCTCACCACAAATCACCACCAGAATGGTCCTCACAGAGCTGGGTTCTCTGCAATAAAATTCTGTCCCACTGAAGACCTGAGCTAGAATGCAATAAATACTTTTAAAATGCCTTTAATGCCCACCGTACATCTGAATTTTAAAATAAATGCCCACGAATGTTCCGTTCCCTTTTTAAGCATGCTGCCAATGAATTTCACTCAGATAATTTGCTGGCAAAAGCACTTGCTGAAACAGCAGATTTTATTTATGGAAAGAAGGATTTTGAGTGTATGTGAGTAAGAATTCACACCCAAGTTCCGATTTTCAGAAATGCCTTTGCCCACTCGTGGAAAAGTTATTTCTTGCAGAACCTGCACTTTTAATGAGAAGTCCATTTAAAATATAAAGAAACTGTGAATAGCTGCCCACAAAAGAAAGCTGCACATGAAGAAGAATTCAGATAAAGTTCTGCCCTCAAGGGCTGCTCTGCTGCACTGAGCACAGGAAGCCTGATCTCTGTTTCTGATCAATTCCCTTCCAGTACCCATCACCTTAACCATGGAAAGAAGTCCAGCCAATGAATCTAGTAGAAATGATAAAACACATCCACCTAACTTTTTTTCCAAAGAATAACAACATATTCTGGTCTAAAAATAATACAGTTTTTCCTTGAAATTTAAACAGATCTGCCCAGCAGAAATGAAAACCAATGGTTTTCAGTAATAAAATTAAACAGTAGAGAAAAAAGGCCACGTGAAGGAGCCTACTTTGCAGGCTTAACTTGAAACACGGGAATGTTACAGGTGTTCACAAAATAAAGCACATTATCATTCTGCAAGCAGCCAGTTGTAGCTCTGAAAGTCCAAGTGGCCTTTCTGCTAACAATGTGGGAAAACTTGTGGGGGTGTGAGACAAGCCCTTCCAAATGCTGGCCCCTCCAAGGCCATGTAAATTTGCTTTCAGGATATGGCAGTGCCTCTTTTAGCCTGGAGGCAGGATTTTTAAGCCAAAGTCTTGGAGATTTGAAGGCTGTTTATTCTTTTTTTTATGTACCAAGTGCTCAGCACAGACACACCAGAGTGAGTCCAGCAAAGAGCTGTGAATCTGACCAAGGGGTTGGAGCGTTTGACCTGTGAGAGAAGCTAAGAATCGTTAAGCCTCGAGAACAGAAAACTCAGGGGAATCTTATCCATGGCTATGAACATCTGGTAATAAAGGAGAACTAAAGAAGACTGAGCCAGACTCTACTCAGTGGTGCCTTGTGATTGGACAAGAGGCAATGGGTGCGAACTAAAAGACAAGGGAATTCCAGTGAAATACGAGAAACTCCATTTTTCCTGTGGGGATGATTGGCACAGGGTGTCCAGACAGGATGTGGAGCCTTCATCCTTGGAGATTTCTAGGACCTGGCTGGACACAGCTCTGTGCAACCTTCTCTAGCTGATCCTGCTGTGAGCAAAGGAGTTAGACTAGATCATCTCCAGAGCCGCCTTTCAGCCTCAACTTTTCTGTGATTCTGGGAAAATGATGAGATTCTACTGCCACGAGGAGCTCATGGAGCGTCCTCTTTATTGACATGGGCAAGTCCTACCGAAGCACAAATTCAAATAATAAATGTTTTGACTGCAGATCTTTAAAAAAACCCCAATGTCTGAAGGCAGCCCTGAAATGAACATATTTCACACAATACCGATCAGGCGAGAAAAACACAGCACATAAACCTGCACTCTATCTCTATATACATCTATATATCTACGTGCATTCTTATGTAAGAGGTACAGTGTGTTTTCCTCTTTCCTAGTGAGACGCTGTCACAGTGTGACCTCCTTGTAACATTCCAGTCTTCCAGCTAGGACTGGAAAGGCTGGAAAAGGACTCACTGCCTCCGGATTTAAGGGTGATAGGGATGGCTCCCCGGGATGCAGCATCTAAGGCATGGGCTGTGCAGTCTGCAGAAAGAAAAGCCAGCTGTGGGGAGTTTTGAAGTAATTTGTATGCTATTTTAGAATTAGCTTTGTAATTAGAATAAAATCATTGAAAGGGAGTGGGAAAAGACCTTTACATAGTACCCCAGTGACTCTAAACAATTCTTAAAAAGTTTTGATGCCTTTCTTCTGTCCCCAGCTCAGTGCTGGACTTCCCCAAAGAGACAAACACGGCCTGAGAAGCACAGCACATTATTTTGACTTCATTATACACATTCACTGTGAGGTGCTCTAGGGTGACAACTGCAATATAGACCACTATAATCACTATAACCACTCGTCTAGCCCAACCATCTTACACACCTCTCCGCCTGCATCCTTGTCATATCATCAGAACACCAAATACAGCGAGTGCTGCTGTCAGAAAATAATTCAATAACTTAGATTGGAAGGCTCCTTTAAAGAGCATTTGTTGAAAGCTCCAGAGTTACACTGCATCTTGCATTGCTGGGTTTTGCTTTCTGAAAGGTACCTACTTCTCAGCACAGCAATTACGAACTCTGTGATGTTTGGCGAAATGTCTTTTTTTAAGCATTTGAAAATCAGTTCTGAGGACTTTCATAATAAAACCGTCAGGCATTTGTTATGCAGTTACTGATGAGTTCATGCTGGTGACATTTGTCACTTGCACTTTTGCCACCTGAGCAACGTGCTTTTTATTTAAAAGAAAGTAAGCAGCAAAATGCACCAAATTATCTGCACCAAGGAGATCCTGAAACAGCATCATCTGAAGCACCTCTTTTCTCCCACGACCTTATCATCTTTCATTTCCCTGCTCACTACAGCCAGTGCTCCCCTCAGTGCATCCAGTCAAACATGGGGCAATTGTGCTCAGTTCGTATTTGTTTTTTAACACTTTTGTTTCTATTCCAGACCTGAAGATTTTACACACTTAAGGCTTCCCAGGTTTTCCATGTCTATCAAGTTAGTCTGAAAAAATACTGTCTCCTCTGACAGTCCCCATGCTTCTTACGCCATTAGATTATCCAAAGTCATCTCTATTGTTCATGCGGTGGAATAATATTTTTTAAAAAGACGCCGTTTCTCTGTACACGCGTGTCTAGGTATCCAGGCACGCACAGAACTGGCTCACTGGGAACCTTTGCCTTTATGACCACATAAATCTTTTTCATTAAAGTCAGAGTTATTTATGCCTAGGACTACCTGTGCTTGCACCAGACCTGGTGGGCCAGAAGAAAATGCTGCCAAGACCACAGACTAACCCAGCTCTCCAGGGATTCCTAGTTTGCCATAAGGAGTGGCTTAAGAAAGCAGTTTTTTGAAGTCTGGTTATGAGTCCCTGTGGGCCTCCTGCCTATTTTATGCAGGAAAAATCCATGCCACCTCTTTACCAGATAACCCAACAGCAACAGACAAGGGGAAACACTCTGAGAAATTTAGGAAGCTTGTCTGTGAAAACTGCAGAAGTTTGTACACCTTGCTATGTCCACTAAAGAAGAGACAACTCCCTAATATTTGGTCCTGAAGGGTATCATTCTGGGGATGAAATGTAACAGCAGACACTGAAAATACAACATTCATAAAGCCCTGAGCAAATATTTGTGCTAATGAAGGTTAAGGAGTTGGCAGTTCTGAAAACTGTAGTCCCTCTATTTATCGCCAGGCTAATTCCAGTGCAGGCAGCTGGAGTGGAAGCTTCCCTACCCTGGCCTGCCAAAGCTTTCAACCCTGACCTAAAGAGACCCTCTCTAGAAGCAAGAAATAATTAATTCTTTATGCCTGTTTGGCCCTGGATTTATTTCAAGCAAAGGCTGCCAATTCCACTGAATCTGTACACAGTGATTTTATAATACGGCCTGCAGTCAACTGGGATCTGAACTGGGACCACCTAAGTCATTCCATTAAAACAACACACTGCAGTCGGAACAGAGTGCTGGGAGCAAAAGGCCAGAGCTGTTACACACTTCGGCTTATTTCTGGAACTGGAAGGTGCTTGCAAAGTCAGGGAAAGCAAGTTGAGTCACACCTAATAGCCTTGAAAATTCCATAATAAAAATTAGGAGGAAAAGTTGGAGAGCACTAGAAAGTGGTTTGGACCTTTATACACTTTTATCATTTATTCTTCTAAACAGAAATATTCCCTGTTTCTTTTATGAAGTGAACTCTTCTTGATGTAAGAATCCACTTGCTGCAGGCATGTGGAGTCTGATGCAGCATCCACCAGTAATGAGATGTATTTCCACTGACTGAGACAGTGATTTATCAGCTCCTTTTTTATTCAGGCCACCTTTCAGAAATGGATGTGGCGGTATCTCAAAATCTGACTTTTGGTTTCTGCTGAAGGAGTACTATCTTCAGAAATTAATAAGCACTCCTGAAAATTAGCCCATCTAATGCCAGAGTGTAGCCAGCCAGACTTCCAGGCACACCTGTCCCTGCTGGAAACCAAAAATTCAAAGGGCTCCAGTTTGAAGCCCCATCCTGCCTTTTTTTTAAAGTTGTTGACAGAACTGTTTAGTAAGAGATTATGTTGAGAGACCTGCATCAGACAGAGTAGCTGCATCAGTCCCCAGTAAGTTTTAATTTCTTAGGCAGGCATTGAAACAGAATTTTTCCTGTGCTCAAAAGGATGAAGAGTTTAATTCCATCATCCCTGTGCTTTAGGAATACACCTGCCAGTCCAGAATGCCAGCTGAGAGTATAACCCTCTTAGCAGACTTGTTCCTCCTGAAGTCAGAAGTGAATTTCTCTACTGAATTGGTGAAGAACAGGCTCCTTTCATGATGTGAGTAAAAGGAGAAAGAATTCAAGTGGTACAAAAAAAAAAAATTAGTTACTTGCAAAAAATTATCTCTATCATTGGTGACATCTATTGCTGGTATATAATCTTATAATAGCTCATCATAACCTATTACACCTAATAAACAATATGGCCAAGGAAACCAACATCCTCCAGGAGAACAGCATGAATAAAAAACTCTTAGAAACGACCCAAAAACCTCAGTGTTTATGTGTTTAGTCCTGATGAACTGACAGCAGCAGTGCTGGATCCATCCCGTAACTGTTTTTATTTGCTCACAAATACACAGTTAGGTGTGACTCTTAAAAAACAAATAGGAAAATGTCATTTTTTTTATTTTTTATTTTTTTCCCATTCACTTCTGTAGTTCCTTTCTTCACAACTGATCAGGGAGTGCCCTGACAGAGGCCCTAATTCTCTTTATATGCTAAGCTACTACCAGATCCAGAACATGGCTCCATTTATTTTCCTTTCTATTGTTTGATTTCATAGACAGCTCTGCTCATGTTGACCAAAGCACCCATACGGATATCATATCAAATTATCTTTATGGAATAAAAGTAACTTCTAAAAGTTTGCAAGACAGGACCTGAACTGTAAAAGCATAACTGAAGTTGAATTCTGTAATTCAAAAGAGCAGTGACCAACACCCCAGTGCGGCTTTTTTAAGAGGTTATTTCCACCCTTGTTACTCGGCCAGCCTGGCACAGTTAACAGGTTTGCTACTTGTTTTTCCCAGCTGGTGTGGGAGCTGAGGCTTTGATCCCCAGCCCAACAGCTTCCCCCTGCCTCCCCCCACACCTCTATCCACTTCGTGCCCCAGGAAAGCAACAGCACTGCAGAAAATGGGGCACTCACACTGAAAATTAGACCATAACGTCACTTTTTGTGCAACTAAAGCAATCGTTCTTAACAGCGGTTTAATAACAACCCACCCACGCGAAACAGACTTTTGTGTCAATTAATCTATTTGGAGAAAGGCAAAGACAGTCACAGAATGGTTTTTCAGCTACACTCAAAATGTACTTTGAAACATACTTGATGCTTTTACTAAACAAGTCCTGCTTTAACTATTCAGAAATCTCTCATGCTTCACATTTTGTGTGTGTTTTCCCTTACTATATTTTCAAACATGTAATGCCACATAATCCTCAAGCAAGCAAACTCCCACTGCTTCTCGTGGCTCTCTGATGGACAGCACCAAGGATCTACAGTGGTTTGGGTTCAACAAAGCTGTGAAGAAGCACCCACTTTTACTCACTATAACACATCTGGGCTGGCTTATAAATGCTGCAAAGTTTAAATTATAGATAGAAAAATAAATGTAACTACTGAAACAAAAATACCCACAACCCAATGGGCCTCTCCTTCGCTTCCTTACATGGACCCTGACTCCAAACCCACAGTAAGCAGCAAGCAAATAAGCATAAATCACTAATTAGGAACCAGAGGAAGGGAACAAGAGGCAGAATGAGACAAACAGGAGGTGGCTCTTTCATTATTACTCCCATTATTATTCCATTATTACTCCATTCCCCGCTTTTCCCGGATAACAAAGAAATTATTTCACTCACCAGGCAGATGAGACATTTCTTCAGGGCTTTTCTTTTTAGCCTTTCTGCTGCTAATTCCACAGAAACAAACTGGTGAGTGAGCACCGACTCACACACTTGTGTATCTGACTCCCCTTTATTTCCACCCAACAGCTTTCTGATTGATAAAACCCCACTTTTCTGGACCACTAAGTGTGGACTAGCCTTGTAACACAATGCAAAGTTAGCCATGTGTATTTGAAAATGCCAGCAAACACTTTTCTATAAAAGGCTAATTTGCAAGGGTTTTGAATAACTCCAAACCGATTTTCACCACTTAAAATAAAATTTGGGGTGCAACTGAGTTTTATTTCATAATCCAGAAGGCAAATATCTTTTGATTTTACTCAGTGGGGGTTTAATTGCCACTGAGACAAAAGTGTCCTGCTCCTTGCTGCCTTAGTAGACCTATAATAGGATTTAACTGGCTTCTTTTTCAAGGATCTCCACAGCTCTTGACATTACATTGCAGTACTGAATTCACAGCAAATTCAAAGGCAAAAGGATGTGTTTGCACTAAGAACACCCAATATCCGTGTTCTGGGGCCTTCTGGAGATGTGCTGAACTCCAGGGCTCTGAACCACAGCTTTGTTAGAGTTCATACCATTCCTATCATTACCAAGCACGAATGTGGAATGACTGTTCCCTGGAGAACCTCTTCCCATTATATCCGGATGGGAGGAAGGCTAAAGCACTCGGGGGGGTTCTTTCATTTAGGTTCAGTGGATGTTTTTTGCAGTTCTCTTGCCAAAATGAAGCGCCAACAATTTAATTTAGAGACAATCAACATGACTTTTCAAAATCTGCAACTATTTCAGCCATTTTAACCCTTCCCCCTCCCCAAAATCTAAAAGAAACGCGTGCGTATTTCAAAATACTGTTTCTCTGCCCGAGTCTTCTGAATTTCTGTGACTTTGTTTACCATTCCAGATTATATAAACACAATTTTTCAAGTCTGTGACATCTTGCCTGACGCAGGTAAGAGAAGGCTACAAACCCAGTGGGGTAGAACTCAGGAGCCACCATTCCCTCTGCAGGGAGCTCAGCTGAATGTGCCACGTTCCCCTGCCTGTAAAGCAGGCACACACATCTTTTGTCTCCCTGAATGGCAAGGGAGAGTCCCAACCCCTCAGTGTCTCTGCACAGCCTGCAGAGCAGTTGACACAATAGTCCCAGACCTAAAAGCTACTGTAATACAAATTAATACCAGTTTTCCACAAGCACTTCAGCAATATGTACCTAAATACGCTTTTTGGCCGCAAAACGAATGCACTGCACTAGAGATTTTCACCACTTGTATTGCAATTACCAACGTGCAGTAACTTCTTTTTTTTTTTTTTTTTTTTTAGATCTCAGTGGTATAAAAAGAAAATAGCATCATCATGTCCAATGCCAGCTCCTCTGCTAAAATATTCATCACCTAAGTGATAGTTATGTGATTTCTAAAAGTGCAAAATGCACAAGCTCTGCCACAGGCAGGCTACGTTCTTACTTTGTTTAAACCTGTGTAGAGCAGCCATAATTATCTAAGAATGGATGGCAAAAAATGACAATAATTTTAAAGAGGCCGTATCTTTTTATTTAAGTTACGTCTAGAATTTGTTAAAATGAAAAACTAAGAAAATCTCATAACTGGAAAATGCAAGCCTAGACATCTCAGCTTTCCAAGTGGCTGCTGATTTAAAATAAAAAGCAGTCATAGTTACCAGAAAATGAAGGGATATTTATATTTTATACTTGTCACTATAGTTACAATTTGTTGTTTTTAATTAATTGCCATTTGTTATTACTGCTGTTTACATGGAAATTATGCTCATGCAAGTGTGCTGCCTATTCACCTCTCAGTCCTTCCACTCAGTCTGGAATCCACTGGGAATCCCAAAAAGCCTTCCTCTGACCATCAAACAACAGGTCCTAACCCACAGTTATTTTCTGCCTCCCGAGTGATTCTTCTTGCTAACAAAGCCACAATGAAGTTTCTTTACAGGCACAACCCCAGCAGTTCTACATAAGAAATCTGCAGAAATAAAATCAGCAAAGAGCTTCACTAGACGGGCCTGTGGATCGAGCAAAAAGTTAGGGCAACTTCTGGGGGGGGAAAAAAAGGGAAAAGAAAAATAAATAAAAAAGACTTGATGAGCAGAACTCAGGGGTGGGAGTATCAGGTAAAATCATTTGATTAAAGGATTCTGCTACATCCTCTTTTCATTCAGTAAAGGAGGTAGAATTTGTCTTATGAAAATGACCCAGCTTTTAGTGTTTTTATCTGCCCTAAAGCCTGTCAAGTGCTCTGGCACTTCCAATGGTGCAAGTTAAGGGGTTCAAGTGTCACTGTGGATGCCCCACACAAACCCAGGTATAGCAAAGGAGATGAAATTCATGCCCAGTTTTGCCTTGAAAGGCGCTGATTTAAGATGCTGCCATTTGTGCTCCTGCCAAGAAACCCTGCTCATTTCGGGCCAGCGTTCTGGAGACTCGCAGAGTGCAAACCCTGCGGCTCCAAGACACAGTTCCGAATGTTGCATGAGCCCTAAAGGAGATCCAAACGACTCCAGAACAGCCTCAGCTCCACTCTGATGAATCCCACCACCTGCTTCCAGGGATTCTCCAAGGTTTCAGGCACAACTCCTGGCTTTGCCTGGGTATGTAGGAGTGAGACAGAGCTCCTGATCTGGCAAGAAGATAGAAGATGCAGAATACTGCTTAGGCAGGGTAGGCTTTACTGCTCTTCAACAGCTGCACAAAGCACCTGTTTGTGTGTCGCTACACTCTCTTCATATTCTGACCGTGGGATTTGGGAACAAGAGGAATTCTTATTTTAAGGCAGCAAAACAGCAATCTTTCTGAGCCTGCTGTCTTTCATAGCTGCACACGGAATACCAGGGTTTATCTGGGAATTTCATTCAAGCTCCCCATGATTTCAAGGGCTTAGGGACCTGGCAATGGCCTGGATTTTTTTTCTTTTTTCTTACTGTGGTCAATTAAAGTTGCAACTTTTGGGGTTCTGCTGAAAGTTTTGAGCTTGTTTTGCAGACAAGCATTTTGTGGCATTTAGTTGCCTCTGGAATACATGTTTTTTTGAACCATTTTTAACCATGTGTCTCTTGCAACTGACTTCAGCTGATGGCCCTGGTGGTCTTTGCTAGCCATATATTGCTATATTTCTGTTACTTGTTGACTGAGCTTGCCCAGACACCAGTTCAATGAGGGGTTCATGCTAGACAAGTCCCTGGAATAAAATAAAAATACTCTAAACGCTTTGCAAGAATAAAAGATTCATTATGCACATTAAAAATCTGTAAACAGCAACTACAACTGTAGCTAAACAAAAATAACTAGTTATTAAAAACCAGTATTTCTTTTTTGCAAGTACCTTTTTCCTTTCAAATTTTCTAATCAGTCAATCAATGTAGAAATTATGTAAGATTGCATTTGTGCTAAATGAAAAACAACCCAGGGCCTCAATTTGAACGAAATTTTAGGTCTGTGGGATTTTTATTTTATTTCAAAGTATCTTGCTCTGAGACCTATTAAGACACTCGTTGTTTCAAGGCACAATATTTGATGTTTGCAAAGCGTATTAGACACTTACATGCTTTATATTAAAAAGGCAATGATTGGCTTCACAAAGAACCATACAAATACCTTTTTAATTGAAATCTTTCCATCTCCCCTGCTTTCAAGTCCCCAAAGGTACCAAGCTATGAATTTCAATGAGGGCTTTGCAAAACAGTATTTAATTAGTCCTTTTCTGTCAGCCTTTCTTCCATCACCCACCTAACCATTCTTGTTTCTACAGAGACATGTAACAGCAATTTAATGTCATACAAAAGGAGCAACATCCTCTAACAGATAAGAGCCTAAAACGTATCAGCTCAACCTAATTTTGGTATGGCCGTTTTCCAAACCCACATGGAATAGTGTCTGCTTTTATTGTGGAGGCAGCAGATCTTTAGTCATTAAAAAAGAAGGGGGTTAAAAAAAAAAAAAGAGAAACTTCTTTATAGAGGTGCAATTCTGAGGCAAAGTTAGTTTATGGCAGAGACACATCATTGCTGGAGGTGAATGGAAGACGGGGAAATGGATCATGAGATCCTGTGCACGCATCACATGGAAAACACCAGAGTGCAAGCAAGATAGAAACAACTGCTGTTGATGCTGCAGAGCAACAGTGCAGTGCTTACACATGGAGGTGATTCGGGTGCAGCAGAAGGGATGGAATGGAGTGTCAGGGCAGGCGAATTCTGCCTCAACTACACCCTGGAAACCTAAAGTTCAGCTCCTGAAGTAAACTGAGCCATTCAAGGGGGAATGTTTCTATGTGGAGACTTCACACTGATTACAGCACGACTAACAACTTCTTGCTCCGGCAGGGGTCACAAATGGAGGAAAAGGGATGCTACCAGCAAGTAAGAATGAGGGATTTTGACAGATAAGATGAACGGTGCTTATTCATACTACACCTGCCTTTTCATAATATTTCTCTTTCTTTCAATTACCTTCTTAACATGACACTAAATACATTCCGAAACCAGAAGATTAAAACAATGAGGTGTTTTTTCAAATTCTGATGTCAGGCAGAATTGGGCAAGGATGAGATAGTACCCAGAAATAAGGCCCATGAGGAAAGCTGGCAGTATCACAGGAATTGCACATCATGGTGCATCCTTCTGTCCCCGGTCTTGGCTACAACTTGGGAGTGACAATCAGGACACTAAATTTGGTAAAGAGAGAGCAGAGAAGAAAACGAAAGGAGCAGCACAAGCCACAAGACACCACAGGAGGGTGCTACACACAGTCACTGTATTCTTCTAGCAGCATGACTGTGTTTTCCATAGAGTTTAAATGCAGGAATAAGTCCTTTTCCCTCAGAGATCTCAGAATGAATCCATTTACGTACAATCAGAGACTCAAAACCAAAGGGCACCAGTTGTGTCAGCCTGAGATCTGTGTTGGTTGTAAAATATACTGTCACCTGAGGCCCACCATCATGAGGAGCAAGAATCAAATCAAATGACCCATCCAATGCAGCGAGTTTAATGATTCTATTAATATTTTACTGTGATAACACTGTGTTGGAGGGTAACTCCTCTCTGCCTCGAAACATCAGCAGCTGTTCTTTACATGCTTAGTATCAGCACATGTTCAAAAACCCCCAGGACTCTTACAATGAACCTGCTGTGTGAAGGGATATACACTTTTATGCATCAGCATGTGACAATACACTGTCTATAGGCACAATTTTACTGTGCCCGGGTGTGTTTTCTTTCACACTTCCCACTTACTTTTCAGTAGCCACCCAAACCCAGAGCACTGCACTATGTACAACACAACATATTTACCACTAATTACTTTTCACTGAGGCTGTTTACAGCCATCTCAAAGAAAAGTTTTGAACTCCTCATCCCCCTCCTCTCTCAGCAAATGACAGTCAGGTGGCTATATGGAAGCTGATGAACGTAACAGGGGCAGAAAGGATCCCAA
This sequence comes from Acropternis orthonyx, assembly GCA_035583155.1. Taxonomy (NCBI): domain Eukaryota; kingdom Metazoa; phylum Chordata; class Aves; order Passeriformes; family Rhinocryptidae; genus Acropternis; species Acropternis orthonyx. Next base: position 56,746,567 of record JAWWEU010000040.1, on the reverse strand, counting down.
GAGGTTCATTGTAACTCCCTTATAGCCCAGTGATGGTAGGAGAGCTCCCCACAGTCAGCTGATACGTCTGCAGCTCCCTGGAAACAGAAAAATTGCATATAACTTCTTCAAAGCATCTTCCAGTACAATGGAGGGTCTGTTGTCCAGCTGCCCAAGTAAGTCTGACATACCCTGCCCAGAACCCGTCTCTTCATTGCCCCGTTCCAGGGGGGCTTCTCTTCAGAGCCCTTGGATACAGAAAAAGGGACATGCTAACCCACAGGGCTCGCAGTGGAACTACTGGCCTGGGGAAAGGAAGATAATGCAAGGGAGACTTCCAAGCAAGGATCTGGAATTCTTCCTTCCCCTCCCTATTTTTTTAACATAATTTATCCTCTTCGATTCTGTCACACTCTGATGACAATCGAGTGATACCTTCCTGAGGAGTTCTTCCTCTTTGTGTTGGGTTTTGATAACTCCCTCAATTGTAGAATCATGGCTTATCTCTAGTTGGAAGGGGTCCATCAGGATTGCTGCATCCAACTCCCAGATTAATGGAATGTTGGCCAACAGCTACTACATTGCCAGTTTTCTTCTGTCATAATATTCCCTGCTCGAGGTTACCACAGCAGTTTTCTTCTCTTTACCTACATGGCAGCTACCACAACTTTGCTTTCTCCAGAAACCAGTGCTCATCACAGTATTACAGTTTGTTTCCAGGAAAAGCCAGACCATGCTGTATGTACATCCCATCCTGTCCCTGTCTTCGAGCACCTCTGTCCAGAGGCAGTGGAGTAATGCAATTTCCTAGGATCACATCTCTAAAGCGCCCTGGGACACAGCAGGATGAAAGGTGCTCTACCAAAACACAGGAAACTCCCTCAGAAGCAGCACTGTGAGAGAACAATACACACCAGCCTCAAAGTAACTTCTGGTCTACTGGTGAACACAGAAATCAAAAGTCAGTGCAACCCAACAGCATCATGCTGCAGGACAGAAGAGGGCCCAGAATGCCAGGAAATAGTGCCAGCTTGCAAGGTGAGATGCAGTCTTGCCTTCTCCTCTTCCCTCTGGTGCTACTGGCCAAATACTGATGAGAAGTGGGAACCAGGACCCAACACGGCTGTGGAACAAAGGGGCTGGTGACTGACAGCCCATGCCCCCAGAGCAGTGCCACTGGCAGGGCAGAGACACTCAGCTCGCCTGGCCACTTTGCTACTAAGGAAGCATCAATACAGAAGGTCACAAATAATTCAGCAAAAGGAGAACGCATCTGCTGCCCAGTAAGTTGTGTAGAAACATGTGTTTTCCCAATTCAAATGCCACTGTCAAAATGTCATTCCAAAGGAGAAACCTGCCAAGGAGATGCACAGCTACTCTCTCATACCCCAAGCTGGAAGCACAGAGTTAGGCAAATGTTTCCAGAGAAGCTTCTGCCAGCCTGCACTGAGTACCTGTTGCCACTACGCAATTATTTGGCAGCTAAATTTTGTTTTTAACACTGTCTGGGACACACCACGAGGAAAACCCATTCATAAAATGCTACTTTCACAGAAGACAAGGGAGCATGGCAGCAATCGGCACCACATACACTTTTTCTGTGGAAAATGGAGTTTGGATGGGAAGAAAAGGGCAAGTTCATCTATCCCAAAGCGATGCAGAAATACTAACTACTGAGAAGGCATACAATTTTTGACATACAGTTCCATAAATAAAGAAAACAGGCTGCTGGTCACCCTATATCCTATACAAATGCTGGAAATGCAAACTTGTCTGGAAAGAAGAAATTGAATGCTATACCCTGGTATGTGCACTAATTCACTAACTGCTCTGTGGCTCCAATCCAGCAAAACACTTAAGCACATGAATAGTCCCAACAACAAAGGTCTGAAAGACTGCCCATACATTAAAGTAAATTGCAATGTAGGCACAAGCCTCTCCCCTGCTTTCATTAAAACCTGCAAAACCCAGAGAACAAAATCAATGCTGCCTCCCTTGGGTATAGCAAGCAAGGAGTGGGGTCACAGCAGCCACATTCAAGGACAGCTTAGGAAAATCTATTTACAAAACGCATTTGTGTGCACAAATTTGAAATATACATATATTAGTGGTAAAACATATTGTTTTCTAAGCAAAAAAAACCCCAAACCCCATATAGGTTTGACCCTCAAAGAGCTGTTTAGACGTGAAAAAACTTCCAAACTTTTTACTGGGGTTGCTTTTATGCTAAGACAGTTTGCCACTCTGTGGAAAGGAAATATGTTGCTCTGTTTTCCCTGAGTTTTCCTTAGAGGAGGAATCTGAACTAAACGTCAGCCTGAGCCACGCAGCAATCCTGGCTTTCACAAATCAAATGTCAGGCGAGCGGATAGATAACATTTGGTGGGAGCACAAGGGAGAGAGATGAGTGATTCACAGTCTGGAAGGCGACACAGCAGGGTCCAGGTCAGGGGGACATTGAGAGGTGCTCAGAGAGGACGGATGTAGAACAGTGACGACGAATATATTGTTGTTTGATAAAAGTTCTCTGCTATCGAGATTTGCTCATTAGGGCATTACAAACACATTTCCTGGTTACCTTAGGCAACACAATCCTTTATTACCTGAGCAAGAAGGACCATTTTAAAGCACAGGTATAATTTCTGCTGTTACCGTCACCAGTATTTGCATTCTCTGTTCAAATGCTGAAACCAGCACCCAACACAGACACACAGTGAGCACATGCAGGCAAACACATCTCCAACAAAGCAGCAAATTTGATCCCATTTCTGTCACAAACAGTTAATTTTTTTTTTTCTGGGGCGCTCAGCATCAAATTTCACATGGAGGCACCTGAAATAGCAGTCCCATGTTATTAGCCATTTAAGACCAAATGCTATCACCAACACAATGACTGGAAGTCTAATCTGCAAGCTGTGCTCCAGAAATGAATGAAATGTTTACAGGGCACTAGTGGTGTGAAAAGTGGAAGAACCTGCTTCTCTCAGAGGTCTATATGCTCTGCTGGCACATTCAGGGCGAGAAGCACGCAGTGTGTACACAAACCACACTGTAGCTGTCATATCACTGCTCTTTTTCCGCGCATGGAGGCTTATTTGTCATTGCAGAACAGTTTCTTTGCCCTGAAAGCTAGCAGGCTGTCTCCTGTGCCCAGGGGACAAGATCTCAGCACCTGTCTATAGCCCTGCTACAGTGCTGCCCACTTCTTACTACCACAACAATCATTTGGGAGTAGCAGAATTGCCCTGCCAGTGTATCCTTCAGTATACTGAATTGTCTTTAATTAACTTATCACATATTGGTTTCTTTCTGGAAGATTCTTTTTACTCTCTCATAGTTCTGTGTGGGGCCTAGAGATACTTCCACAGTTTAGTGCAATGACTTGCTAATATCTTCCACAGACAGTGAAAAGTTTACAACTGCTGTACAGTTATCCACAACTTTCTTTACCTGCACAATGGTGCAAGCCAAAGAAATCATCACGATCTGCTTCCCCTCCTGATTCACTCCCTGCTGCTGGCAGATGTTCGCAGGCTCATGATGCCAGTTCAAACTCCACCGAGGCTGCTGGGAGTTTGTGGATGTCTGAACCGGTTTGATGAGGCAGAAACCTCATCTCCATTTCAGAGAGAACCCGGAGCAGTGTTCAGGCCTCTAACAGTACTGCATTATTTCATCTCAGTCACCCTGTGCACACCTCATTGGTATTCCATTTTTAAAAAGGAGCAAGGAGCTGAAGGGATTGGATGAACAGAGATGGAGATACACTGGCAGAGCTGCGCAAGGAAGCAAGCTGGACATCTGCCAGCAGCACATCTGGTCTGTACCCATCTCTGCCTTTAAGGACCTGAGAAAAGAAAGGTGAAGAAAATCCTTTGGAATCTACAGGCTGCTTGCAAAAGGTCAGCATCAGGCTGGAAACAGAGTGCAGTCAGTATTGCTGTGCACGGGTGAACATGGAAAAACAGAATTCTTCTTGATAAGCAGCTGTATTTGATTTCTATACTTTGATGAAGAGCATCAGCTAAGCACTGATAACAGACGTTAATTTGGGCGGTATTTGTTGGTGGTCAAGGTAAGCAGAAAAAAAATGGCAGTGTTTTTCTGGATATCGTGCCATATTGAAAAGCAAGGAAATCCTGTTTCTGCCTGTAAATAGGACTCGTGGAAGCCCAAAACAGAGAATAAATAGGAAACAGGGGAAAAGGGATGACATTTCAACACTCTGACCACAATGTTGCTTTTGGGACAGGTCAGCTTTGTACAGCTCAGCACAGAAGTATCTCCACCAAGTGAGTCATAATAAACACTAAGAGAAAATGAGGCCTCTGCAGGTGTTTTTAGAGGAAATGAAGAAACAAAACAATCCCATAAAACGTTTAACCAAAGGACATAAAAATAAATGTCAAGTGCTTGGAGATACATTTATTTATATTCTGGGTTAGGGCACTTGATAGTTAGGAGCAAGAAGTGACACTGATGGACATTCAGAAGTGGTACCATTTACACTCAGAGCTGGCTTAAAAATACACCCAGGGCCTGGACAACACGAAAATTCCTTTAGTCATCTAATGTCCCTCTTGCATGAAGCTAACAAGAACAATGTAAAAACCGCAGAGCTCTCCTGCTCCCCCCAGGGAGGATCCCTTAGATGCTATTAAAGTATCTAACTCCTGACTATTACAACCTGTGTTCTTTGGATTTTATTGTTTTTCTGGCTCTTTACTCTATCACAGGGCTGTTTAATGAAGCATTTCAGTGAGCTCCTGCCAGGTAATCCTCCAGATTAAATCAGAGTTCATCTGCCCAGTCAGTGGTCAGCTTCCCTGAGAGAGCACAGGAAGGACAGCTCCCTATCTCCTTCTGTGAATTCTTGGAAGACTGAAGAGCACAAGGTATTTTCAGCTAATGCCAAATGCTAAAAAGTCATGTTTAGATCTACTCAGAAAGCCTTTTCAAAGTAGATCTTCAGGTAAACATACTACTCAGGATTCAAGAGCGAGACACAGATTAGGAAAGTACAAATCCTGCTTTAAAACAGCTCATTACAGGCTTTTTTTTTTTTTTTTAATGATACGTTTTTCAGACTCCTATTAGAGCAGAGTAACTAAACACCCATTAAGCAAGCACTTAGGCCAAATGAAAGCTTTTCCTGGGAAGCTTAGAGGGAGTTCTGAAAGTGTGTAGCCTGGAGAGATGAGGAGCAGTCCTGGAGAGGAGCGGGCAGACACAGCAGAATGCTGCCCTTCAGCAGGACCCTTTGCTGTTTAGCTTGGCCTTTCCCTGCAAAGCTCCCCCAACTCTGAAAATATTTCACCGGGGGGCAGTTCAGAGACACTGCGATGAAGACACTCCTTCCACCCAGCAAATCAGGCTCTGTGTTTGAGCTGTTTCTTGTACCAGCTTCTCCTCCTCTGGACGTCCCTGGATATTTGTGCTGCAGAGCAAACACAGCAGCCACCCATGGAGGCACACAAGGCTGCCTAACCACCAATTCCACGGAGTGCCAAGGACAATACCCTCCAGGTCTAAATGTTTCAGATGGTTTTTTCCCCTATGCCTTTTTTTTTTTTTTTCTTTTTTGAAAAATACATAATTATTATTATTATTCCAGGAAAATCAGCTACTTCCGAGAACTAAATCTGGTTTAGTGGAAGAAAAAACTTCTGTCAAAAATAATGTTGACATTTTAGTGACTTGTTCAGGTGGTTGGATTCCACCTCAGTTTTCAGAACCTCCCCATTTTCCCAGTGTCAGCTTGGCTGCCTTCCCAGCACAAAGGCACAGTGCAGGGGCTCGTCAGGCATCCTGAGTTTCAGAAAGAAGCCACGCTGCCTGGCACCCCCAGAAACTGTTCAATTTACAGCATCGAGCCAGGAGAGAACAAAAAGAACAGAAAGTGTGGGAAGGAAAGGCGGGAGAGAACAGGATTTGCAGGACGCACTGTTACCCACCCGGCTCCCTGTGCTACACTCTGACCTCCAAACGTGTACATCAATTACTGATGTTAAAGTGCAGCAGGGATGAAAGAAGGGAATGAAATGCCAGACCCAAAGAATGGGGCTCAGGGTATCTGCATTCTGTTCGTGGTAGGAGCATACACAGAAACAGACCCTCGGTTTAACAAAACAGATTTGGTGAGATCAACGCATTAAACTTCAGTGCTCTGTCAAATGAGCTCCTCACAGCTTTTCTGGGAAGGTCTTGTGATTTCCACAGCCTTCCTGTGTAACTCTAGGCAAATTATTTAACTTTTCTGGCCCCCATGTCTGTAAGTTACAGCACATGGCATAATAGCTCCTATTTCAGGGGGGGGTTTGGACTCCTGAGGTAGGTTTTGTAGACTCCTGCAACATCCTCTAGTGAATTAATGATTAGAAAAGCAAGTAACCAGGAGTTCAGTTCTGAAGCAGGCAGACTGAGAAACACAGCACAAGGGCAGTTCACATCCTGCTTCCCCATCTTGGCATTTGTAGCCTTACAAAGAAATGTCACTTTAAATAACCAGTTCTCATTACACTAAATACTGAAATGCCAACCCTGATCATGTGGATTTCTGTCAGAAATTAATGTTTTAGCAAGGAGGCTCTTAGCTTGGGCGTGTCTAGTACTTTGCAGTTTGATATGGATTGAAGATAGCAGCTCTTATATTATCCTCAGCCCATGTGAACTGTAGGCAGAAAATCTGCCAGCTCCGCTAAGTCACCAGTGTAACACAATGCTTGCAGCACCAAAGAGGATACCCTGGGCTTACACCGCATGTGCAGTGATTTAGTGAGCTAGAAACACAGAGAACAACTTTTAGAGGAGGTGCTCCATATCAAAGGGGGCCAAAAGTGCTGTTGCTTTTACCCAGAGGCGAATGCTTTACGTTGGAACAAGAGAAGAAAGCTTATCTGCAGCTTCTCAGCATTGATAAGACAGGGACAGCCTTTTGAGAATCATCTGTCCTACTCTGCATCATGCACAAAATGCAGGTTAATGGATTTGCTGCAGAGCTCAGGGCTCTTATCAATAGTGAACGTAGTCCAGAGAGTAACTCCAAGAGCACACAGTGCTCCCTGTCACACTTAATACCCCTGTTTCTGCATTTCTTGGCTCCTGGGAGAAGCAAAGGAGTTGAACCCATGCAAGGGTGTCATCCTGACCACTTGTGTGTGGTTGCAGGTTGGCTTTGCAATCTCAGTTTCTGATACATTCCACTGAGGGGAAAAAATAAGATTCCAAAGACACTGCTACTGTGACTGTACTATGTCTGCAAAGTGGTTTATACAGGAGAAGAGTTACCTAAATGAAAGGAAACTCTAAGGGAGTGGATACTGAAATGTCACTAGTGAGCCACGGGACTAAGGAAAGGGAAGGATGGATTTTTGCCTTATGCTGCTCCTCACCTTTCTTTTCATTTTCAATCTGTTCTTCTCCACCTCATTCCCACTTGGCTGGCTGTTTCTCTTCCTCCTTTTCTGTTTGCCTGACATACCTCTGTCTCATTCCCTTCTCCCTTTGCGCCCCCTCTTAAAAATATCTCATGGTGCTACTACAAAGTTCCTGCCATGAAAGCATTCACAGTGACTTCCAAGACATGGAGCTTAACAAAGCAGGCAAGTACTCTTAGGCTCAAAATACGCACAGCTATTAAATACAAGCATCTTCCTTCTTATTTCCATTATTTCAGAATAGTTCAGAGCAACCTCAAACATCACTACACGGAACTGAATAATTAATGGAATTCAGGAAATGTACACACCACATAGAGGAGGCTAACAGTATATATCAACAGGTATTTGGTACTCGTATCTTGGATTTCTACTGGTTTATAACCAGAACACACATCATGGTATCAGCCTATGGAGCTCCTGCTGGATCACATCTCTGAGATTTGTCAGGAAGAGCAGGAAAGAGACACAGTGCCTGTAACATGGCCTGTGCCTGACTTCTCTGCAGAGCAAAAAACATGGTAAAAATACATGGAGAGACCCACAGTGAGCACAGTAGGTAAGTACAATAGGTATGGAAGATGCTGAGCATCCTCACACAGCGTTCAGAGCACGCCCTGAATTCAGAGGCAGACACATCACAACAAATACAATGCATGGCACACTTTACAGAGTCCATCTGTTGTGTGCATCCATAAATGCAAGCTTTTCCCCCAGTACTCTCTGCCTTAATATTCTTCCCAGACCTTTCTCACCTGATGTTTCAGTCAACTGGATGCAGGAGACGCCTTTAAAACCACGTCAGTTCTTTTATTTGCTATAATCTTGCTATTCCCAGAGCAGACACTATGAACAGAACATTGGTTCGCTTCCAGTGCTATTGAACGATTGAGTGTGAAAGCTGCCTTTGCATATTTTCTCTTTTTAATTTTTTTTTAATGCACTGCTTTCCAGGGTGTTTTCCCAGTGGTGTGTGCAGCCTCCCCACCTTGTCAGCGCTTCCAGTGGAGCTGCTGAGCCATGGACTGGTCGCTGCCCTTTCTGTCACACAGGTGTGGAGAGAGTTTGGACCTGATTTACAAACCCCCTGCTCCCCCTGACAAGCTGCCTGGCTGTCATGCTGCTGCAACTCTTCCCAACACATGCTTCCTTGAACCTCCAGCTTCATCTTCCCCTTTTCCACAGAAAAAGGCATGAGCAACGGAGCAGGAACAACTACCATTAAACTGTTTCAGATCCCTGCTTGTTGAGGAATTATCTGCACGTCCTAGTTTGTCACTGAGGCATATTCCACTCTGCATCTGCTTTTACTACTGTTCAAGCACTACATGCATGTGACTTCCAGATTACCTACCAGCTAATGTTTCCTAGCACATCTAGGCTTTACTTTCTCTTAGTATTATTTTATCTTCTGTTTTCTTCTCAAAATAAATCTGCTACCAGAACAGCTTCTGCACAACAGACTTTTGGTGACATGCTGTTGTTCCTGAGTGTTGGGAGGTTTCTCCTTTGAGTTTCAATAAACTCACCTCTATTGTACCCTGTTGACTGGTTGGTTCACTACTGCATTCAATCTCAGCTGAAGCAAAGCAACTCAACAAAATTTGGTTCTCCTTCTGAATTAAACCCAATTCAAAGTCCCAGAAAATCCTGAAACACAAGGTTCTTCTTCAGAAGGCAAGGGAGCTACAAAATTAAGGTAGAGTGTGTAAAGCCTCCATCACACTTTGCTGAGTCTAAGTATGACATGGGTCTGAACTGGTTTCCAACAACCGACTTTGCTTGGCTGTATTTAACTCTCCAGCTTGGGACATACAGAAACTCTCTCAATTTCACACCACAAAACTTTTCCTCACATCCTGGTTTCCACCTGGGCTGCTCTGAGCAACAGGACTGCAGCTAGAGGGAATCCATCCTGCAGTCCAGACACTGCCTTAGAAAATTCTGTCACATTTACACCTCAGTTTTCTGACCTATAAAGGGAAGATTCCACCCTCAGGTTTCAGATGCATTTAGAATTTTTGTCAGCCAAAAGTGACATGGCTTTGCCTCCAATTCTATGAAATCCTAAGTAGTCACCATTTAAGCTGGTGTTTACTGAAGGCATTAAAGTGAAAAGCTGAGGGGGGGGGGGAAAAACCACCAAAAAACGCCCCCTATTAACAATTTTGATACTTAAAACTCTGCTTTTGCAGTTTTATTTGGATGCACTTAGTTTTATTTGAATAGTGCTTAGAGGGAGCTGCAAAGAGGACGGAGGTAGAGCAAAGATAAAGGGCAATGGGTACAAGTTGCACTGGCAGAGGTTTTATCTTGACGTTAAAACAGACAACTTTTACAACGAGAACTACCATTCAGAGGAACAACCTCCCCAGGGGCACAGCAGAGTCCCCACTCATCGAGGTTTTCAGGATGTGACCAGACAGAGCACTCAATATCCTCACCCAGGCTCCCTTTCCCACAGAAGGCTGGAGGTCCTTTCCAACCTGGGCTGTTCTATGATTCTGTCAGACTAATTAATTCCACATCTCACTCTAAACTAATATTTTTTGTTTATTATTTTAAGATAAGTACTGCTTCCACTCACAGCTGAACCTAAGTCAGATGGCCCTGTTTTACACCGGTGTGGCTTTACTAGTCCTAATCATGGTAAGTCATTCATATATAAGAGGAGGGAAATCAGGTCCAACAGAAATTACTTTTCACTTATACCAGGTTTTTTGACCTGCTGCATCTTCCCTCCAGACAAATTTAAAACTCCTGCCATTCCAGAGGAATGGAGAAAGAAAATGTGAGGTGCAATTCACACAGGCTGCTGGAGCAAGTAAGAATCCCAGAAACTGAAGTACAGTAATTTTGGTGAGTTATATATGGTTTTAAAAGGTTATACATTTCTAACCGGGCACAGTGAGACTTAAAATAGTGTGTATATATATATATACACACACACACACACATATATATATATACATATACATACATACACATATATATATATACATACACACACACACACATATATATATACACCTGTATGTATGTATCCTATATTCTGTGAAAGATAATAAATAGAACTTTTTATTCTAAATGTATCATGGGAACATATAAACACACAAGTTTCTATTACACTCAGGTTATGCTGTGTGCCATTTTAGGAAAGAGCTTCCAAGATCTGCTTGTCCTGACAAAACTTACATAGCCTGAAAAGGATTTCTTATTATATTATCTAAAAGCACATGAATTGATCTCCTTAAAATTTGCTTTACATATATTCCTCTACTTTATAACCACAGTAGGACTCCAGTTAGAAAAGAGAAATAGGATTGTTCTGTGAATGGGATGCCTGTGCTCAGGGTAGCTCTGGTTAAGTATGTTCAAGCAACGGAATGATTCAACTGGTTACATCATTATCAAAGAGCTTTCATAGCTGAGATGAGAAACCTTGTACTTCATAAAGTCTGGAACAGTGCTGGTAATAATTATTTAAAGTCACCCTTCCATGTGAATCTAAATATGAACAGATTACTGTGCTTTCTGTAGAAAATACACCTCTGTCTTCTAAAGCGCTTTGCAGAAATTCTGAGTCACAATAACCTTCCTGCCCACAAGGGAACAGCACCAGAGATGGGAGTAAGGAATCCCAGAATCCCAGCTATAACCCTTCCTGCGCTGACTGGGGACAACAAATCCTCCCACAGCGAGTCCTAACACATTATTCTCCCACCACAAAATCACACTGAACTAAAAGAACAGGTGAAGAATAAAAATAAATCATGGAAAATAGGAAGGAAAAAACTGAACAAAGGTGGCTTTATAATCCTCAGAACCAGAAGAAACTCTGTAGTTTGATGCCAGCTGACCAAAGGACTCCTGTGTTACTACTGCAAAATTAACAAGGGTTTAACACATAATCACGTTTAACAAGTTTCTGTGTATCAGCACAAGCAAGGTAAGCCATTCCATAAGGCCCCTTAGCCCATGACAAATGCAAGACAAGGTGGCTTAGCATATTTCCCTCTCCCCTGAGATTAAACCGGCACACTTTTAGTGCAGAAAGAGACAAGCTGGTTTTGAGACTCTGTAGCACAGTAATTTGCTAAGTTGTGGCAGCTTGACTTTATGTCAAACTCCCTAACTCTGCTAAGAACATAAGGCTAACAGGGTAAGGGGAAGTGAAAAAGCATTGCCTTGCCAAAGGGTTTTTTAACAGGCTTGAAAAGACTGTGACAACTGTGTAAAAAGCTTTTCCACCGCTGGGTGAGACCACTTTAATTTCAGCCTTCTGTAGCCTGGTACTTCTCCATCTCACCTCTGTGTATTTAGCACTCAGAATTGCACCTGCCTTTCCAGTTTGCTTCTAGCTGTGCAAAATCATTGGCAGTGAAGGATGAGCAGACATAAGATCATTAATGCAACTGTGCTGGAGGCAGACGTTCAGGGGATGGAATCTGAAATGATGCAAGCCTTCCCAGCCACAGAACTCCAGAAGTGTGTGATCACTGAACTCCAGTGGAGATACTGACACACAGCTAACCTCTGTCTGTTTTGATATTTTTTTAAGCCCAATTCAGATTTTTAACCAGCTTTGCTAACATCAGGACTTTAAGGATGTGTCCCCTGAATTAGGGCTTTTGGCTTGTCCCCAAATATAGGGAAAATGTGCTGTAAGCCGCTCACCTGACTCAGTCCCAGCTGGAGTGTAGGGTCCTACACTAATCCCCACATTTATTAAACACATGCTCCCTCTGGAGCTGGAGATGATACAGTAACAGCTGTTTTATTCTGCTTTCTTTTTAAGTCACGAGGAAACACACACAACCCTATCTCTGGCATAATTCAGTGTTCACACCTACTATTGCAACTAAAATGCACAAAGAGAAACAACTGTTAAGTTTTCCTCCCTCCTGTTCTCTCTCCCTGTTGCTGCCATCATTACTGAGAACCAACCAGTACCGAAATCTGACTCAGCAAAGGGAAATTAAGTTTTATGCAAAAATAAACGAGGTACGTTGTACTGGGCACAGCATCCTCCCAAAAGATACTGAGACTAAACATAAGAAATCAGTTGGGCTACAATGAAGACAGTGAAACAAAGCAAATGCTGGGACACCAGGGTTTGTCCTGACTTCAAACCCAGCCTGGCCTCCCACTGGTATAAAATTAATATTTCTCTGTGGATCATTAATCCTTTCTGTCCATAAGAAATAACAACACACTTCTAGACGGCAAGCAAACACGTCATTTGGGAAACAAGGACACGAGCTCCTGTCACGAACTCCAACGTGGCTTTTAACTACCACCTGCGGGTAAGGAGCAGGGTGATACAACACACCCCAAAATCACTGGGCAGGGGGCATCTCTGGGGGCTGAGCAAACTCACACAGCAGCCAACAGTCTGAAGGAGGGTACCCCGTGTCAGGAGACACCATTCCTTTGCCTGGTTAGTGCAGAAAGGGACATTAATTCCTTCCTCTGCTCAACCGCCAAGAGAATATTTAATGCCATTTTTCAACTCTGGAACTCCCTCATTGCCTGGATGTGCCGATGAGCTCCGAGCACGGAATCAGCACCAGCCCTGGGACAGGTGAGCTGGCCCTGCACACAGGGTATCCTTAGGCTTGGTACTACTCCCTCTGTTCTGAATTCACCCCCAAGACATCCTAGGGCCCTTGCAAGCCTTCTCCCCCTTTTCCCAAGGCATTTGAAAACAGCTGAGAAGAGGTGGCAGCAACCTTCAGGAAGAACCTCGTGGCTGATGGTTTCAGCCCAGCTGAGCCCTTGAGGAGACTTTAGATACCATCAGGGACACCGAGGTTCTGTGACTGCACCCACACTTTCCCGAGACAAGGAATTCCACTGCAATTAATGGGGGTCTTATTATGCACCAAGCCAGGAAAGTTGCTGAAGGGCTCTGGCAAGTCACCGCCTCTGTGTTTGGACCGCAGTGCTGGCTGCGTGCTGTGCCTTTGTCCACTCCAGTCCTGTTTACCAACAGAGGTACGGACACAGCCCAGCCTGGGCACAACTCTGGCTGAACGTGTTGATGCTTATTTTCGTACATTTACAAGCGAGACACAGGAGAGCGAGTAAACACGGATATTAAAAGAAGCCACTTGCTTTCTCACTGCTCATGTTTACTATTTGCAGTTCAGTCACCTCTGACAAGTGAAAGAGATCATTTCACCTCAGTTCCTTCCTCCAGCACACCCACCTGACGCATTTCTGGGGAGGGGGGGGGGGAAATCACAGCACGACAGTGCAATGTTTGCTGTCGCTGTAAATTGACACTTTACTTTTCAAAAGCCACAAGCCATTTGTTCATAAAACTTTGCAATCCCCACTGGTCTATTTGGTAGTTTGCTTGAGGTTTTTTCAGATCTAAAATAATTTTAAGGTGTTGCTTCAAACTAAACATCCATGTCTTATATGACATTTTCTTCGTAAACAAGTTAACACAAATATATTTTCCCATGCACATTTATTGTGTGCACACAGCAGTCAACCTTCAAATCCACTCCCCCAATCCTTGGGGCAAACTAAGAGTCCTCTTAGCCATAAAAACTTACCCTTTTCCCTCAATAAAGCTATTCCTTAGAATAAACTTTTGCCTTTAGAGTCTCATTTTTCATTTATTTCATTAGTTCCCATCTCAGATAACTAAATTCTTTTTTATTAGAGCTGGGAATTTTTATTATGTGCAAATTGAAATAACGATTGTATCACAGTACTCTTCAACTGGTTTTCATTAAGACTCCAGCTACTATTCCTTGCTCTGTTGGATATCTTTGTGTCAGGGTTACTTTACACTGGACAGAAATTTGGACAGTTTATGTTGGAAAGAATGACTAAAAGCCTAAGTAGATAACAACCCTTAAAATGCACTGGTTGACGGAGCTTAATTGCACCTTCTTGTCATAATTAGAACACCTCAATTACTTAAAACTTAATAATCATGCTAAAAAGCAGACCTGTGAGCGTATTCCAGAGACTCACAATTCTGAAAATCAAAATTACTCCCTGCCTTTACAATTCTGTGGAAGCAGACACAGTGCCAGAAATGCACTTACATTTCTGAGACGCTACACGACGAAGCTTTGCTTTCTCGTCAACAGGGTGACTGAATTCACACTCTGTGTTCAAGCAGGGTTTTCTGGTTCGTTTTAGTCACTCGAAATAGCTCAGAAGCGTTTGTGTGCCTTGCTGGAATTTACAGCATGCTTACATTGTTGAACACCAGTCTCATCTTGCTACTTTGTCATCCTGTATTGCCTACTGGGAAATGAGTTTGCTGGAATATATTCCCATTGCTGCCAGGGTCACAGAAGTCTGAATGAACACAGGAGGAGTCCACTTAATTGCAAAGATTTATAGCTACGCTGTTTTCTTTCCTCCCTTTCCACTCAAACTTGTCTTCCATGCCTGACATCTATAGAAAAGGGAGAGCTGCTTGTTCTAGTCAGAAACAGCAGCAGACAAGGATCACAGTTTTGCAGGGATTCCTTATTCCTCCTGCTACTGCACAGGCAACAGAGGAACAGTTTTCTATTCCACCCTGGCCCAGGGTACTGAACCACAGGAAAAGTGCTGTGTCAATACAGTACCAGCCATGAGCAGCCTGCAGTGAAGTGCTAAGTCTCACCACTGGCAAAACCCCCACATAAGCCGTGTAACTTCCAGAAGGAACAAGCTGTTCATCTGGATTTAGGATGCACTGCTTTCCAAGGTGAAAGACAGGTGAACTACCACACAACACACCGACAAGGAATTTTTAAGTCCTGGAAACTCAAAAGCAGAAAGTTGCTGTTTGCAAATGTGTCTCTGCCTGCCCGAAGAGTCTGCTGTGAGAACCGAGTATAATTTCTGTGTCAAACTAAAGCCTTTTCCATCGTCTTATTTATGTCTCTGCTACAAGCTGGAGTAGCAGAGGACTCAACCAGTTCCAACCAACCAGCAAAATGATTTTAGGAGCTCTGAGGATTAAAAAAAAAAACCCCAAAACAACAAACCCCGAACTGTTTCAGTGTGTCTGATGGAACACAGTTACTCTGACGAGCACGAGAACTTACCAATGGAGCGATGAATGCAGGTGTGCTGGTTATCACTCAGAAAGAAGCCCTCTTTGCACTGGCATTCGTAGCTGCCCATGGTATTTACACAGATCTGCTGGCACCCTCCATTGTTATCCAGGCACTCATCAACATCTGCAAGAGAGAAGGAAAAACAAAGTCAAGACAATGCACAGATTCAAAACACACATCTAGAAGAGCAAGGAATCCACAGAAAGGCACACTAAGTTAAGCCAATGAAAACTACCCAAATGCCATCAGCGTTAATCCAAATCAACCCACCTAATTATTTCTCCTGCATCCTAGGCTTAAAGTTAACATAAAAAAATAACAGTGGGGAGGGGAGTCCAGCTCCATCTCCATGTATTCTGAGCTGCAAATCGATTTCCAATGCACAATGAACATTAAGGTCCTAAAAGGGCTGTGACCCCATCTGCCAAGTGTGGTGTTGCACTCTGTCAGTCCCACTCCACTTGGAAAGACATACTTCAGGTCTACAGTAATTTCTAGCAGGGGTAGCAGGCAAACACAAAGGGCATTACTAGGTGAAAAGAGCCTTTATAGAGTCCTGGTCTTGAACAGAACAGCATGTTTCAATTACTGGAGTCATAACCCCCTACTCTGTCAGTTTGTTTAATGTTGTTTAATGAAAACAAGGCTTCTTAAATCTAAATGTTCCATGTCTGTATTGTCATTTTAATAGGCAAATATATAAAACCACAAAGGCAGCATTAGCTACTGGCTGTTTTGAGGGTCTCTGCCTATTTCCCATCACTTCTCTTTGGCATAACAGTTTTGATGGTGTTGTGTCTAAGAGAGACATCTGTTTCAGAATCGGAAAACCACTGCCACTAATAGATACCTGACCCACAGTCAACCTTGCGGCTCTCTCCTGTTTGGCTCATAAAAGTGAATCATATCTACTTTCTGGGAGTTTTTTTTCTTGGATGAAAGCAACTTGTCACCTAAAAATTCCACGTGTTCCTTTTTTGTTTTTTTGTTTTTTTTTTTTTTTTTTTAATGAAGACTCTTCAGCCAGTTAGTTATTTCACAGTATGTGCCAACATGTCAGCAATTGAGCCGGTGTGTGTTTTGCTTTCATTTTACTTCTGGAGGGGGCAAAAACCCACAACAAAGCTAAATGATCCACGACACCCAAAACCTCAGAAGAGCTGGCCCAGCTCCTACAGAAATGAATTCCTCCAGGACTGGCCACAACACACCAAGGTAAAACCAAGCTGGTTTGCTGGTACTTTTGCAGGCAAGGCCAGGAAGCTCTGAAATGCTGCAGAAACTCTGCCAGTAACTAATGCAGGACAAGCAGGGAGTTCCAGCCCCTTGCCTGTTATTTGTGCTGGGGTGCTGCCTGCACTTCATGTGACACAAATCACAGCTCTTTCTCACAGAGCAAAAAGCACCAGGGTCATTACAGTACCCAGGGAAACCAGGCAGACTCCTTCTGTCTTGAGCTACAATGCAAGGGTGCAGACAGTCCTCCTCCTTTCATTGACCAGGAAATGTTAAGCACTGTTGCCTCAAATTTTCTGTACCATAATCCCCCCTGCCCTCAATTTTTCCTCTTTTCCGGACTTGAACATTTTCATAACCCCCATCAGAGAGTTTGGGAGAGCACAGGGAAAGCCTTTCCTTGCCTGCTGCTGCACAAGAAGGAACGATAACTAAGACACCTTGGTTAGACCCTTCCTGTGTGAGTGGGCGAGCACTGCTGCCCCTCTTAGCGCCAACTCAAACCTGCTCCTTTTCAAACAGCACACTTGGAATCGGGATTCTCCTCCCTGGAAGATCAGCTGAACACTCACTGCAGGGAAAAAGTCTCACTTGGTACATACACAAACCCCCAAATTATGCTACAAAGTATGTGGCCTTCCCAGAGCTCTGTTTATAATATCACAAATAACTCCAACAATTGCCTTCCAGCTCTGATGAATAATCTGAAACAAATGCAATGATTTATAAACATTTTTTTCCTGCTTTTGATAGCAAATGCTGGTGGATTTACCACTTCCATAAAAGAGACAGCTCAATTTAGCACCAAGCCCCAAATCCGTATGTTGGAATAAAACTATTCCAATCGAAAGTCCTTAAAAAAAGCGTTACTATGAGGAATTTCTTCCAATTGTTCTCAGTTACTTGCCTCAAAATGATTTTATTGTGCATTTTTGAAGAGAAGGACTTGAAGAAAAGGAACAGCTGGGATCTAGGACCCCTGTATCCTTATCTCCATAATACATGCCTTCCAATGGATCCTGCCTTGACAGTGCACGATTAATAACCTCTCTTCTCAGGCCTCAGTTCTTCTAGGGTCAGGCTTTTTGGAGCACTCCTAGAAGGTGCTTACTATCCACCATTCCAGTCTATTGGACACTAACGCCTGGAAAACATTTATTGAATTCGTTACTTGCTAAAGTGGCTTCCAATAAGGTCACTTTATGATCAGTTCAGTAGTAACCCAATTTTAGAGAACAGGGTAATACAGTCACCTGAAGTTAGGAGAGAAAACTCCCTCGACTCCAAGTAGCCCAAGCTTAGGTAGACCTGTAGGAATAATTCCTTCGTGTTTCTGATTTTTTTTTTCAAAGCTCACAAGTGAAAGAGCTTACCAAAGGGGCTTTTTCCTGTCTTTTTTTGTATCAGTTCTCATTCAAGGCAGCTGAAGTTACCCAGCTGAACATGTAAACACCTAATGCGTGAGACTGAATTTGGGACCAGATTTTCTAGAGCACCAAAATAAGTGGTCAAGTTTTCAATAAAGCTCTTCTTGCTCCGGCTTCCTTATCAACTGACTGAGCACAAACACAAAGCTCACTTGCTTTATTACTCTACTATTATAATGGATTACTTTTTTTTTTTTTTAAGAACAAACAGATGAGTCTTCTTTCATAACCTTTTGCACAAAATCAGCCACCACTGATCATTCAGGGCCAGACTGTGTCTCTGACAGCAGCCTCAAGGCAGCAGGGGCAGGTTTCTATTCCTTTAAACTGGGGTATGGAAAGTCAAATCCATTCCCTGGGCTACTTATCTGGCAAAAGTTTCATCCTGGCTTCACCACCAAGCGTGATTCCTGGAGTACATCATCCCCTGCTTAGGGGAAAACTGAGTCTCAAAACCCTCCTGATGATCCCATGGTGTAAGATTTCAACAAACCTTCAGAAACCAGACTCCCAAGAGGATGGAAAAGGACTGTCACCTGAGCTGAGCTCAGGTGGTTATGCCACATGGCTGCTCCAAGCCTCAGCCTCAAAAAGAGGATGAAAAACCAGGAGAAAGTGAATAAACGTCCTTAAGCCGTTCTCTGCAACGTTCATCACAAAGGACTGTCCTCTGATTACCTTTGCCAAAGACAATTGCTGCTGGAAGGCTCTAGAAATAACTCAGTTCCCTCAGCTCTTCACTAGAAACAAACAGCTCAGATGCCAACCAGCACAAGAGCTAGAACTGCTTATACAAAATTTAGCCCAGAGTGACAAATCTGTCTCCAGGGAGATGAGGGCCTGGAGTGGAGAGTGGCCAGTCATGATCCAGGACAACCAGGAGCAGGGGCAGAACCAGCTCAGGGAGAGGCTGGGAAAGGAGAGGTTATCTTTCAAAAGAGACTGAGAGATAATGGAGGCACATATGCATACATATAAGTAGATCTACATATCAGCAGCATTATGCAAATTAATGCAGATCTGAATTTGCATAAGACCTCTAGCTTTTTGGCCCACTGCCTTCACATAATCTAACTTGTGTTCTGTGCCTGGGTAAGATGAGATGCCCTCAAGATCCAGAGAGCAGCAGTGTGGAACAGTATCAAAGGGTAGGAAATATCCCAGCTGATAAAGATGAATGTTTCACTTATTAAATAAACAAATGTTTTCAGTTTCTCATTTAATTTATCTGATGAACTTTCCAAACCAGCCTCCCTGGTGTTTCGCCCTGATCTGGAGAGGAGCTTCCCGCAGCGTTTGGCTTAAAGAGGCCCCTCCAACAGTGTCCTGTTTGGATACCACGGAGGGGGAAAGGTCTGCTGAGGGGACCTGAAACCAAAGCCACAAGCAGGAAGACACAGAAGTGGAAACCCTACACAGAGTCAGCGCCAAGAACGGCCTGTCTGTTCACTTCCTCCCATGATCTTCTCTTCCTTCCTTCTGACATCTTCCTTCCAGGTCAGCATTTTCATAAACACTTAAGCCCCCAGAAATCTGAGTCTCACCTTCACAACCTCCAAAGCATTTGGGAACCACAGTATTTTCTGTAGCATCAAGACTTCTAAAAACAGGACTTTGACTCATGATCCAGGGAGCTGATCTGCTATTTTTGTTTTACTCTTTGAAACTGTTGGAAGAGCTCCCCAACGATGCCTATTTTACCAGTGCAGAACGCAGTGACTGAGAGATGAACTACTGAGAGCAAGACTGCAGACTTTCCTCAAATGTCAGCAACAAAACACTGCCTGGGACGTTCTGCATTTGTAAGGGAAATGATTAGCAACCACAAACTCAGAAAATAAAAGTGCCTGATGCTAGAATTTTGAAGTCATTATATCCTGAATATTTCTAGTCAAAAAGCTGCTACAGTCATAGTTACACCAAAATAACATCCAGCCCAGCATCTCTGACACTGTCCTGTAGCTGATACTCAAGAGAAGACTGCAGAGTGGGACAGAACCACTGCAGACGTGCTCTCCCAGGTCAGCAATCACATACCTGTCAAACCCTAAATCACTGCCTAGACCATTGCCCTGCTGGATATTTCCTGGACGAACTTCTCTAATCTCTAACAAGCCCAGAATGATGGGGCAATTACTTCCGCAATTCAATTATGAGTTATATAAAGAAGACATGCTTTTGATTATTTCACACATGCCGCTTCATAGTCTGAATGAAGGCCCCCAAATTCCATTATTGTGAGAAACAGCAAATACTCATTCACTACTTGCCTTTTCTGCATCTTTCTTGATCTTACAAACCCCCCTCAGCCTCATACTGTCTCCCTCATCTATTCCGAGCCCTGAAGCAGAGCAATACACAAACGCGATAATCACAGCAACAATTCCAATGATGTCAGCGTACCATGTTTAAAACAAAAAGTGCTCATTTCTAGGAGTTAGCCTTCAGTGACAGCAACACTTGGAACTTATTCTTCTCACTTCTCTAATCCTCCAAGTGCCACGGTGCTCTGTGGGAGTGGGTGTCTTGGAAGATGTGATCTCACGATACCCATGGAAGCCCAGAGAGGGAATCTGGCATGTAGGAGTAGAGCAAGTGCTATCAGATTAGAGGCTGCAGGCAGGTGCTCCTGCTGGAATGCTCACACAAGTGCTGGCATGCTGTGAAGGCAGGGAGGGAGACATTGCATCAGCTGAGGGGGCCATGGAAACAAGGATCATAGCTAACTGAAGGAACTGCTAAACCATCTCCTGTAGACCAACTTTACATGAGCACGCAGGGAGAAATATCAGAAGGGGCATCACTCCCTGTGTGCACAGCACTTGTGCCTCCAGCAGAGCTCACCAAACACTTAAAAGCTGGGTTCATGTTTTCTGCTATTTGCACACCAGGTTAGAATTCTGCTTTCTGTCCCCTTCTTTCAGGAACTGGAAAATCTGGTGAAGAAAAGGAGGAAGAACACCACAGCCTCGAATCCAACGCTTCACTCGCTACCACAGCTGCAGAAGTATTCATCAGAGCCCTTGTTGAGAAAAATATCCACTTGCAAAAACCAGATCCTACAGTAATGAGTGTTTCCTGAACTGAAAAAAACCACCCCACAACAAAAAAGCCAAAGAGGGTGAAAAATTACTTTTCCTTGAAAAATAAAGCATATTTTACAGAAGGGAAACATACAGAAGGCTCTTGGGTAATGAATACTAAAATCATTCCAAAATGATCAAAGAATTGATCCCCAGAACAACTCTTCTCTTATGTACAAGGACACAACATCCAAAATGATGGCCATGATCTGTCCTGGAGAATAATTTTGTCTTATAACGGGCTATAACCACCCACCACCTCAACACCCACTGACTGGGCTTCTTGTTTGCCTGCACAGCTTGAAAAGGACATTTAAAATCTTAGCCTTTTTTTTTTGTGACACACAGAGGAATTCCTTAAATTTCACACTGCACAAACACAGCCTAAATGCAAGTAGAAAAGGACTCCTTTGCTACGCAGAGCATAGGAAACATACTTAGTATAATTAAATATATTTAATGCAATAGCCTGACTCTGCTGCACATGATGCCTGCCTGAGGGAAGCACCCCCACGAATGCTGTGTCAGTGTTGCATCGAGTTCAAGGATCTTGACATCACTTGTTTATTTCTTTCCTAAACAACCGGGCACCACTCTCTGTCCTTTCAAGCCACCAAAATCTTTTCCACAACTTTTAGCATTTCCAGAATAAACACCTAAGTCCCTTAATGTGACAACTTTTGTGCTCCCACACTGCAAGTGGCAAATACTGGATTAACAATACCCCATGAACTACTGGAGGGGAGTTAATTACAGATGCAAACAAGTCCTGATCAACTGAAGGAAAAATTTGAGCCAAGTTGAGCAAATTATCCAGCCTGTTATCATAATGTCCCTTAGTTTGTCTTGTCCCTGGGCATCATTAACTGCTGCAGGCTCAACTGAAGCAGTATTCCCATCCTTCTTCCAGGATAATTACTGCTTATACCTGCTTCCTTTTACATCCACTTAAAGACCCTGCCAGGATTAGAAAAATCTGATTTGGGTTAACTCAAAACTGCCCTTTTACAAAATTTATTTATTTATTGTTTTGATCCCCCCCCCCCCTCCCCCTTTCAAAAAATTAAGAAAGATTTTGCTGTGGGGTCAAGCAACACATAAAACGTGACACGAGAAATGAAACAGGACTTTCATCTCAAGCTGGTGACGCTTTCCAGGTCTATACAACATGAAACACTTTGTTGCTGAGCTGTGGTAATAAAAGTCATGAAAATGGCTGGATTAATGTTTTTTTTCCCCTTATTAGGGGACTCTCGAGATTCAGATGAGAGACCTTAACCCAAGAACTGCAGCATCCAGTAGGCTGTGAAGTCATTCTCACTCTCTTACATGGATAATACTGGAAGTCCACAAAAAGTGGAAGAAATGGAAGAGTCTGAAGCACAACCTTCAACACACTGAAATGAGAAATACATCAGGAATTGAAAAATACTGGCTTATTCAGGTACATTGGCTTAGTCAGACACTTCTCTACTCATTAAACTTTTGGGGAACAGAAAAGTGCTGCAAAATGTTTTGGAAGAGCCGAAATTATTCCTGTAGGTCATATCAAAGCAATCACATTTTCATGAAAGCATCTCCACTGGTGGAAAAGGTTTTGTAAACACAGACTCAGCTCCTGAACACTTTCAGTGAGTGAATGCTTCACGTGGCACAAAATGTTTGGGCAAATGGGCAGACTATGAAACCAGCTCAGCATTTCCACTCTCCTGAACACGAGTAACACAAACACCAGTATTTAGAACAAATATTTTCTCTGATTTCTCTTGACAGAAATACCTGAAAACATATTTAAGTGCTGCGAGGTATCAATAAAAAGCAACAGAAGTAAAAAAAAAAAAAACTGACTTCAGGAACATCGCAGTTATGTAAAGAAAGAATGAATTTAATAAGTTTGGAGCTGGCTTGGTAAAGCCAACACAAACAAAGAAGCCAAAATAAATCCAAACAAACAACCACCTTAACTCCACCTTCCCTGTAAAATTCGCCAGAACTGTATATTGTTTTCACCAGCACCTGGGAACACGTAAATGGACATGCAGCCTGTGTGAAATGATGAAGTGGACACTTGTTTGCATCTTTCTAATTGAAGCTCAGCTTCCTAGAGTTCTTCTCTGAGTTCTGACCTCGAATTTAAATCCTCAAAGCACAAGTCAGTTCATAGCTGGGATATTCACGTCGTTCAAGGGCACAGGAATGAGTTTTCAGAGTCTCTCAGCATGTCTGAGCCATTAACAGCCTGAGCCAGTGGCTCATTCAGCATTTACAGCTCACAGGAGCTCAGCCAGTTATTTCCAAAGTGAGTAAAATCAAACCTCTCAGACTTGCCTAAGGTGTTCATACAGGGAGTTTCCGAGCTTTTTGTGAGTACTGAGTAACACTGGGTGACACACAGACAGTAGTGTCAGGCTCACTAAAGGAAGCACAGGCAGCAGGTATCATGCCTCATACCTGCTGTGAGCACAGCAGTTGTGATGCGCTGGCACCAGAGCGCTCAGCAGCTCATGTGACAAGCCCTAAATGATTGTCACACCCCAAACATCCTATCCCACCAAACCATCAGTCCGATCCAGAACCCACTCATTGCTCTCATACCAGTAATTTTCATGGAGTCTCTGGCTAATCTCAGAAGCAGTTTCTTAGTTATGCCTTCAAAATAAACCACAGAAATAATTAAATAAATGAAGTTTCTCAACTTATTCCAACATTTCTGCCTCGTCCTACAGCACAGTATCGAATGTCCCCTCCAGTCTTACTTATTGAACACAGTATATTTTAATTACAGAAACACAGGACAGATGGGATTAGCTGGGACCTCTGGAGATCATCCAGTCCAACCCCCTGCTCAAGCAGGGTCACCTGGAGCAGGTGACACAGGACCGTCACCAGAAAAATCATTCTTGTAAAGTATGCCCAGTGATTTTTTAATCAGTAATTATTATTACTCTTTTTATGTTAGCTACAGTCATCAAAAAGTCATATTAAAACATGCTACCATCAACTAGTCCATGTCCCTTCCTGCCCGTCTTTTATGTCCTGATACAACTCCAGCAAGGAATGTGCACCCAGGGAGTATTTTGAGATGCTTGAGAGGGAACTGGATTGAAGTCTGCAGAAGGCAGTGGCAGCAGGAAAAACAATCCTCTACCTTGGTCTTGTGGTTCGAGTCACACTTCCAAGTCTGCACATTTCACACTGAAGGCAAGAAGATAATGTCAAGCTGCAGAAATTCATGGCAATATCAGACGGCAAAGGCAAGGCACTCTGAAATCAATAAGGAAATCCACTCCCAACCTTTCATCTAGCACTCATTCGTACTGGAAGGGAGTTGGGTTTCATTTGCTAATACAACTATGTACCAGAAGAGCCTTTTTGATGGCTGTTTCTTGACTGCATAAATCATATTGGTCACCATAAATCAGCAGTGCCAAGACCGGGCTGCATTCTGAGCATAGCACAGCGAAGGTGACTCTCTTTGAAATCAGAGACTTCACTGCCCTCCACTTTGGTGCCTTTCTGTAAAACCATGTGAATCACGTGTTATTACTGCATCTGTGCATTTCTGGGATGGGAAAAGACACCATTCCTTAGGGAAGGCTTGACTGGAAACAAACCCATTATAGGCTGGAATCCTGCACCCTCAGGTGAATATACATCCTCCCCTGCTTTAAAGGAAGCGCTAAACACAACGTGGCTCCCAAGGCTTTGGTTCATTTCAACGTGTTTTACAGTTTTTCTCTTAATATAGGCCACACTGGCTTAGAAATTTGCTATTATGAGGAAGTTGAGATGAGTTAACAGAAGGTACAAAACTAACACAAACAAAGCAGTCAAGGATGCGGTATTGAACTCTGAGATATCTGAACCAAGATATAGCAGATCAAATGATGAATCACAGCATCCATATAGGATTTAACTGATTTAACTTATACACATTAACTTCACACTCTAAGCTGATTATTCTTTACTATCCTGAGTGTTCCATGTAGAGAAATCTCTACAGTGATTGATTACCTCCTCCAGGGAGTAAGCATTTAAAAAAAAAAAAAAAAAAGGAGAAAAAAGGCTCACACAAAACAAGAAGACTTGCAGAAACAAGAGACTGAGATTGATGCTGCTGTCACACAGCTCCCAGTTTCTTAATTTATTATGACAGTCTGAGAATCTAACTTCATCCTTGACAGCGACCAAGATTTATTTTACACTTCTGATTATTTCCCCATACCTAACAAAAAACCTTGGGCCTATACTGATTTATACTCTCCCTTGTTTTGGTACTTCTCAGATCACATTGGCTTAAGAGAGCAAACATACGGCAAATTAACATGTAAAGAAAGTTATATCTCATTTGGGCTCAAAAGATTAATGTGGGGTGACCAAACATGAGAGTATTTTTAAAGGGGGAAGCTTTCAGATACAGAGATAGAAGGAGCACGCTAAGAAAAGCACTGTGTTCAGATTCCAGCTTCAGAGAGGGCTTGGGATCAGAGAGCTTTCCATTAATCACAACGAGAATTCCGTATTTCTCCTGGATTTTGGAAGATCATCGAACTAACATGTTATAATCCCATCTTGAAAGAGAGATTTAACTCAGTTCTAGGATTGCCTGCCACCACTTGCACCGTGAAGACTTTCACAAGGTGCAGACAACCAAGTGACACATTTATAGAGAAGTTGCATGTAAACACCGAATGCAGAATTTGTAACCACCCAATTCAGAATTTGTAAACACCCAATGCAGAATCACCTTTAGAACATTTACATCCCAGCTACTCATACTTGCTCAGCATCCAGTCAGCAGAACAGGAGCACATGTTCTAAAACGTGATGCAATGCTACTGTGCCACAAAGACTGGATACTTTAAATTGCTGTGATGAATCACAGCTGCTATTTTTAATCTAAAGTACAGACCAAACAAGACTGATAGAAGATCTGAAACCAGCAACAGGGTAAGGATCGCTTGGCTGCAGAAATGTATCAGAAATAACAACTTCAAAAAGTGCACTCCAGTTTTTCATCCTGAAAGAACTCATTTGTCACTAAAAATGCAGTTTTTGTTGTGCCACTTGCAGAGTGGATTTTTGGGAATGCACTCACTGCAGCTTGTCTGGGGAAGGGTCAGTGGCAAAATACCTCTGCACTCCCATTTGCAGAGCTCCCCTCATCCCAAAGTTCTTCCTCTTTTCCAAGGACCTCAGCACTGCCCGTCATCACGTGCAGAAACACAGAACCCAGGAAGGTTTAAAACACACAGATTCTTCTACTGTTAAAAACCTTGCATTTCAACAGTTTTCATCTAGTCTGTAAATATATAATGCATACATTTCCATTCCCATCTGGGAATGTGGCCTGGACCCCTGAGAGCTAGAGCAGCTCCCAGCTCAACCACTGAGCCCTGGTCTGGGAGTCGGACCTGCTCAAGGCATAAAACCACTGCCACATCCTGAAATTCTGCTCAAGTAAAAGTCTCCCTGGAGTCACTGGAAGCAACTAAAAGCTTCAAGATTTAGATTATTAAACTGCTCTCCAAAAATACCATGATTTTACATGCCTTTTAATAAGAATGAAGAGTTATGAGAAGGCGGCTATTGGGTGTATTCAACCCTCCTCCATCTGCCAAGGAGCTTGAGGTTACCAGCCATGGAAATCTGGAGGAGACTTTATGACTGATAATATTATTAGAGGCCCTGCTAATGTGCCAAAGGAGGACAACACTCAGCTGCCAGCTCACCTAAGAGTCTTCTGGAACTAGGAAAGAACGGCAAGGAAAACTGGAAGATGGCCAAGGAAACAAACCCTTTTCCAGCTTCTCTTTAAAATATTTGCTTTTATGAAACTAAAAACAACTTTCCAAAAGCTGTTTAGTTTTATATTAAGAATGTTCACATTAAAAAGAAAAAAAAAATATCTATTTGAACTGTTGGGAAACATAAAGAAAAATAAACATCAGTGATAGAAGCATTTGCTTGGAGTTTAAGAAAGCAACACATTGTGCACAGCTGTCTGGAGAAGAAATAAACCCCAGCTAAACTAGAAGGAAGACACTGGTCTCTCTAACCATAGCAGTGATGATGCAATCCTGAGTTATGTACCACTTCTTGACATTACACATCTGGGAGCTCTACAAATGATTCCTCAGCCATTTGCAACTCTCCTCCCACTTCACATGGACAGTCAGACGAGGCCACGATCCCACATATCCCAGTGTGTATATGGCACGAACAGGTAGGTTTTCATTTCTAACTGGTTTGGGTTTTTATTGCAAAGGAAAAACACAGAGCACTGGAACATTCACTGCAAGACGGGGAAGGATATGATGGGATATACACACATCTAAAGGTTGGACTTGATGACCTAAAAGCTGAACTTGATGGTCTTGGAGGTCTTTTCCAACCTAAATGATTCTGTGGTTCTGTGTGTGTTTACACTAATGTTAGTTTTGCCATCTGAGTCAGATTGCAGATTAGAACCATCTAGTCAGGAATTAAACCAATCTGCCAGGGTTAAAGCATCTTCTGTCTTAAAATAAGCCCACAGGTTTTAACAGAGCACAGCAAGACAGGCAACTTGGGCTTAGACCTTAACCCCAGACCTCAGAAATGAAATCCTGGGATTTCAAACACGAGCTTAGCTTTTACAGTGCTTTGGAATCCCAAAGTCCATTTTAAATCAGGCACCTCCAGGCCTGTGACTCGTCTGCTCGTGGTTTGTGTCAGCGGTTCCTCCTTTAGCTGCAGGCTCCCAAACGCTGCAGTTGCTGCTCTGCTGCACCTACCAAGGCTGGCAACACAAAACCACTCTTGGAGCAGGTTCAGGTGCTCCAGGGAAAGCGCCACCTTCTCCTTTCCCACACGGGCTTCCACATGACTTAGTCATCTGAGAACAGACATGGAAAAAAACTGATGGCCATTGTTCAGGCTGGAAAAATCAGGCCTTCTGCCCCCCCCAGCACACCCCCAAGGTTGTGGATGCAACCAGGACTTTGATACTCAGCCCACAGCTAATGCTGTGCTTGTGTCCACCACACTGGACAGCCAAGGAACCTGTAACACACACCAGCAACTGAATTTATTCCTTGATTTATAACCAAAAGTCCACTCTGCCTCCCAGGATTCTTCTCATTCAAACACAGGATTAACTGCTCAAGAACCCTAAATTATTGACCCATCAAGCCCTACTTCTAGATTTGCCTGCAGGAGGTCTGACACACACAAGAGTCAACCGAGATATCGTATTATAGATGTCCAAATTTTGGCATGGCTATTTTTCTGTAAGAGAAACCACAGCTACAGAGAATATTTGAAATAAGAGTGTGTAGGCAGGGATGCAGAAGGGTAAGGATTCTGTCTTGCCTGTGGTGTGATATTGAGATGCATCAATCAGCCCATGAGAAGACAGAGAAGTAATTAATGTTTGTCATAATTACTCATCCATAAAACAATGAAAATCACAATTCTTTTAGTATTTACATCCATATACATTTTGCTGTGTGTTCCTACATCACAGCAATTAACACCACGGAAAAACATGCAACTAAAATAAATACTTCTCTGAATACATTATGGTAATTTTTTTGCCCATGCTGCTTTGTAGCTTTTTTGGTACTTTCCAAGAACAGTTTGCAACTATCTTGAGCACACTTACTAATGAGAGAAAGCATAAAAGGCAGAGGACTTCATGGAACCTCAACTAATCTTTAGAAAGAAAGAAGAGTCACGGTAAGTGCAGCCCGGAAGCAAGAAGTGTTCTTGCAAAAAAAAAAAAGCAAAGCTTATTTCCTATTTAAAAAGCAACTATCACAAGTCAGAGCTGAGGAGAAATCATATGAAATAATTCATATTTTAGGAAGTTTTCCCTAATTGTATGTACACAGCAATCTGCCTCCAGGAGAAGAGCAGAGCAGCGTGTGGAGGGGGGTGTGGTTTTCTCAAACAGGAGCCAAGGACTGCCAGCTTTTGGTGCTGCGGATTTTTCTTGCACACTCTTCATTCCCCATCTTTTTCACATTCTGATCAGAGACAGGTGAATTTCAGAAGGCTTGGAACAGCTGGAGTATCAGCTGAGCCCTTTGGCAAGGAATTTTTGAGAAGAAAGGCTCTCTGCTTTCTGATCTGGACAGTCTGAACTCTCTGCCACTTTCTATTTGCAGATGCTGAATACATTTGTAAGACTTAGTCAAGAACAACAGCAAGAACTGCTTTCAGCAAGGTTTCCAGCAAGCTTTCCCTGGATAAATCCCAAGGTTCAGAAATGCATGATAAAACCCAGAACTCCCTTCTTTGGTGATGCTTCAGACCAACACAGCACGTAACACTCTCACACTGTTATAAAGCGGCAGAGACATTAAGGGGAGATCATGGTGCTCCATGAGAGTCTTTCAGGAGAAAGGAGGAAGAGTTCAGTGCTCTTTCTGCATTTCCCAAATGGAAATTTAGGAGAAATACTTCTCCCACGAGTAACCCTTTGACCACCTCAGGCTGAGGCAAATATATCTATTTAGTCCATTCTGTAACACATGAAATTTGGAAGTTTGGCACAGTAGGAAATGCATCTCCTGAAAGGGCAAGCAACTATTAATGCACCACCTCGTTCACCTGGGAAAGCAAACCAGTAAAAATCTAATTCTTCATGGCAGCCTTTTTTTAGATTTGATGACCACTGTGTCTTCTTTCTCATGTTCTCTTCCCTTGAGGAAAACCAGACCTTTCCTTTCATTTTATCCATTGATACTCCAGTACAGATTCACAGATTTTACCAGGTATCTGAGCATGGACTCCAACTTACTACGTGGGTGGGCAAAGAGTGTGGCACTAATACGAGGATAATCAGTTATGCCATAATCTTTCCTGAAGGTGAGCGAGAGAATGAGAAGGGATAGCATGACTCAACATGTGGAAGACACCAAGAGGGAAAAATCCATTTATCAGCAAGATGATGGAGAGAAAAAGGATCAAACAGGAGAGAACGTCTGGACTAGCGAACTCACTGCTTATAAAAAAATTCCCAGATTGGTATTTCATGTAACAGAAGGGACAACATATTTCTGGACTGGCTTCAAACCTGCACGAGACCTAATATCAGTCTTGCATCCACTGAGTAGAATTTAGAGCAATTTTGGAGATAGAACTACTGTATTTCAAGTGGTTACAGTGCTAGAATAAATTATTTTTAGCTAGACAAGGATCTCGTCCAATTTGAATACCCTGTGGTCTCATGTCATGTTACAGCTGAGAAAGTCCTCAGTAAAAGCACCAAACAGAAAGCAAGTTGAGTTCCTGTGAGGACAGTCTGAGGCATTTTCCAGTACAAATTTTAACTATGAATTCTAAACCAAATTATTCCTTCCCAACAAAAAAATTAGGAAGGAAGGAAGGAAGGACAGAAGGAGAAAGAACATTGTTACAAATCTTGTGCAGCATTCTCTGTCTCCTTAAAATCCATGAAGAATAAGTGGTTTCTAAAAAAGCATGAACAGGTGGAAACCAGTGGACTTATCAAAGCTTTAATTCCTTTCAATGCCTAATTTCATCACGGTGAAAAATAAAATTTTGGAATCCTAATTTGAATAGAAATCCCAATTTAAGTTTGTATGTGCAAATACAATGTTTGTTTTTGATTTGAGACCTCACCACAACCTCTGAAATCCAGCCAACTGCATTTACACACTTCTGGTTTCCAAAAAAAAAACCCCAAAAAAACAAACACAAGTTTCTGAATAGAATTTATGAAAATATAATTACAAATTTGACTCTCTCTGTAGATTTAGCCTCTATGTTTCATGACCAGAGAGCAATAACACAGACAGCCGGTCCCAAACAATCCCACAGATCTCCTGAATGGCTCATCCCTTATCAGGTCATTCCTTTTGCTATTTCTTGTTAAAAAGGTTTTTTTCCCCCTGCTACAATGCGAGTCATTTGGAATCAAATAAATACAGGTTTTCTTTATTTCTTCAATTCATGTCTGGCTGCTCTTTGTGTAAGAAGCACCTCTCGCACAGTTAATCATTTGACCACCTCACACTGAGGCAAATAAATCTATTTCGCCCATTCTGTAACACATGAAATTTGGACATTTGACACAGTAGGAAATGCATCTCCTGAAGGGGTAAGCAAATCCTTGCTCTGAAATTCCAGTTGTCCCACAGCCTCAGTCAGTGCACACTGGTGATACTGGACTTCCTTACCTCTGGGTCATTTATTCACTTTTACTGCAAATATCTCATTTTTTTATGAAAGTAAAGCTGCTGCATCACACAGAAAAAATACCCCTTTCCTACACTGTTTATAAACATCACCTTGAAATTAACTTAGGACTGTACCAAAACACCAGTCATTGTATTTATACTGGGAATATTGAGAAGGAGAGTCCCTAAGCACTGGAATTTAACTAAAAAAGACCACCAATTAAGCAGGTTGGGGAAACTGGACACAGCAATACAGGTTCATATGCAGGTAATTGGTGTGAAGAAATTTCCTAACAAAACATATACTTAATCAACTTAAAGCCAAGCTATTTAAACCAGAGCAATGAGCACAAACCAAAAATACAGATCCCAAAACCTTCATACACCAAATCCTAGAACTGTACTGCCCTAAAAGGGGAAAGCAGGGGACAGGAAGCTCTAAAGATATGACTGGAATTAAAAAAGCTGGAAGAAACAGACCAAATGTATTTCAGTATATTTAATATATTTAACAGATTACTTTCCTTAAAAAAAGAAGGCCAAACACGCAGCACAGGCTTTGGGAGTCGGGGTTTTCTTTAGCAATATTAAAGACGGGATATTAAAGCCTCTTTTGGAGTGTGTTGGGATTAAGAGTGACAGCTTTTTAAAGGTCTGGTCTAAACCACATTAGAGCCCGCAGACACTTAATTCAGTGTGATCTGGACCAAGCCCCTTCCTGCAAACACAGCAGGTGACAAAATGCAGCAGAGAGAAGGGGCCAGAGGCAGGAATGAGTGCCCTGGCAGCACTCAGCACTCACCCAGGCAGTTGTGGCCATCGTGGGCTAACATGAACCCATCGTAGCACGTGCACCTGTAGTTGCCCGGGATGTTGATGCACTCGTGGACACAACCCCCGTTGTAGAAGTCATTCTCACACTCATCGATGTCTGAAACACAAGAGGAAGAAAAAGCAGGTTTGTTTTTTTTTTTTTAAAAAAACAACACAAACAAACAAACCTCAAAACACAGAAAATTCTCTCCAATTTTATTGAATATAGGCATGTTCCTAATCTGTCCATAGACTCGTATTGCCTGTTTCATCCAGCACATGGTCAGGGAAGTGCCGACTGGATGCAGCAGGGTCAGATACAACTGGACAGCAGCAAGCCAATGTATAGAAGAACACTCCTTCCCAAAATAACTGGAGTATCATCACAGTAAACAATGACATGCTGTCATAAATGAAAAACAAACAGCTGATTTTGATGCACTTTTTGTGTCTAAAACGTAGTTTTTATTTTTCAGCTTTAAAACCATCAAGCAGACAATTAGTTGAAAACATTGATTTTGTTGTAACAAAGGACTATCTGAAACGTGCTGTTAATACGGCATGAGAAAAAAGTATAATAAACTGTCTTCCCCACAAAATAAGCCTAATTATAATTTTCTGTATTAATCCACATACAGCAAGACCCACAAGAAGTCCAACGTTTTATTCCTAGAAGATATGCTAGAATTTATTTTTTTTGGTACACTGGCCTGTATCTGAAGGAGCATCATGAGCCATGAGAGATGTATTCCGCTTCAACTACAAATCCTGTTACCATCTTCCCTCCCTCTTACCAAAGGAAAAACAATTAAAAAATCACTTCTTCACTCATTCCAGGAAATTCAACACTTTCCTCTTTTTACAGACTGTATTCTGGCTCCTACCTTGACCATCAGTATTATCACAGTCACGCTGTGAATCAGCCAGGGGTGCACATCAACCAACTGAAAACACGCGATTAAAGCCAACCTCACAGCTTGATAACTACTGAGTCTAAATTTGTCGTGTGCTAAACCAAACCCCCCCCAGCTATTTCCCCTAGGTAAGGCAGTGCATGATAAACAGAGAAAATTATCTTTTCAGAAAATCACCTGTTGGTATCATCAGACCATTTCAAAAGTGCCTTCCATTGCAGCAGTGCTTGACTTATTTCTGATTTAGGTTTATGTTCACACAGACTTAGCTTTTTTTTTCCCCTTCCCTTTTAAAAGTACTCCAAGAAAAGCTTTGCTACCTGGTCTCACACCCAGATGCAATCCAAGGTAGTTTGGTAAAAACAGCCTCGGATGAAAAGCCAGCTCAGACTCAGTCACTCAATTCTTTCAGCACTTCTGGCCCTGGGACTGGGCAGGGCTGGGTTTGTCCCTCCTCGCACAATCTGTCAGAGCAGGCAAAGCTTCTCCCACATTGTTGTTCTTTTTTTCCAAGCCTTCCTCCTCATGTTGGACCCTCCCAGAAATCCACCTTGAACTCAGAGTGGTCAAGGTCTCCATGCACATCCCTCCTACAGCTCCAAAGTCCCCCTCCTACAACATCCAAGCAGCCTGAAATCACAAACTTGGATTTATCTGCAAAACCAACCAGCTATTTCATAACTTGGCACCACAGAAATACTGGAAATAAGAAGCTGAACTTCCCGCTTAAACTTCTTCATCTTTCAACCACTATGTTTAAGATAACTTTCTGTTCCAGAAAGTTCTCATCCTTTACTACCAATTTCCCTCCCTTAGTTGTACCAGTGCCCAGCCAGCAGAGCCTGTGGTTGTACTCTGCCTCCTGAGCCCAGAAGGACAACAAAATACATGATTTTCCCTGAAAACAAGAACCAGCGCGCCTGGATGCACATTCCCAGAGTGTTCCAGCCAGATTTCCCCTGAGCAGGTATTTGCACCTTCCATATCCATTCACGGATATTTCCAGACGCTTCCTATCATTCTCAGACTACAGGCACAAAACCAGAGCTCTCCAGTAATGCCATGCTTTAAGAGGCCAAGTCAGCGATCAAAAATGGTATTTTCATTTAAAATATTCGATCCTAACTTTTATCCAGCACTGAGTCTCTTCAGAAGAGGGAATTCAGAAGAAAGTGTTACCAGCTGTGATGTTACTCAGTATCAACTGCCAAGAGTTCATCAATTCAGTGCCTTTTTTCTAACAAGGAATCAAATAGGACTATTTGTTTAAATAAGCAACAGAAGAGTCTTCCAAAGGGACAAAAAAAAAAAATCAAAGGCATGTGAAGCCTTTTGAATGCCTGCCCCTTATGTAATTCTTATTTCTAGAAGGCTGTACTGTCATCAGCAGCACAAGTTGATGATGCAATATAAACACTCAAGTTAAAGGAAAGGTAACATAAGAGACACATAAACCACAAAAATAACAAAATGAACAGACTTTTCATCTTTCTCAGGAGTTCGAGTCACAATAAATTTTGCAAAAGGATTAGAAAATTATTTCTCCCTTTTGTGCTCTAATACCTGTAGAAAGCTAGACTCAAAACTAAACATTCTAAACTCCTTTTTTAGAGCCACATTGCATTATTTTTGGTGTTTCTTCCCCCTTCCAAGCCACCCTGCCATACAAGAGACTTCACCAAGCAGGCTGATTGGAATGTCTCTCTCCAGTATTGCTAGCAAAACAACAAGGGGATAAGACGGGTGAATTTAACGCTTCTAAAAAAAAATCAAAACAAACAAACAAGCAAAAAAAAAAAAAGCCTACCAAAACCAAAAACCAACCCACTCCACTCTCAAAAAAAAAAAAAAAAAGCCACAAAAAAGCAAACAAGGAAACCTCACCAAAACATGCACAAGGCCTGCAAAGTCCAAATACTGAAGTTTTTTTTAAGCTCCTGCTGCCAAGAGAAAAGCAGACAGTGTGACCACAGCCCCATTTTCTCACAAACCTGGAGGAAGGTACACATTTATTCTTTAAAGAATGCCTCAGTGAAAGTATCACTGACAGACAGAGCATCGCACCTGACATGCCAGGATACGGCCTCTTAGCGAGCTTTATGCAGAGCAAAAGCAACAGGAGCACATTTAAACACATAAAACCCGCAGGCTTGCTCTTGATTTTGTCCGTTGTAAATCTCACATTTTGCAAGGGCCAGCTGTGTTCATTTCCTTTTGGTTAGGTCATATCCTCTTATTTTTCCTGTAATTGATAGGATTGGGGGCTATCAATCCCAACTCCAAACACCTCTAACTCGGAAAGCAAACTCGCCCTGCTAATTTTGTGGCTTGGACTAAACATTTTTAGCAGTTGATCACTTAATATTGTCTTTCACCATGAAGGCATGGCCATAACAAGAGTAAAAAAGAAATGTTGCCATCCAGCCATGAAATCTGTCTCAAAGGGAAACCTGAAGTTTTACCTACACTGGCAAAACACAAAGTTTTCAATCCAGTAAATACTGGCTGTTCAGCCAGAGAACTTCTTCACTTCAGTGAAAAAGTCACCTTAAAAGAGTACTGCAGCCTCTAAGAGGAATTAATTTTATATGCTATTACAGTGGCAGGAATCACAGGAGTCCTGGACAAGAATTAAATGCACCAAAATTATTAAGAAGGTGTAGGGCTATTTGTAATAAATAGTGACACAGCCTGCCAGGAACCTGTTTGAGCTTAGTGTGTTCCAAGGAGGCAGCAGCTCCCAGTTCCAGAGCTGGATTCCTGCAACCACATCCCTCAGCTCTTGGCAAGATCATTTTGATTTTCTCTTTCTGAAACCAGTTTGGGAAATCCCAAAAACACACGGCTTGTTTCACAAGTTTTAAAGTAAAATAATGAGCAGGGAAAAGGGTTACTTGGCTGGAGCAGTAACTGTACTGGTTCTGCTATTTGCAAAGGTGTAAAAAGCCTGGAAGCTACACCATAATTCTCCCAGGAAAGCATCTTTTTGTCACATTCTGGAAGTAACCCCTTCAGCAGCCCCATGCCCCGCCACTGCCCTCCTCAGTGAGCAGTGGTGTTACCTGAAGAACACCGGGGGCATGAGACTGCAATTATTATGCAATGCAAGCATCGCGGGATGCTTAAAAAAACCCTGACTATCTGAGAAAATCCAAGGATTTGTTCTCACGAGGAAGGGCTGTAATTTACCATCTCTGTATTTCACTTACAGGAAGAGAATTTGAATTTGTTTTCTTTAAAGTGACCTGGCTCTTCTTAGTCTGACGGGATGTGTATGTGCCTTACACATACTGGGGTTGGCTCTTTCACTGTTAGAGGTGACTCTGATGCTACCCCAGAAATTTGTGTCCTTTGTGTGTTTTGCAACAAAGAGCTGGCACCCTCAGAACCCTCCCCAGGCCACCCTGCAGAGAAGCAGCTCTTCCAGGAGCACATACAACTTGACTAACAAATGTTCCGAATAAAAACAAGACTAACTCTGCTGCTTCCAATGTCCCAGTATTCCAGCTTTCTGTTTCAACAGAGAATAGAAGAAACACCAGCATGCAATAACTAATGCCCAAAACACAAACCAAGCTGTAAAACAGCGAGGGAAATGCTGGTTCCCACTTTGTCTAAACATTTTCAGCAGTGTCATGGGATTTACTGTGTGCTGATCATCTTTTCCAAGCAGTGACAAGCTTCCCTAGGAGGTGGCACAGAATTTACGCCAAGAAAGCGAGAAGTCTACCTCCAGCAAAACCGATTCCCCCTCTTCACTGGCACCAGTTGCAATTCATTAAGTTCCTGAACGCCCAAAAGCCACTACAACACATGTAACAAACTTTGTCAGCGCAGCCACAGATCGCTGTGGGCAGAGCTACTGAAATCAAAGCCAAGTCTGCACAGAGCTGATGAATTTTGGACAAGTGTCACAGCTAAGCTGTCACAGAAGCCTTATGGCATTAAGATGCAAAAGGAAGAATGGCTCAGGACTAGGAGTCAATGAGCCAAATTCAGCTTTCAGTGCTGAATTTCACAGATTTCTACAGAAAATGGGAAAGTGTGCATTGGCACGGTTTTTATCTTGGCAGCTGCCAAGGCCACAGATCCCAACACTCACAATGTTCAGAATGGGAGTAGGATTGAGTAAAATCTGAGTCCATGCTGAAGTTTTTCCTCAACCAGTCATATAAGGGAAAGATCTGGAGCTAATTTACTAAACAAAAACTTCAATTGACTTTGAAAGGAGTAATTTATGTGCTTGGACATTTTAAAATAAATAGCCAAAGAAAGCTGTCTGCCCACACTGGTTTCTTCTGATTTAGAGAAGTACAACCAAAAGTTAGCACACAGGTATATTATGCAGATGTGGGCTATCTCCTGAAGAAGATGGATCCATCAAATAGCTAGAAAAATAAATATTAAAATCATTTAGAGTGCATCTTGATGGATAAATACACACGCTTCTTCAGTATCTGAAGAAAATAATATTTTGGTGTTCATCCTTCTTTAGGTGCCTTAAACAAAATACAGTCAAAAGGCACTATGGTGAATTAAGTGACAAGCACACCTACAAGAATACAAACAAGTTCAAGGCCTGGATCTCAATCAGATCAGCATCTTATTCTTCTTAATGACTGGATTTGGGGACTGTAAAAGCCACTAAAGTCAAAATTACATGGGGATATTTGTATCTACTCTGTTTCTTTGGCAGACTCTGCACTTAATATACTTCCAGCAGATACCCAACACACACTGGGACAAACTGAACTTAAGGCATCTGTATTTCTCGCACCAAGCTGCACTTTCCTTAAGAAGGGAACAAGTTCCAGACCTAAAGACCAGGATTAAAGCCCAAACACAGGCTGAAGACCATTCTGGTTAAGTACAGGCCAAACCTGCCAGCAGTTCAGCTCTCTGGGAACACCCAACCCAAGCAAGGCTACTAAAATGATTAGATTTCACAAGAGTTCAGCACCAGCACATTAATACATTTTCAGAATTCTTTGAAGTCTGCCCAGCTCTACTATTAAAATTTGCAAGAATTGGCTCAGCTGGATGTATGAAGAATCAGGTGGGAAAATGTGATCTGTGCCACTCAACCTGACCTGCTGCAATACCATCTCCCTCTGAGTTTGGGGATGTCAGAATTCAGCATCTACTCCAATCCCACATTTTATGAAGAAAACACTGACATATCAAGACTCATTCAGTTTTTCTACTGCAAACAAACCCTTCACCTTCGTGTCAGAGTAAAGGCCATTTCTGAAAACCCCTTTGCATGCAAACCTTCTTAAATCACTTTTTCTACAGGAGAAAACAAATTAAAATATACCATTTGTTACATCTGGTTCTTCCTGAGATACTTATTTGGCTCATAAATGTTAACATTTCTATTCTTTAGATGCTGTGACCTTGGAAATGTTACAATCTAATGAACCAGAGGAACGCAGAGTGCAGTTTTTACAGCTTTCAAGTTGCCATGATGTTTTCAAGACGCTTGTGCCAAAGAACACTGTAAAATTTGATAGCCATTAGGGCCAGTCTAAGAGGCAAGGTCAAGGGTGGGCAGGCTGGGAACGGGGTGGAGGGGAACAACCAGCAAAAGCAACCTGATGTTTCTCAGTGGAGAAAGAAAAAGAACAGCTACAACACGTTGTTTAGGCACGACTTTGTTTCAGCACAAACCCCTCAAGAGCCTTTCCACGATGGGCACTGTCTCTCCCAGGCTTTTCCCATTAGTGCATCCACAAAGGGGGGGAAAAAAAAAATGAATAAATTCAATTTTACAGCTTCCTTCAGAAATGTCACAAAACCCTGTACTCCAGTATTAAACCAGCAATAAAAGGGAAATGCCATGCGAGCTCGGTGGAGATGATTTGGATGCAATCTGTGGTATTGTTGTGCTGCTCTTCTGGAAGCCACTTCCTAGAGTTTCCAGAAAACATCAAGTACTCTGTAGCAGTTTTACTGGTTTCCTTTCCTTCTGTGATGGGTAAGCACAGAGTTCATCGTGCTTTGTATCTTGTTGAAGTACTTGTCTGAAAAAAGCAGGGGAAAACGGAATACAAACTATGGAGAGGTATGTCCAGCTGGTTAAACAGCACATACGTTTTTCAAGTGTGAACAGCTCCATATATAAAACTATTCTGCCTAAAAACATTTAGGATACACTCGAAAGGCAAATTGAGACCTCTCATTTATCACTAGCTGTAGGATATTACTTTTTTACTTCCTATTAATATTTCAATGTTATTTTTAATGTTTTTTCTCTGTCCACAATTATTCATTTTGGAGAAGGCACAGACACGCCCATTGCTGAGCCTTATCTTGCTCTGTGTCTGAATTTTGTTCCTATTATTACACTGAGCACAGGAAACATGAATCAAACTTTCAAGTCCCACAGACTAAGGTGGCGGCGTTACAAGAGTCACCTTCACTGCCTGGGAAAACAAACTGCCAAGTCTTCAGACACACAAGTCCTTCTCTAAAACATGAACTGAGTTTATCAGCTGCACAAAACACAGGTTTAGCACTTGGTATTCTCCAGCTTTTAGTTAATGATCTTCACATATTGTGTATCACACAGAGAGAATTAAAGAGCCACATTTAAAGATCAGAGACACTGCCAAGCACCCAGTGCTGGAGGCTGAATTCAGCTGCCTCAGCTCACACATTGCTAAATGAAACAGGGCAATAGATGATGAAAATCCAAGCTCAATGGCTGTATTTCACATTTCTGGTGAATGACCACCACAGTCTCCATTCACTGGTAAGAGATTCGGTCTCTGGAGACACCCTTCCTTACATTTTTCTTAAATTCACCTTCCCTTCCTCAGTTTCCTGTCTCTGTTCTCTTCCCTGTGCTTTCCCTCCTTACTTAAACTCCTAGTTCAAAGAGTTAGAAGAGCATTTTTAATGGCTGGACATTGATAAGCCCATCAAACTGAGAACAGGCAAAAACCCCTTCCCCTTTGATTCATTCCCTCAGGTATTCCTGCTCCAGTGTACACGTACTTTCCCAATGGAAAGTTATCACTAACGTACAGGGGAATAAACAATACTTACAAAACATAAATGAAAGAGAAGATATAAACTGAAAGCTGAGATTTGGTACCATTTACCAGCTACCTAAATACTCTGTATCGTGGCATACATCACACTACAGGGGTAGAAATGGAGAAAGATCAAATAAATCACAGAATTAGAGCACAGACTATTCTGGAGCTGAAAGGGACCCGCAGGGATCATCCAGCCCAACACGTGACATGGAACACTTCACTTGGGGTCTCACTTTAGAGAGTTTTGGACCAGCCTTCCCTCTGTATTAACATCAGGTTTATACAGTGCTTTTTGCCTACAGTACCTTGTGGGTGTCTAAAACCTTGGGATAGCTTGAATCATTTATGGAAAAAAAACCAACAATTAAGCAGAGTTCTCTCCCTAGGAAACAGTCTATTTTCTATTCGTGTATCTGAGCATTAAGTGACATTTGCCATCTCAGCCAGCACAATGTAAATTAATCTGGGACCATTTCAGCTTCATTTATAGCAGAGAGAGTATTTTTCTCGATAACCCCCAAATTATTATCCTGCATTAAGCATATTGAACCCTTGATTAGAGTTTGCTGCAGTTTGACATTTGTCTTAATTGATATTTAAACAGATTGGCCCTCAGTTCTTTGAACTGCAAGTGAGATACCCAAATAAAGATGGATACCTGCAGAGCACAGAGCAGTTTTAGAGTCTGCCTTTATTTAGTAGCTGCCATGCCCGGCAAGCTCAAGCAGAGAGATTTCCTGTTCACGAGCTGTTCTGAATGTGAAACATGACATTTGACAGCCTTTTCCCCACCACTTCTAAATCACAGTCATTTCCACCACAATTCCCCCTTTTAATATAATGGGAAATGTTTGATTACACATCTAATCTTCAAAGTTCTTGGATACCTAATGGGAGAATGTTTCTGAGCACCTTACTGACACACGGGGTGTGCCTGCACCCTAATGACAATCATTTCAGTAAGTCCTGGCAGGAGGCTGTTCCTGCATCTTTAAGTTGAAATATGCCTCTATAAATTTCGAGGCAGAGGTTTAAAGTAGTGAAGTCAGCTCACTGATAGAGACATAACTCACCTACCTTTTTTCCAGACTCTGCAGGCATCTCATTCTCACATTCTCCAACCTCCCTTTGCATTTCATTTTTAAATGTCTGTCCACTGACAAAGGGAAACAATCCCAAGCTTCAGCTCTGAAGTAGATTTCTTTATTACCTGACAGTGAACGAATATGAACTTATTTTTTTGTGGCCCTTGATGTGGGAGAACAGAAGGTTTGCCAAATAAAGAGCTTCCCATAATCCTGCATTGCTTGGTCAAGCTTCCTGCCTTGTAAGGGAAACACTTAGACATTCATTTTCCCAGCTCCACCTGTTCAGGGCTGCCTTTTCTTTCAACATTTACTGAAGTCATGTGGCTACTTCTAAACACAACACACAGAGAAACCATGAATTTGCATCCCCTGAATTATTGTGTCACCTGTTCCCTGGGTGCAGACAAACTCATCCCATTCCTCAACAGCATCTTCTATGCAGTGAAGGCCTCCCACCATTCAGGGATGCATAATTATGTTTATTTTTGCTGTAGACAGTTTTTCTAATTACAGGAGTGTTTATCTGGACTAGGAAGGTCTATGTGATGGTGAAACAGCTACAACACCCATTGTAACCCTGAAAAATGGTCATCCATTAAAACCCAGAGAAATATGAGCCCTTCACACCTCACGGCAATTAAGACTACAGAGGAATGGATAAACACCAGCACACTTCTTAACCTCCCATATTGATCATTTCACATTACACTTTTCTTACCCAGGAGATAGTACTCAGGGATTTCTTATTTTCCTTCTCTTTTCTGTGGTGTGTACTGATCGTAAATCTTCTTAAAAAAATATTCCAGTGCTCCAGCCTAGATGCAGATGCATTCGTTTTATATAGTTTATGTTTTCAGGAGAGTAGCCAGCATTACTTTTTCTCCTGAGTGCTTTGCAGGGCTGTGGGTACTCAGCATTTTAAAGAAACAACAGTAAAATTAGTTGAGATGGCTCTGCATTAAACCACACAAGCTTGATACATTCATTTCAAACAGATCTGAGACGAGTAAACCGAATAGAAATCAGATCAAAGACTGGCAATGATCTATTGCAATCTGAGACAGGCTTGCAAAAAGTTCAGACTCGTTTTTGCCCATCATCCTTCAGCTCTGCGCACCTACAGAAGGTAAAAAAAAAAACCTAGGCTACAGATTTTGTTACCACGTCAGAGTTTCAGATGATTGAGTCACATTTGGTTCCTGTAAGGACAAACTCAGCTTGCTACAGGTTTGTGTTTCAGAATATCCCCTCTCAGGAAGTCGAACCTCACTAAACCTGTGGTAATGATGGCAATGATGGGAGCGCACGCAAGCACTGCCCGAAACAGGGCACAGCTCCAAGGGCTGCCTCCACCAGGACTCAGGGAATCTGGGCACTGGGCACTCACCAAACGGGGAAGCTGTTTTCAGGATGCCAAAACACTTGGCAGAACTCAAAGAGTCCTGGCACAGCCTCTCAGCCTCTGAGCAACAATTCTGCCTCCCCAGTGTGCAAAGTACCTGCCATGCCACCCCTCCTGGCGTGTGCAAGCCTCCCGTGTTTTGAGAGCCTGGCCCTGGCCAGCATCAAAAAGGAGCCCTAATTGTTGTTGGAGAAGATCAATGCAAAAGGGGTTTATTTTCAAACAATGACTACACGGATGCAGGTGTTTTGGTTTTTTTTTTTTGATTCCACCTATTTCATTCCTGAAACACAGAACCCTGTCCTGCTGTCACATGCTGACAGTCCTACAATTTTAATCCCCAAGGGAATCCATCACTAAGATGTAGGGTCTCCTCAGTCTTCTAAGAGGCCGGACAGACATTAGTCACATGAGCCAGAGCCCTGTTTATCACCAGAGACAAATAACCAGGGAAAAATCCAAAAACCAGTGCTAAGCAGCCTGTGGGTTTTGACCTGTGGATGTGTAACCACTGTCCAGCAGAGATACAGATGTACAGGCGGTGAATATTAATGCAACCCAGCAGCTTTTTCATCATCATTACCCTTTACACACTCACAACGTTGCCTGGACTCTCGGATCACTAGAGAAACAAGCAGGAATTTATGGCTTTACATCTCATCTTGTGAGGGTTAGATGAGGCCAGGCTGTACAGACACCTATTCCCTAGCGAGGAAAATTCAGGGAAAGTGGTAAGGACGAAATCTAAAATTCAAATCCAGAAAACACAATTGCTGACCCGTGAATCATCAAATATTTTCATTTACAAGCTGTGCTTACATCTGATGTTTGGTCAAGAAAGAAAGACAGAGCAAACCGAGGCAATTTTGGCTTTGCCAAGAAATTAGACATTTCTGCTTCAGTGTTCCAATATCCTGTACTAGGAAGTACACAGATTAATGCTACTCAGTGAAAACAGAATGGACCTGCAGATATGGAAACAGTGACATGGGCATTTGCTGTGAATTGAAGAGTGCTCAGATTCAAAGGAAATCTTCCTCTGGTAGTTTTATGTAAATATATAAGTTCGTTATATTGGGGAGAACTTCAGGTAGGAAGACCCAAAGAATGTCTACGACTTCTGTGCAGCATTTAAATAATACTTTTTGAATATTATGCACCGGATGCACCACAAAAAGCCAAGTACAATTGTACTGATCTCCCCCCAACAGGAGATGGATAA
Source organism: Acropternis orthonyx (assembly GCA_035583155.1). Lineage (NCBI taxonomy): Eukaryota > Metazoa > Chordata > Aves > Passeriformes > Rhinocryptidae > Acropternis > Acropternis orthonyx. Next base: position 56,702,659 of record JAWWEU010000040.1, on the reverse strand, counting down.
GAGTGGATAAGTTTATATAAATATTCGTTTAGTCCTGTAGACTTATTCCCAATACTCTCATTTACATGGTTTCTCATGAGATGCCTTTCACAACAATGCTATTTTATTATGCACAGATAAGCAAATTGCAGCAATGTCTTGCCTAAAGACCTGATTAAAACCCCAATAAACAGCTTGGGTCGGCTTTTTTTTTATTGGACAGTACGGCCAGTACAAAACTAGAGGTGAGAGATGTCACTTTTTGAAATGCTCATGATGAATTCCCCGTGCTTCCTCCTCCCTCCCATCTTGCTTAGACAATCCCTCTTTTAGGACTACACCGGAGTACTTTTATACTATTTTAAAGATACATACACAGCAATCCAGGAGAAAACACACCACAGCATCCTTGGTTATCCACTGAAAACAGGGCGCCAAGGCCTGACTATTTAACTCGCCCATGCAGAACACCCTCAGTGAAAGACTCAAAAATGAAACAACAGGATTTTATGGGTGTTTATCCCCAGCACCTGGTTTAACAGTATAGCCATCCAAAGTCAGGTTAAACACCCAGGCCAAGCTTTTCAAAGTACCTACTAATTTTTCACAACTGTCTTGAGACTCCCCTTAAGGAGGTCTCATTTTCAGGAAAGTGGGAAGGCCACTCATTCTGAGGATGCTGTAATTGCCAAGCCCAAAATTAATATCTGGTTTTGTGGGCTTTGCCCATGTGTTGATGTTAAAAGACAGACACACAAAGCTATGAAGCTTAGGTAGGGAGCAGAGCTCTTTGCACCCACACAGCCCTGATTTTTGGCTTCCTGTAATGGGTATAATGGAAGAAACTCCATCAGCACAGAACATAAAACTAACTGGACAACAAGGAGAAATTCTGAAAAAAACGCTTAAGGGGAATTCCAAAGATGTGATAACTAAGCAAACAAAACTGACATTCAGGAAGGTCTGTCCATCTCCAGAGCTGGCACAAGCGGCTTTTTACCGAATTTACTTCCCAGTGCACACAAAGGTCTAGTGGATTTAGTGTAAAGGACTTTTAGTTTGTGTTTAGTTTATGCCAGCAGGCAATTCAGCTGCTGGAATTAAAAGCAATGCAGATTAAACAAAGGAATGATCACACAGTCTAGCAGTGCTTCCTGAGTATGAGGCACTAAGAAAAATCTGTAGGCTGAGTTCTAAGAAAACACAACTAAAAAAAAAAAAAAAATCAGCTCTTTCCTAAAATAAGGTTGTGGGAGGTTGTTTTGTCTTGTCTTCAACTGTGTGGCTGTGCTGGAGACACAGGGGCCCAATTTAAATTAAAGAATAGAAATGTAAATCTGAGACCAGGAGGATGAATTTCATAACGAGCCAATGATAATACGGCAGCTTAAAAATCCCCTGTCCTGGTTAAATTCAAAGCACAAGTACAGAATATTTTTCATTAATTTTCAATGGATTTTGATCTCCCAGCTGCAGTTCTTTGGCCCAGATACACCTCACCCAATTTCACCCACCTCCACTGCAGATGTCCCCATGTGTGTCAGAAAGAGACTCTTATTTTCAGGACATGATTTATCAGACCTATTTTGTCTCCAATAACACAACACAAACTGCATTAAGGAAAATTCTCTCCATCAACTATAAAGGAAAAGTAGAGCAAATTAAGTGTAGTGACCTTTACTACTGAGATCCATCTTTGGACAGATGAAATTCACCCTTTGTCCTCTTCAGACACCCTTGGAACGAAGAGAAACTCTGGCACATCCCAAATGCTCAGGAGACAGAGCCAGGACCTACCTCTCCCACAAAATAATAGACTTTATTTTTACTCTAAGTTAGGTCTCTGAAAGGAGTGCAAAACCATAATCAGCTGTCTGAGCACAAATTAAATGTTAAACTGAATTAGTCATAAGAGCATTACTAATGGTTGTGTCTGACAAGCTCATGTTCGTATTGATTCACGTGTTAATTTTGTAACTTTTGACCCCCCCAAAAAAACTTTTGAAACAAAGGGCAGCAACAAGTTTTCAAATTACCACAGGAAAAGTAAAGTAATTCCACCCCCTACCAGTGAAGCAATTTTACAGCCAGCAGACTGCAGAGAACCACATGGAGGAGATATTTTTAATTAAGTGCAATGTAAGGAGAATAATGGTTACCCGTATTCAGGCTAAACAATTATTATCAAAAGGGCCTCAGCATTTTAAAATGAGCCATTTAAGAAAGGCTCACTGTTTCAAACATAGGCTGTTTCCGATTATAAAGTAGAGCTTTTAATTAAGATTAGTAAGGCTTAATTCAGGCTATAATTTGGTTCCTTTAGTTAGCAAATGTCTATTAAACTGAGCAATTAAGGTTAAATGGATTGAAGCATTTAAAGCATTCCCTCCTGCTCTAAATACTATAATAGAAAAGACTATGTCAGTGCCTAATTCAGACCAGAAGACATGTATTTCCCTTAAGTTTTTTACTTCCTAGTTGATAATGAAGTTTGTTAAAGAAGAAACCCGTGGTGAACTGATTTTCAGTGGAACAAAACACTGTTATATGTTTGCCTGTTACAGCTTACTGTGCTTAATTTAAATATAAAATACAAATTCTTTAATTTTATATAATATAAAGTTTGCTCCTGTTGTGTGTTTTTCCCTTAATTTTAGACAGTTCAGTAATAAAATTCTGCAGTAAACTTCCCAGTAGCACATTTCTCTCTTTTGATAGTTGTGTTCATACTTGGCACCACGGCCTTAAGCACACGGATGTTGTGTGTGCACTTCACAGGTAAAGGCAGAATTATTCTGCAATTTGTTTTACTTACATAAATGGCCTTTTAAAGCATTCCCACCTCACCTTCCACTTCCCATGTCCACAGCTTTTCCAATGACTGAAATTCTTAATGCTTGGTCTCATCTTTAAGATCGAGTCCAGACTCTTGCTGACTCAGGCAATTATATTAAGTAATAATAAAAACTGATGTTGCCTTCCCCATGTGGAACAGGCTACAGCAACTGCCACCAAAATACCCGCCCTAAAACCAGCTAAAAATACATCCTCATAACATCAATATTAATGGTCATCACTAAGAGACTTTCAGGAAAAGCAGTACAGGAACATAATCTAGTAACTCTTTTTTTTTTGGTCCAACAACGTCCAGTGAAAGCACTTTTGCATTAACTCAAATTATGCCACTGAGCTATTCTAGAAAATTAATGCATCCTGAAGACATTTCTGCATGTTCCCCATGCAGAATAAATGCTAAAGCTTTTGGGTATCACTTCATAACACCACATGTCATGCAGCCAACCGGTATCTTTTATAAAGCAGTTGTTACACTTCCCTCAAGAAAAAGATCTGTAAAAAAATATTTCGAAACAGTGAGAGGATACAAAGTGCCAGGGGGATAGGAAGATAAATACTTCTTCTATACATTTAGAGGTGACTTAACATAAAAATTCAGTGAGAACACTTTAGATTTTACCCGTAAGTATTTTCCTAGTCAATAATCATACCATGAACAGCTTGATGGGGTTGTTGTTTCCATTGTTAAAGTTTTTGTGAGAACTGTAATGTAAAAGTTCTTCCCTTCCGGAGCTGCAATGTCCCCAAATGTACAACTGTACACAGAATAAACTGCTGCCATCTTCACAGTGGAACAGCCTGTACCCAAGGAAACAGATTACATTCAACCAAAGCACTTCAGCCTGCAGGTTTTCACTTCGGGACAGCAGGCTGAGGTTGTCTATTCCTCCATCACACCCACTCCCTGGCTCAGTCTTAGAAGCCAGAGCAGTCCCAGGGCAGGGAAATGCTGGCAGCCCTCCTTCCCTCACTCGTTCCTTGCTCTCAGAATACGTCTGCACACTCCAGCCTGAACAGGGGCAAAATCACCCTCCCGGGAATCCAAGCCACAGGGTTCCACTTCTGCCTGCCCTCTGGGAGCCAAGCACCGCAGGCTGGGCTCCCTCCTGGCTTTGGGTGAGGCTGCAGCACAAGCCAAGCGAGGCTGCCTTTCCCCAGCACGGACAAAGCCACCGTGAGAGCCCTTGGGAAAATTCCCACCACAGCCAGAAAGCAGGAGCAATCCGTCCGAGTGCGCGGCACCCCAAGGTTAGGGGTCAGGTGAGCTGTGCCGCTGTGCACGCAATAATGGGGCTGGTTTAGGAGAAACGTGGAATGTGCAGGGGAAGGACATGGAAAGAGGAGCTTCGATCGCACTCGTCTTTAGGCAGGTTGGAATGCTCCAGGGGAAAAATGGGAATTTCTAAATAAAGTTGGACTTCGGGGCTTTGTAGTCAGAGAGGAACACTGACATGCCTCCAAGTCACAGTTTTCATGGAATCCTTTTCCAGGCAATTTCTGCAAGCAGGAAAGTGTGAAAAGAATGAAGGCACAACCCTCCTCTCCTCAGCAGAGACACTGATGAGGTCGGGTATCAAATTCCTCCTACGCATGTGCTGCCACACAACCGAGATATGCATTACCCACACTCCCTACTCAGCAAAGCAAATACCCACCTACTCCAACCCCTCTTCCCACTGGAATAGGGAGGCTGGAAGTTCTGAGTGTGACCTCTGCTTCCAGGTAATGACATCGGAACAAAAAGGGGCCTTCAGCGCAGTGTCCCTCTTGCGACAGCAAGGGCTGCAAGGCACAGCAGTTACGTCCTGCAGCATTCTCTGCAATGGTATGTCCAACAAATAACTCCTGCGGAGGTTCCCACCCTCTGAAGCACATTCTGCAGCAACACCATTCCCTCCAGTAACCACTAAACTGATATCCATTGCTCTTTTTCTCCCTGATGTCCTGTGAGCACGATGCCTTGTTAAGTGCCAGGACTGACAGTGGTTCCTGCAGAGTAAGGCAATGGGAATGATGGAATGCAGTGCAGCAACCTCAGGCTGAGAGAGTGAATGAAAATGAGCCTCTATATTCTCTGAGATAACAGCTCATCTGCTTGACAAATTGGTTACAGCAATCAGAACAACCTGAAAGGTGTTTAGTCTGTTTCATACCTCTGACTCTTTGGTGGCTGAACTGCAAAACAGCATCAATAGCTGTGAAAGCAACCATTTGTTGTGAATTTGACATGTTGTCTACGGGGCCTCCAGCACAAAACAAACCGCTCATGTAACAAGCACTAAGTTCAGGTCTAAAGCACCTGCAAGATCAAGGCCTTACATCAGCCTATTAAATTATCCAGATTTTTTTTTTTAATTCATTGGTCACTGAAGAAAAAACTGTGGTGTTCTACAGGCTCCAGAAAAACAGCATTGTAAAGTAAAACTTCAATTTAATAAAGCACTTACGCAGAATTACTTTAAAGGGTAACAGTTTCTTAATATTAAGCACATGCTCGAGTACACCCTGGTGATTCAAGGCATTTGAACAAAACAATTCCTCAGACTGGAGTGTCAGTGTATTCCTTTTGCTCAGCACCTTAAATGTGTAGAGAAGTTTTGAAACTTCCAGGGGGTCTGTCACACTCTGCCTTCAGTTTCTTAGAACTCTGCCAAATATTTATGTACAAAGCACACTTTTTCATGCAAGGTACCTGCTTTAAAGCAGGTCTGCTGCTTTCAGCTGTAATTTAAAACAAATATATCCATACTAAAACAAACAAAGAAAAAGAAAACAAACAAACAAACTCTTTTTCCTAAAGAGATTATTTGGGAAATTCACTGCCTTGATATGTTTAAAAAAAAAATAAAATCTCCCCCCACTGCTTGGACAGACCTAATGCTCTCAGACTGTTTTCTATGAGGAGTGAGGGAGTGACCTTTCAGGAGATTTCTCAGGACAGAAAAAGACGGCCAAATGACAGCTGAAAAATCTACCAAACAAAACCCAGCCACTTAAAAAAAATCATTACAGAAACGCCCAAACAATACAATAAATTCAAAGCCCAACAGACATCTACTGAAATTCATGCAGCTAAAGTTTCCTGGACATCCTTCTTGGGAGGTGTTTTTTTTTTCAGCCCTTCACAACACAAAGGCTCCAGAAACTAAACGAGATTAGGAAATCTATTCACCTTAGTCACCATTACCTTCCCCCTGCCATGTGTGTCAGCCTCATTGCCTTTTCAGGGCCAGGCTGCAATCTCTGTGTTTCTTTCCACTTTTAGGGGTATTATTTCAGTGATATTTGTCACAGAATAGCCCCACATCAATTTCACCTGTGCAAAAAAACCCAACCACGATCAGGGAAAAGGAGCTTCCTAAATCAGTGCAGATTTTTGGGGCCAGGCTTTGTACCCCTTTTCCCTACAACTTCCTGCCACACATCCCCCGTCCCAGGACTGCCTGAGGTTTGGTCAAGCTTGCCCTGTAGTTAAGGCTCACAGCCATCCTAGTCTAGAACAGCCTTGGACTAGAGCCACGGGCACAGAGACTGCATCCCCCACCCTCTTCCATGGGCACAGAGACTGTAACCACCATCCAGGATTCCCATGACCTTCAGAATGTCCTAAGAGAACGGATGCTGGCTAAGAGAGTGGATCTACCTGGCTCAAAGGCAGAGGAGACAAAAGCCACATGAGTGGAGTTGGTTGGACAAGCGAGGAGCAGAGGGTCCCACTCCCTAAATCCTCTGCCACCATCCAACCAGAGGCTCCAGGGCCATGACATGCATCAGTCTCAGAACTAAGGATGTGTATTCCAGGTGTCCCCATAATCAAATGGGACCTGACAAATGATGACAAACAGCTATGAAAAGGGGTTTTTCCAGCCAGTCATTGCGGAAAGAGACATGGGAAACAGAAGGGAATGGGCTGAAGGGCAGGTGAGCTCCAAGCTGGGGATGGGGGCCGGGAAAGAGGTGGAGGGAAAAAAAAAGAAGAAAAAGGGAAATCTGAGAGCTGGTTTGACTTGAAGACAGAACTCAAAGGAAAGGAGCAGTAAAGGGTATTCAGAGCTTACAGTTCTGCAGTCCCAAAAGTCTTGCTGTGGGACCCTGGGTAACCGCAGCAAGTCACTGAGAGAGAGGACAGGGCATGGACAACTGAGTAAAACAATTGAAAATCCATGAGGAGAGGACAAAGGAGAAGTAGGATTAGCAGGAGGGAAGTGACAAGGTTAAAAGAGAGCTGATAACAGAATATACAAGGCAACACAGTGCAGACTACAAGGAAAAGGGATTGCACCAGAAGGGAAAGCGACAGGTGGGAAAACAAGGAAAAAAAATCAATGTCTGGCAGATGTATAAAGAATGAAGACAAAAAAGGACAGACTCTTACCTACTGAACTTAGAGCATTTTATTTATGCCCCTTCATTTTATCATCATTTTCCTGGCAGATAATTCACCCTGTATATCTCGGAGAAAGGAGAAGTTCCTTCTAAATACCAAGTTTACATCACCACATGAGGCCACCCTGGGTTGTGCAGCTCAGCAACTGTTGGGATTTCTGAAATTGTATAGATATCTGTAAGTTCCCAGAGTACCCACAGACCATTCAGCAGGTAGGGAGCTTCTCAACTATTTAGAGAAGTCCTTGGGGAAAAAAACCCCATGTGTTTTCCAAATTGAGAATTACATGTAATGCTGTTGAAGAATGGGGCCATATTTCTAGTGGTACGGTATTTGTTTATGCAAAATATAGTGATATTTGTACCCAAGAAGCACTTCTGGAGAGAAGAAAAAAAAATAAAGTTGTAGTGAACGTTCTTTTACTAAGTAAAAATGGAAGATTTCCGAAGTGGACCACCGGGGGAGCTGTTCACTAAAGCAGCATTACGGGCTGGAAGAAAGTAGCTCTGAGAGGTAGGACAGGGCAGGGAAGAAAAGGGAGGGGAGAAAACAGTGGGGTGTGTGACACATGGGGAGCGATGGCCCTGTGAGCAGATAAACGGGTCATGTCAGCCCACCTAAGGGACATTCTGCTTTTATTGGATAGACTACTGAACAAAGTTGGAAAACTAAAGCAATTGGGATAAACATAAAATCAAGGCTCAACTCTGGCCAAAACAAAAGCCCTATTCACTGAACAGAAGAAGCATGAAGGAGAAAAAAGTTATCATAAGCTGTTAATTCATAAGGCTGTAATAAAATTCTGGTTTAATACAGAATGTTCTCAGGAGTGTTTTCTTACTTCTTCTCCATCCCCTAAGAAAACTCATTCCCCGAAGCAAATTAAAAAACTGGCAAGTCAGAATTGAGTATTAAATGGTACCAGACAATTAAAAAAGAACAAAGCACAGCTCGGAGTTTAATTCTGGGAAACACTAAACCCCCAAAGACACATCAAGATACCCAAGAAGTAAGTAGGACCAAAACCAGCATCACAGATTTGTAGCAACAAGTCTTACCCAGAACAGGGCCATGAGGGGAGGGTGACACGAAGTTCAACATAGGCCATTAACACCATCTCTTAAGGTATTGCAACTCTAGAAAGCACTTTCATATCCATCACTGACCTCATTTAGGGTGTCCCTAAAAGAATTCGTTCACCTTCTACTGCAACTAGAAGGATCACCGAACAGGAAGAAGTCACTTAAGCTGCCTTAAGTTCGCCGTTACTCTGCAGAGACAGACAGAACAAGTCTAAGCTCCCCGGAGCTGTGCAAGCAGCAGGATGGCCAAATTTCAGAAACCAAAGGACACCCAACAGTGTCCCAGCTCTCACATGACATCACTGATGAAGATGGCCCACTTGAGGAAGAATTGCTGAGAGCAGACTGATGGGACACCACGTGAATCTTAAAAGAAATGGGATCACTGTTCCATTTAGAAGACATCCAGAAGCCCTTTAGTTATCCCTGCAGGCAAGAGGGGGCTTTAATGTGAGATACAGGATCAGGAGCTGAGAAACGAGAAGTCTGAAATGGCCTGTGCTAATTATTCCAGGTTGGTTGATTCAGAGAGCAGCCCTGTCACAATATTCGGGTTCATTTTCGAAGGGCATGAGAAGAACACAGAAGCTATTTCAAAGCCTGTAGTAAAATGGAAATCCAACGAGCCAGACCATGAATGAGCTTCTTAAGAAAATTAAAAATAAAACAGGTCAACTGTAAGAAGAACATTAAATCAAGCCTGGAGAGACAATCATTATTATTATTTACACGAAAGAGATGAGAAGATGAATTTTCTGTATGTTTTTCCTATTGCTAAAATTTGTTCAAAATCCTTTAAAAACAGACCTGGCAAACAGTTACATGAAGAAACTTGGCTTCAAAGCCACAAAATCACTGAAGATGGTAATGACTGGTTTATCTATATATACAGTTTCGGATCCATTGTAAATGCAATGAGATATCATTTTAAACTTTAGTATATTGCTGTAAACACAGAGTAGTTTAAGTTTTGGCTTAGGGACCTTATTGCACCTGCAGCATGAAGATGATCCCTGTGGGTTCCCTCCAACTCAGCATATTCTGTGATTCTGCGAGTTGAAAGTGATAGATTTGAGAGCCTCAAATTTGCCAAAGGAAGAAATTCACCATGCTGCTGTTTCCACAGAATTAGAATTCCAAGTTCAGAAAAGGGCTTTCAGTCAGCAGTTCAGGGGTGATCTGTGCAGTTCTCTGTGCCCTTCTGTCTGCAGCCACAGGTCATGGAAGAGACAGAGTCAGATGTCACAGAGCAATGGGAATAACAAAATCCCGGTGTATCAGGTGTATCAACGCAAGGATCTTTCCAGACACAGCCCTGAGGTTTTCCACCCACTGCACACAGACAAGTGTCAGGAACTATGGGAGAAGTGCAGGAGATTAGGAGATGCTTTCCCAGAAAGTTTGGCTGTACATCTTCCAAAAACTTCCTTCAGCTCAGCAGCCCTTAGATGAGCACTGGGGGTCAGAAAGGACAATTGGTGTGTTTCCAAATGGGAACGTGCAGAATATAACCTGCTGTGAGGCTGAATATACCTGTGCTTGAGGCAGCAATGCTTTATCTTATTTTGAGATTATGCTTAAACCCAGCGAGATGCCATTCCTGGGGCAATCAGGAATAAAAGCCCTCATTGCAGGTTACCACGACCACCTGCCTGTTTATCCGGAGTGATTATTTACGTCAGGAAAGGGACTGCAAAGACATCAAATCATGACAAACTTACATCACTAGAACTGCACAGGCCCACCCAACCTGCAGACAAGCAGAACTGCTGCTGATACAGCACAAATTTCCAGCAGGAGCAGAAATCTGGAGATCACCCTCTCCAGGCAGACTCTACCGAGATACTCTGCCATGGTACGTGTATGTTGCCCGCAGCAAAAAGTCCACCAAAAATATTATGAAGCTTCACAGCAGAAATAATAAGAAAAAAAGTACAGCTAGAAGTTGGAACGCTTCTCTTCTGCACAAAAAGTAACACAGTAACACCTGTGTGAGATCAATTATTAAAAGAACTGAAGAAGAGTTTTGCAAATACCACGAAAGATAGTAGAAAAACTAACACTCCGAGAGGAAAATCACAGTCAATATGGGAAAGCTGAGAGCAGAGTTTTGCAATCCAGAAGGAACAGGTTCCAGAGAACATGCCTTAAGGAAAAATCACATCCCCTCCATACTGTAGAGAAAGAGTTCTATGTGTAAGGTATAATCCAAAAGAGTAAGAACCTACAGCTAGAGCAACTCACAGAAATTACAGTCACACTGAGGAAAAACCTCATGTAAAATACAGTTAATGCACCAGCTGGTTATAAAATGGGCACAGATGAACATCAACCAAAAGCTTTACAGAGAATTTGAGCCATTAATGATGTGAGAGTCTGGAGGAGCCAGAGAAGCAGCATGTGCAAAAAAAAAACCACCCTAAAAACTAGGTTTGAGAGCTAAAGCCCTTCCTAAACTGTCCAGTGACAGGGCACCCTACAACAGCAAACACCCAACACTGCACAGGACACACAGAAGGCCCCGCCAAGGCATAAGGAACACCAGGACTTGGAATCCTCTTGAACCCTCTGGAATTCCCACTGCTTTGGCACAGTTTTCCAGCTAACAATTTTACAGATATACCAAGCTGTGGGGAAGCCAAAAGTCCATGCGGAGAAGGACAAGGACCTAAGGAGCTTGAAAGATCACTGCGTTTGAGATGACTAAAATCACAACAGGGAAGAATCCCTGGGCAATAGCAGGTGTGCCAGGGCAAGTGAATGCATTAATTACCAATTAATGGATTTTGTACACGAATGGAGCATTGAAAGCAATAACTTTTTTAAAGGTCACCTGGATTGGACACATTATTCTGCCCTATACAAATGCCAACTGGAGAATGTGTGTTCCAAGGATACCGATGCATTATGTGATGCAGGAAAATATCATGGCAATGCTGGCCATAAGGCTTTACAAAGCACGGGGAAAAAAACCCCAAACAGGTAAACTGAAATTTACAGAGGGAAGCAGGAGGCAGGACACAGGAGGAATGAGGAACTCTGCTGTCAGGAAAAACAACTGTGCTCTGTGGAAAGAAACGACTCAGTTGGTTCAGGCAAGAAGACTCACCAAGAAATAAAAGGAAGAGAAAAAGTAAAGTAAATCTGACTGAAAACTCATCCTCCATCCTCAGAAACTCCAGAGAAACCCAGGCCAAAAGACATTTTGAGAGAAAAGCAAAGTTCACAGAGAAATTCCCCACTGAAGGAGATTGCAACAGACTGTCAAGAAAATGTTTCATTGCCATATAATTGCTGGTAGAGCTCTCCATGTGTCCTTAAAGTTTTCCCCTCCTGTGTTTCTCCCTACCCTTCAGCTCAGGGCAGCAAAACATGCACGAAATCCTGCACAAGTGGCTGGGCTCCACATTTATTGCACTGGCCCAAAGATCCCATTGTTCAGGAAAACTACAAATAAATACACAAGAAGACACCCATACATATTCCCACACTGGACACGTTTGTACAAATATGTGTCCCTTGCTTTTCTGTAACCTAAGAATCATTAAAAAAAAAAAAGTTATTTCCCATACTCTATTCCCTCTCTAAAAATGGATTTCAAATGAACAAGAGCAATATTTAAGACCGATGTTTAAAATAAACAAAACACGGACACGTTTCTACATGACTTGCAATGCCTCAGCATAACCTAAACTGGCAGCTCTCTAGAATTTATCAGAATGAATGTGATCACACAGTATAACTCCTCTAAGCTCACTATAGTGCATAAACTGCAATTCTGCTTGTTTAGTAAAACCTGGTTCTATGGGAGAGCCTGCACCATAAGGGAGTTAATTAAACCATAATGAATGTTCCTCAGACATGGAGCAACACAGGTAAATGGGTACATGCTTAAAGAGGCATGTCAGCTCTACAAAAGTTATCTTTTTCCAATAGGTAACTAGTTTCAGTGATGAAAGGGCTTATTTAGAAAGGCCCAGTATAAAGACCAAGAATCATTTAATGACCCAGCTTTGGTTTTGGCACAACAAAAACCATCCTGTGGATTTCATCTTTGTTAACAGTCCACTTTTATCTTAAAAGATAGTTTTTAATGGCCGATCACTGAAGTTGTCTTGTGACAGAATAACTTCATTGATGGGTATTTAGTAGTCTGTTTACTTTTTTCGAATACTTAACCTCAAGAGGCAAAAATAAAGCCATCCTACATGTACAGCAAGCCTGAGGCAGATCTCAGCTCTGCCACTGACTTGTGTGACCTTTCCTTCTAATTATGAGCTTACTTACTTATGGAAACGACATAATGATACCTGCCTGACACCGAATGCACACAACTTCAGCTACTCCATGCCTCAAAGTACTCTGGGATCAAACTAAGAGCTACTACAGAAGTCATTTAAAATAAGCTCCACACGGGAAGCATTCAAAAACATTTCTAGCTTTCCATTTATCCAACAGTTTGATATTAATCACAAACTTAAGACGTGGAGCTGATGAAAAGACTATAGAATTGTTACCCGAATAACGTAAAAAAGGTTGTATATCGTGCAGAGTAGTACCTGGTTCAGACAGATTATGTTCATTCACCTGACTCATGGTGAAAAGTCCATATAGGATGTGGTGCAGTTTGCCCCAGTTTACCTTTCAAGCTTGTCAGACACTGATTCCATTAGATATTAGTCTGATATCAGACTTTCATTATTCTGTACGTCATTATAAAGAGAAATCCTGGGGTTTGTTACTTACTGAGCTCTCTTTTTGATTTATTTTTTTGATGAAGCCAACATAATTCAGGCAAAGAGAAATATTTATATTAAATAAGCATGAGTATAAGCCATGTCTACCATTAAATAGAGCTTAGAACTAAAATATGAATAGTCGAAGCTTAAGCAAACTTTTGATGTGCAAAACAAACACAAGTACCAAAGCTGAGAGTCCTGCAACCTCCACAGCTGTGGCCTTGAGTACATTTCCTCAGAGCTCTGGAGCTCTTTCCCTGGAAGGGATGGAGAGAGGAAGAAGGGGTGCTGAATGATTATCCTGTCTGCAAGGAAGAAAATCTAGCTCCCAAATGAACAGCAGCCCAGAGGCACTAGAGCACCAAGAGGTGGACAGTAGGAATTTGTCTCTGTCAATTTAAGCCCAAGACAGAAAAATACGACAACCACAAAAATGCTTCTTGAGGGCACTTGAACAAACACTTTGGAAGCCCATGGAGAATAATATGTGGTTTCAAATTTTTGTAGACTTCAGCAAAGTCATTTCTAGGTCTTTAATCTTTTTAACGGACTAGCTATAAATGTTTTTTAAAAAGTTTCATTCTGCCACAGAAAGAGAGAGACTTGGAAGGAAATATTTTATACCTGCCTAGCATCTACAAGTAGGAAAAACCAATAATCTCACATCTTTTATTTGTAAGGCATTCGCCTCTGATTATAATATTCCTTCTTTTCACCACACAATCTCTCTGCTGAGATCCAATAGGCAAGGTTGAGCTCATAAAATCTGAAATATGAGTGTACACAACACCCAATAAAACATGCTAGGTCTTTCTCAACTACAAGAGGACATATAAAAGTAATACAGACTTTTTAAAAAAAGTTGTTTAAGCACAATAATCTGAAATACTTCCTTTCAAAAATAGCGTTCCACAGACCAGAAATACACGATCTCGACACAGGCAGAGTGTCAAAGAGAAGCAAGTTCCAGGGTCCAGCAGATGCAAAAAAACTCCTGTAATTTGCCCAGGGAGAACGATGGCCAGTGCAGGGGGCGACCCAGGGGCCCATCCCATCCCGTCCAGGCCCATCCCATCCCATCCCATCCCGCGGCCGCGCCCCCCGTCTTAATTTTATTTTCCAAAGCAGGCTGGCGGGCAGGACGTTTGCGGTGCCGGACAATTAGCAAAAGCAGCAGGGGGATGCTTGCCAATAAACACCCAGATTTGAGGTCAAGCAGCTGTAAATCTGCATTAATCGTTTCAGGAATTCAGCTATTTACAAAAGCTTTCAAAGAGCAAACAAATAAGAGAAGGGAGGGGAGGAGAGACGGGAGAGGAGCCGATCTGTGCGTACCTTCACACTGCTTCCCTTCCCCTTTATAGCCCGGCTTGCAGATGCATTTGTAGGATTTCGGTGTGTTCTGACAGATCGCGTCGATGTGACAGTCATCCGTACCTTCTGCGCACTCGTCAACATCTGGAAGCACAGAAGGAACCCCGGGTGGGGGGGACAGATAAGGAGGGAGACCCGAGACACACAACACCGCGCACGGAAACTCCCCTTGAGGCTGTTTGCCTGCCTTGCCTTCCCCGTGTCATCCTGGAAACGAGAACATCTCAGGTTAAATCCCTTGGACCTGCCACCGTGAGATTCTCCTCTAGTCATTTACAAGCACTGCTGCACCGAGCCCCAGGGACTGGGGCTCACGTTTCTGCATTAGGAAATCCTCAGACACTGGAAATCAGCTGCTGCTGCACAGGTTTGGTACTGGAGACCCACATCTTAGTGAAACAAGAGTGTTTAAATGACCTATAAGAGGAGAGGGAAAAAAACCATTTGCACGTTCTAGCAAAGAGATTTTCCTAATTTGTAAGGACAGACCCCAGTTTAAATAAACCATGCTGGTTGGGGAATGAGAAAAAGAAATATTTGAACAGCAAAACCACACTAATACTTTTTACTAAGAGGAAAAAAAAATAAATAAGTGGAAGACCATATGAAATTCGGTAAGTTAGTGGTGAGAAAAGCAACCTGCAATAACATCATCTACTCGGACTAAAACCCATTCAAGGAGGAAGAAAGTCCCAGCAGTCCCCCTGGCCCCTGCTCTGGGAAGCGGGGAACCAGAGGGCTTGCCTTGTTTTCAGG
The DNA here is from genome assembly GCA_035583155.1 of Acropternis orthonyx. Classification (NCBI taxonomy): domain Eukaryota; kingdom Metazoa; phylum Chordata; class Aves; order Passeriformes; family Rhinocryptidae; genus Acropternis; species Acropternis orthonyx. Next base: position 56,687,486 of record JAWWEU010000040.1, on the reverse strand, counting down.
GTAGGAAGCCTTTACAAACATTTCGGAGACGAGCACTCGTTTTCTCCCTCGGATTTAAAGAGGATGGGGAGGGAGGAGAATGAGAGACAGTCGAGATTTGGTAGTCGTGGGAATGTTAATGAAGTGAACATAGGAGGAGGGAGGGGGAGAAAATAAAAAGCTCCGACCTATTCAGGGATGGGGTTTGCTCCTAACAGGGGACATTTAAAGCCCTGCCTAACCTGCCCTGCGCCCCCGCAGTCGGTCCCCGACCACCTCGTCACCGCCCTGGGGACACCGGGCGGGCCGGGTCGTGTCAATAACGCACCTCACGGGGATTTCCTCCCCATTTCACGCCAGAGCCACATCTGGGGCTCCCGAGAGGAACAGACAGGCAGGGGAGCTGCCCCGGAGGGGCACGGAGCGGAGCACAGCCCCCCCTTTATGCCCAGAAAGGACCGAGGAGACTGGAGGGAGGGAGAGGGGCATCCAGCGAGAGACGTGCAGTTGGTTTCGTGCCAATTAGATTAACAGCTTCTCAAAAAAAAAAAAAAAAGTGCACTAAAGTGAAGGCACTTTTATTGTGAGCTCGAAATCCTAACGCTAATTGTTTCAGAAGTGCTCACTCAGCCATCTCCAGTGATAACACACGGATGCTTCAAAGTCACCGGGGACAGGAGGGGGCTGTTTGGAGAGGGGAGGATAAGCAGACACTGTGGCATGGCACACAGCAGAGAACTTGTCTGAGAGAGAGGGGCAGAGCAGGGCGGCCCCGCGGGGCACCCCTGGGATCCCCGCAAGGGAACTGCCTGGGCTCTCTATTGGTAGGGTTTTGTTTGTTTGTAAGAAAGAGGGAAACAGAGCACTAAGCGTCGTGATTTTAAGGAGAAGCGCAGGGCTGCTGTAATCTGTTTCCTTCTTTCTTATCCATTCATTTACTTTAACCGCTGAGCCGGTTCAGATCTAGCCATGATTTACGTGAATTAGCTTAGGGGGTCCGAGGGTGTTGCCCACATCAGGCACAGATTCAGTCAAGCAAAAAGCGAAAAGAAGTTTTTTGGGGGGTTGGGTTGATTTTTTAAAATACTTTGATTCATACTTTTGAGTCATGAAACCGGCACCCATCTCCCATCAAGATCAGCAAAAGTGACAGCTGGACTCTTTATAACGCCGTCAAAAATTCAAACTGCACTGAGCCAAGGGGGACATTTCACAGCAACCAGAGGATGCCTGGGAGTCAGGCGTGAATGCCAATGAGTCAAATGAAAGGGCAAAACCAAATATGAGCCCTTGCTCTGCTCCACATCTCACACTGCATTTCTCGGACTTTAAAAACTTCCACGGTGGCTTCGTTCATTTTGTTGCGTTTAAACTCCTCTATCTGAGGAAGAGGGATTTTTTTTTTTTTTTTTTTTACACACACACCTCCCCAACCCTCCCCCGCTCATACTTCACCTTAAAGGATTTCTTCTAGCACAACTTCAGAGACGGCATACACATCTTTAAGAAATCGCTTTGGGCTTAACAACACTCCCAGGCGGATAGGGTTGGGGGGTGTTGGATTTTCTGGGGTGTTTGGTTTGGTTTTTTTTTAAGCAAATACTTAGTATCATTAACGCTATTAAAGAGATCCGAGCGCGGGTGTTAAGACACGCCAGGTCTCTGGGTTAATGCACAGACAGGAAAACCCTGTGAAGGATACACCAGCCGAGCCTCCAGGGCTCGGCACAGACTTATCTCGCAAGGCACTTCAGCAACCTAACTTTTTCTTCCCCATCCCTCCCTCCGCAAGTCCCTGGGCTCCGGCTGCGACAAAACGCCTCCCCACCGCAACTTCCAACACGCCCGGGCGCTCCGAGCGGCGAGCACCCACCCTGCCCTGGCCACCTTACAGCGGGGGAGAGCGGCGCGGACCGACGGACGGACGGACGCGGTGCCCCCGCGGCGGCGGAGCCCCCCCCCTCTTACCTGCGCCCCCGCTGCCTCCCGCCAACCTGCCGGCCCAGGCGAGGGCGAACAGCAAGCAGCAGCGCCGCGCCAAGCCCAAAGTGCCCATGATAACGCTGCGGCCGGCGGTGGCCGTGCGCGATAAGGGACGCGCTCGGGGCCGCCCGCGGGAGCCGCCGGCGCTGACGCCCTGACAGCGCCCCGCTGATTCGCCGCGGCTCCCGCGGCGGGGGCGGTGCCGGGGCGGGCCGGGCCGGGGCCGAGCCGCCCCCGCCGCCCGCGGGGAGGGGGCGCTGG
>JAWWEU010000040.1:56650456-56684082 GCA_035583155.1 Acropternis orthonyx | reverse complement strand
CCGCGGGGAGGGGGCGCTGGGCCGCCCGGGGGGCTTCCCCCCTGCCCCGCCGTGGCGGGGGATGCTCGGAGGACGGAGCGGCCGCGGCGACCGGCGGCAGTACCACCGCCGCGGAGCGGCGCGCCCTCCTGCGGCGGGGGCAGGGACTGCGGGTGCGGGGAGGGGTGGGGGGTGGACAGAGGGATGGATGAATGGACGGAGGGATGGAGGGATAAGTGGGTGGATGAACGGACAGAGGGAGCCGTGAGTGGAGGGATGGAGAGAAGGAAGAATGGGTGGACAGATGGAGGGATGGGTGAATGGATGATGAAGGGACAGGGATGGAGAGATGGGTGGATGAATGGACAGAGGGATAGGTGGATGGACAGAGGAATGGAGGGGTAGAACGATGAGTGGGTGGATGAAGGGATGGAGGGATGAGTGGATGAATAGACAGAGGGATAGAGGATGGAGGGATGAAGAGAGGGAAGGATGGGTGGATAGATGGAGGGATGGGTGGACAGAGGGAGGGACGAAGGGAGGGGTGGGTGACCCCGCACCACGCGCAGTGAGGGCAGACAGGCCAGCGGACACAGCTTTCCATCTCCTCGGCAACCGCAGGCAGGGATCCTTCCCCCTTCCCAGGCTCAAGCTAAAAGACAACCTTTTTTTTGTCGTTGCTTTGGTCGCCGCAGCTTCCCCTACCTCCATTCCTGCCTGCCACCAGTCGCTGGCTTCTCCAGCTGTTTGCTGTGGAAGCGATTGCCCCTTTCCAGCCCTTCCCCCGGGCTCGCTCCTCCAAGCCCTGCTCGGAGCCATCCACGGCTCCGCAGGTGACCCCTGTGGTCCTGGCCCGGCCCGGGGGACACGCTCGCCCCAAAATCATCAGGGAACCTGCAGCTGCCTCTGCTGCAGACAGACACGTGAATGTCATTGTCACCAGCATCCTGGAGGAGAAAACTCATCACTTTTAAACCCAAACATGAGAAACGTGCCCCACTCCGTGACCCTGAAATCTTCCAGACTGTTTTAAAAGGACTGAAATAGCCTGCAGACGTCCCTTGCCATGTGCACCCCTATTTGCTTTACACCTTTCTTTCAGAGATTCCCCCCCATGGTGAAATGCTTTGCTACTTTAGGTTATTTCAACTCCCAGGTCCCCAGCGAGGCTGTTGGTGCGACATCCACTTGTCATCTGGAAAATAAATGCACCCCATCATAGCCTTAGATGCCACTTTTTGACACGTTCCTCCCAAATCTATGTGTGTTTCGGTACAATTCGCCCAGAAAGCAGCACTGTTAAGTACCTTTAAGGCTGGAGAGATGGGAAGGAAGCGTGAGAAAAGTTGCTCAGCCCAGCTGCTTGCTTAGTAAAAGTACAAACCACCGTCCTTATCCTTCCTAAAACTAAACTCCCAGTGCCCGGTGCCAGAGCTGTTTGCTTTCCGCATGTTTACACCTCGACTTTGGGCATTCCCATCCTTAATCCCTCAGGGGTGGGGCAGGGGTTATTGCTATTTTAAATCCGGCCCCCTTATTTCGTTGTGTGACGGCGCGGAGGTGCGGCGGCGAATTCCATGCCCCAGCCTTCCCATGGATACGAGGAGCGCTCCTGCCGCAGAGGTCCCCAGAGGGATCACCTGGAGCCTTGGAGTGCCACCTAGTGACCCGCCTTTGGAATGCTGCAGCAGAGCCACCCCTTCTCCAGGATTTTGCAAGTCTGAGTTTAGTCCTGGTTGAAAAGTAAGGCTAAGTATTGTCCCCATTTGTTTTTTTTTTTTCCAATATTTCGTAACTGGCCTGGTCATTCCTCTTCATGAAGTCACGCTAAAATTTATCACGGGATAAATTGTCCAAAATTTTTGTATTTTATGAAGGAATTCATTAAACTTGTCTAACAATTAACTATCTCAACTTTTTAAAGAGCCACAGCCCAACAAAAAGGTTTGATAAAGCAACAAAATACGCCCAGCTGCCTCGGTGCTCTCTATTACTATATGTATACATGATATCTCTCTCTCTCTCTATATATATATATATATATAATTATATGCATTTACAGTCCTCCCGCAACCTGTACAGCATTTAAGAAAGAGAGTTACTTTGACCCGAATATTACATCGTGGGAGGCACCACCAGTGTTTCAACTCTCTGCCAAAGTACTGGAGCTCTGCCTAAGGACCTTTGGGCAGCCTACAGGAACTGCTTGCATGTTAATTGGCTTCTAATTTTCTTCCATACCAATGCCTTTAAAGCTTTTGGGGACTATTCCGACACAATAATAATAAATAATGAAAGAGGTATTTTTTATCAGTATCCATATCTTTATAGAATAAAAGGTCCATGAAGAGCTGAGTAGCAGGAAAGGGCATAAATAGAAGAACAGCAGCCTTGCCTTCAGACCACCTTCTCCCACAGACACGCACCATTCCAAAACTGCTTTGAGAAGACAGAACAGCGTGTGCAGAATTGCCTGGTTTCCCGGTTTGCTGTTTATGAACACCTGTATATTGGGGGTGGTGCTGCCCCAGGAGACAACACAAGTTATGGATAGGGCTGTGAATCACAGCAGACAGGATGCCCTGTGCAAACTTGAACCAATTGTGCACCTCTGTGTTTCTGCTTCTCTTCCTTCTGTCCATCTTCTCCATTTACAGGCAAAGCCCACTGCAGCAGGGCCTGTCTTTCACTGGGCTAATACAGCACCTTTCAAAACAACATGCTAAACTTTCTGTGTCTGTCTGCCCAATTAGGGCTTTCATAAGGCCAGCGAGACACATCCATCCTGACCCTTTTAACTTCAGTTCTTCTCCTTCCCTGAACTGTGCTTTGAAGAACTGAGAGAAAACCTGGCTCCCTCAGATAAGGGGACAAGGAGTCCATGGGCCAGAATTTGTGCAGACAGCACCGATACTTTGAACCCTGAACCACGTATCTCCAAGATTTATTGAAATATTTTCTATTAGGAAGAAAGGAACAATGTAAAACCAGCTCTTCAAAGCATATTTTGCATTTCTACACGTACTTAGGGGAAGCTTTGAAACTGGAGGCAACGGATATGAATAGCACCACATGCTCAATCCTATATGACTTATTTCCAGGAAAATACAGCATCTAAGTGAGATTAAAGTCAATTTTATCTCTCTCATCACTGAGACAAGGTGTGAAACTTTGGGGAAGTAGTGGTAAATTTGTGTATTCTAGGGAAAAAAAAAAGTCTAACCCAGTGCCAAACTTTGTAGAGATACATCAACTCATGCTCTAGGACAGCTACTCTCCTGCTTCTACAGAGCTGTTACCTTCCTCCAAAACATGCCACCTGCTTCATCCAACTGACCCTCCCTTTTCATTGCCAGGGTGTCAAAAGAGATGAAATCTCATTCAGAAACTTTTCCTTAAACCTGTAAAAACCTTAACATGGTGGATGATGAGGCTCATGAGACTCAGTACACTTTAGTGAGCATTGCATATCTACAAATTTATGAGTTTCTTTCCTCTTAACTGTCCTATCCAGGAAGATGCTTTAGCAGCTAAAAAGAGCAGGGAGAGGAGGGGAAGTTAGTAGGAAGAGTAATGGAGTTGTTTGGTTTTTTTATTTCCTGCTTGAATTATACTCACTGAGAGGGAAAGATGATAATTTTAGTGAAGAGATGGAGCGTACCACCATCACCACAAAGAGTGAAGTGGAGTAGATCCTCCATTAGTGGTACTCACTCTATCCTAGCAAAAAGGTGTGTTTTGCCAAGAGGAAGATTAATCTCAAACAGGTGAATAATGACTTGATGCATAAAAAGCTGGATAAAACTGTATAACCTCCATCCTACAGCAGACTGGTCACAGCAGTCTCTCTTAAAATGAAGAAAGGACACCTATAAAAGCTGCATGAGAAATTGCACAGAACAAGAACCTGCTCTGAGACTGTACCATGGCAGGTGGAAGAGGATGACAGGGACCTGTGGACACATGCAGCTGAAAAGGACACGTCTCTAAAAGCCCTGTTTGATAACTCTGTTGCCAAAACAGTGGTGGTGATGTGTCTTTGTGCTCACAGGGAGATGGGCAGCAGCGTTCTGAAACACTTTGGTTTTAGGTAGTGAAGGCATAAGGGAGCCAGAAGGGAAATCTCAAAGGAAAAAAGATCCCATTGCTCTTGGTCCATCCACTAACTTTAGACTAGGGTAGGATCAGCATTTTAACTCATTGTCTCCTCCACCAAGGTCTTCAAAACAGTGACTTGGTGCTAGTACAAGCGCTGACTCCTGATCTGCTGCAGATTCCTTACCGTTGTATCTTAGCACAGGCAGTTCAGTGACTCTCAAAATTAATTTCACTGATTATTGTGACTGCAAAGAAATTACTGTACTGCTGCTGTTTTAAAATGCTACTCTCTTGAACACCCAGGTTTGCACAGTCTAAAAAGGCCGAGAATCTCGGAGGAAAGTACTGTCTTGGGTCTTTTAGGCTCATCACAGTAATTTTACATCTCTAATCCTGGATAGCCATTAGCTGCTCCGGACTGCACAAGACAGCAACCAGAATTCTAGCAACACAGCAGATGAGAGAGTTTTTGGGTTGTTTTACAAGACATTTTATAATCTCTCTTTTTAAAGTGAAGTTTTCCCCATAAACAGCTGCAGGTGGCTCTGATTTCTTCTTCAAAGCACTTGGGGCAGTCAAGCAGAGGTACTTTCTGTCCTTCTCTTACTGTAACCCATGAGCTGTGGTCAGTTATGAGTTCACTTTCCCTGTCTAATCAAGGCCCTGAACATGCAAAGAACACTGAAGCATATACATATTGATCAGCAGGGCTGCTCTTTGCCAGAGACTTCTGGAAAGTCTGTCTCGGCAGGTTGGGAATTGTATAGTGCAAGATGAAGAGAAGAGGCCGTGGCCTCTTCTCACAGTCCCTTTATCCTTCAGCACAGCTCAAAACCAGAACACAGCACAAACCAAAAAGCACTCAGAGCAGCACCAAGACTTCCAGAGGCTGCAGGTTCCAACTGCAGCCTGGCAGAGCAGCTGCAGAGGTGGGTGAGCTGGAGGGACATCCTGCCAAATCATGCTAAGATCTCGTGGAGTGCTGCAGCAGTTCTTTTGGACCTTTCCCGAACCCAAAATGTTTCATTTTAACCATTAACAGCAGCAACAGGGCTCTGGGAAAATTCCAACAGAAGTTCTTTAATGGAAGTTTTTTCCCTGACCCCACAATTCCACAAACAATTGAAGGTTATTTCTCAAGACACCTTCTGGCAGACAGGAAAGAAAAATACCTGTAATGCAGCCAGCTCCTGCAATTGCCCTCCTTCCCCACCCACCCAGCCACTGAGAGCTCAAGTGAGATTTGTGCCCTGATTTGCAATTCTGCATTCTTCAGGGAGGCCCACAGTGCCAAAGCTCCTCTCAAGACTTTCTCTTTAATTTGCTGTAATGTGCAGAGAGTCCAGTGCTGTTGAAACTTAGCTAATTGTGTATTGCAGCATCTGTTCAGTTTCCTGCAGGGAGAGAAACTCTTCCATCAAAAACATCTGGAGGTCTAAGCACCAGGTTAAAGCATCAAATCCCTTTCCCAATCCAAGTCCAAGCTAGCTATGGAATGGTGGAGATTTGCACACAGATTTCCTAAAAACCAAAGCGATTATTTTAGTGCCAGTGAATATACGTCTTCATCCCCTTGTCTAGCTGCAGTCTTTTCTGCACACAATCCACAGTGTAAGAGCTCACTGCCACATAAGCTTATTCTTAAACACGAACATGTTGCTAAAGAAGTGCTTTAGATCAAGCCCCGACTTCATCCGGTAAGCCTGGTCTATTACCAATATATTTTATTCTAGACAAAACCTGTGTAGATCAGGTTTTATTCCAAAGCAGGTACCTATATTGAAATATGAATAAATGTAATTCTTTGTCCTGTAATTAAATGCATTTTAATTCAGTTACTCTGGAGAGAAGGGAGAAGATAATTTTTCCTCCGTGTCTTTTAAGAAAGAAGGAAAAATCTCAAAACAGGATCTTTAAAGTACTTGGAAGAAGCATCTTAAAAGTTAAACAATATTCTCATAGTTAAAGAAGACTGAGTAGATTATTTTATGGAAGGACAAACTGTGTTCCTCACATTTTAAGATATTCAAGTGCCTAAACCATTACTGCTGAGCACTGTTGTGAGCATCACCACCAGTGAAAATGAACATGTTTTAGCCTGAAAGACTAGCCAAAGTACATGGAAAATGAAAGTTAGATTTAAGGACACAGCTGTGTGCTTAGGGTTTGAATCAGCACAAGACAAGTAAAGTTCAGTTCTCACAGAGCTATGCAGCAAAGACCATGTTTGGAATAGAACCATGCTGCACTTCTCAACGCACTGGGCAAATCTGATGGAACCAAGATATCATGATCTTTGTGGTTTAAGAGAAACTCCCAACAGAGAATATATTGCGGAAAATATCCAGGCTCAAACCTTTACCTCAGACTTTCCTACTGCATCAAGCAATGCCTCCTTCTTCATTAAAAAAAAAAAAAAAAAAGCTGATACACCCATGGGCATTGATTTTTGTAGTTCTAACCTGAGCTTGAGTAGAGCTTACCAAAACAAAAGGTCAGCAAATCTTCATTCCTTCTAGCACATTTTCCCCCAAGTCCCGGGATTATCTTTCAGAGCCCTGTTGTGACTGCAGGAGCAATTCCAGCTGCTGTGAGGGAGCCCGTGGTTCACAGACCATGTTCGTACAACACCAGCCCCATTTCCCAGGACTCCCGAGAAGGACCTGCCAGTGATCCCTCTCCAGGGAAAGTGAACCTCCCTCCCCAGACCCCCTTATACTGAAACCTTGATGCTTCTCTAGGGTACTACTTGTTTCTCACACGTTTTTCCAGCAATCATCTTCAAAAGGACCCAGGAACCAAAGTATCCCAGTTGCTTCATCCTTAAAAGCACGCCCTGCTTGGATAAACACTTGCAGACGCTCTGAAAATACATCATTTTATCCAAATATACAGAGAGGACTCCAGAACCATTTGGAAAACCCAATTATAATTTTCTACTAAATGAGTTCTTCTCCCTAAGGACTCTCTGGAGGAGCCAATGCTTTAGTGCACTATGCTACCTATGAGATGGCTGAAGCTCAGACTAACTCAATTCCTGACAGGCAGCTGCAGTTTCAGCTGGTGTGAAATGGCAAATAAAAGAGAAGATTATCAAATAGAATTAAATGCAGCATCCTCAGGAGGCCTTGATATAGAAAGGGTAAAATTCCATTCACCTTAATGCTGCATGTGATTCAGTTCAACTGAATAGCCATAGCTGTATGAATAAAGACAGCAGGATTTGGTCTCATGTGTTCATTGTTTCTCCTCTCAAATTACATGAAATACACAGTGTAGATCCCTTATTAATGTTGAAGTTTGCTATTAGCAGTATGTCATTAGAGATGGATTGGATTAACACAGGTACACCAAATTACAGTGAAAGCAGCTCACAGGACAGTAAAGCTGGCTCACAAAGATGTTCTCAGAGAAATGATGAAATCAGTAAAAACATATACTATCTCTCAGTGAAAATACAGGACACAGAGGGTACTGAATGCTTGGAAGCTCCCAGGTAAATTCTCATTGTACTTCAGCTGATCATACTTCAGTTGCACATATAAAATAATTTGAAATTAATTTCAATCCAATGCCTACAAGTAGAACTACAGAAAATCAAAATAAATACTTGTGCCCCCAATTTCCCAATGAGTGCAAAGAACCCTTGGACACTAAAAAGGCCAGACCTGTTGCATGTAGATAACTACATGAGTAAAGACCAAGACTGCAGATAGTACAGGTAAGATCTTGCTGATATCCAGGACCTGCTTTAAACACATCCCAGGTTTCTCTATTATACCTAGAAATGGACAACTTCATCTACCTGTGTTTACTGACTTGACACTGAACACGGTACCTGCCTTGTACAGCTTTCCCTGCTTGTCAGCCTGTGTCCCCTCTGATGGGACAAAAGTACAACAGGAACTTTGTCTTCGGGTAGCAAAGTTACACAAACGTTACTCCACAGAAGGAGCTGCCAGCATCCAGCCCCAGAAAGACTCCTACACCAAGCTATAGAAACTTCAGCAAGTCTCCAATTTGCAGTTTCAAAAATTATTTATGATGAGGCCAGTATTGTACAGCTCTCTTCTGCACAAAGACACTGATAAATATTCATGAATTAGGTCTCATAACACAGAAAAGGGGAGTATTATTCTCCCCGGTGAAGATAAGAAAGAGCATACAGAGGGGTTAAATTACTTTCTCAAGTTCACACGGGAAGTTTGGAAACCCAGAAAGAGAGGCAGAGCTGAGACCTTTGAAGGAATTTCAGGTGTCTCTGTTACACATCTCAGAGTGGCTTAACACAGTGGCTGCAAGCTCTGAGCAGGCTTGAAATCAGGCTCACACAATTAGGCAGGCACTGCTACTAATGACCTTGGCAAAACTCGGTCCCTACCCTTGCCTCCTGCTCCAGGGTCCTCAGCACTGCCAAGCACAGGGTGCCGTCCCACCAAAATCCAGCGGGAGCTCACTGAAGGCTGTACCTTACCCTCAGCCACCCAAAAATGAAACCTCTGTGTTCATTAAGTGCTGCTTTGTTTTCTGAGCTTAGACACGTTCTTTTTATACTAGAAATTCGGGGTAAGTCCTGGGTATTGCAGAACAGTTATGCTCCAAGAAATCCTTTCACTCAAAAATAGATGATTGCAACAGTTTCTATAAATATAAATTGTTTTACAGCCAAAGACGTTACAGTTTGTTCTAGCTTTCACTGAAATAAAGCCAGCAAATCTCTCATGCCATTACTGTAACAATAATGATGCTGATAGTGTTATTTCAGTTTACCAAAGGCAAAATCCAAAATGCTACAAATTAGATCAAGCACCAAATAAAATGAAGCTAAAGATAAGCAATATGAGAGGAAATAAATACCAATAAACCCCCCCTAAATGTTTACGTTTGCTTGTTGGGTTCAGATACAAGCTCGGCATGCACAATCAATCTTGTGCCGAACTACAGCTTTATTTCCCTCTGTTGTTGTCCCTCCTCTTTCTTTCTTTTTTTTTTTTTTAAATTTAAAATCAGATTATGCAGACAAAGATACTATGAGAGAGCACATTTCACTTGTGAGGATACTGGTTTTAGGACAGGGGAAGGAAAACAGGGCTCAGACCAATTAAAAGCTTTAGAGAAGAAAGGCAAATCAATTAAAAATGCCAGAGGGCAGACATTGCTGAGAAAGAGAAGAGACTTTGACAAATCTGAAATAGCTGTGTTCTGCACAGTCCATAATGGCAAATGAAAAGAAGTTGCACTCATCCCCACGAATATTCAGGAGAGAATAAGGCACCCGATACAACATGGGTAACCTAGATCTGAGCTTGCACAGGCTGAATAAACAAGCCACATGGCTGAGTTAGTGTTTGGTGGGCACTTTGAAGATGAAAAGCAGCGTATAAAATGTGAGGTGTTATTCTTAAGGCACCCCAGCAGCCAGGCTGCAAACTCAGCTGCTGAATTATTAGTCTTATTGATCTGGCACTGCATTATTTTTACACCACAAAACCCACTAGTTTTCAATAGAACACAGGCGCTGGAAAGACAATAGTCATAAAAAGATTGGCAGGTTGGAACTTCAAAGAAATTACATTCCAAATTTGGCAACTTACTGGGAATAAGAACCCAAACTTCCATTGCTGAATGTATCCTTTGACTGTAACTATAATTTAAAAGCATTGTCTGATGTAATTTCTTCTTTTTTTTTTTTCCACCCAGTGATTCCAGGCCAATTATTTATCCCCCCTCCCCCATAAGAATAGTGTTTTGAAGTCAGCCAATGAAACATGTTTTATTTAAGGACTATATTCCTAGAGCAATGGAATGGATTCTTTGGAGACCTAAAGGTTGCAGAGCACTTCATTAGTTCCACATAATGAAAGAATGGTGCAATTGAAGGAGGTCTCTAAGGGGGAATGGTGTGAAAATTAGAGACTCGTCTGCTCACTTGCAAAAGAAAAAAGGAAAAAAAAAATAGGAAAAAAGGGGAAAAGAAAGGAAAAAATTTGGAAAAAGGAAAAAAAGGAGGAAAAAAAAAAAACAGGGGGAAAGGAAAAAAACGAGAAAAGGAAAAAAAAATTGTGGATTTTCTAAATAAAGCACACTGCCTCCATTCAGCCCATGGAGAAAGGGTGCCTACTCAATCCTCTTACCGTTGACAATATAATAAAACCAGAGGAACTTTTTTGAAGTAGATCTGCACATTCCACATTTGGATTGAGGGGCAATGGACTGTTTAAATTGCTATTTACATTTCCAGCTGTTTTACCAGTGATTTGCCCAACTTAATAGCTCTTTAAGCTTTTAAACAAGAAAATAGCTATTCTCACGACTCAAAGAAGAAACCATGGTTATTTCAGTCTGCCTCTATTGTAAAAGGCTTAGACCCCTCTGTCTTTATAGATGCCCTTCCCTTTATAGTACTTCCCTTTTCCATCTCCTCCTACTTTCTAAATCTTCTTCCATTTTTTTAGTTCCCTTTTGGCATTATATACTTTTAGCAATGTAATGTATCTTTGCTCATACTGCTGATTCAAGGAAAATGTTTGCAGGTAGTCACTGAGGTTCCCAAGAGAGACTTAAGTTAGCCAGAAAATTAGATTTGCATGTTTAATGTTGTGCTAGTTATGGGGGAGTTAGTCCATGTTAAACAAATGCTCTGCAACTATTGAAAAAATTATATTTATTTATACCCTTTCCCTCTGGGGATGTATTTAAAAAACCTAGAAATGTGTACAGACATAATGTAAACTGTATTTTCTGCTTATTTTTCAGGCAAAGTGGAAGAAGAGGGCAAAGGGGCCGTCCACAGATAAGAATGAGACTAAGATGAAAGGTTAAAAAGGGGAGGGGGCTTGTTTCATATTGGCTCTATAAACAACTGCAATTATTTTGTTATAATTTGAGCCTATTAGCTTGTTTAAGTTGCTGCTAATAAACTAAAATCATGAAGGAGAAATTCAAAACCAAAACCCCTCTCCTGCCTTTCCCCTGATCAAAGCTCCAATGTTTTCCTTTTATTATCTCTAAATGTCCCCTGTGTTTACAGATGATTGCAACACTCCTCAGACAGTGGGGCAAACAACCAAGTCTAAACCTTGCAGAAAGTGCAGCAACTCTCATTCAAATTTTTGGAATTAATACAGTTCAGTAAAGCAAATTTTAGTAGTGGTTGGAAAAACGCTAGTCCTTTTCTTTTTAGATTGTACCTTAAATTAAATATTTTGAGATAAAGGAATTGCAATTGGCATAACACTAAACATCTGTGATTTTCTCTTAAAAGGTAACACCACGTATATAACAGACAATATATCCTAAACTAAAATCCCCTTTTTTTGGTAAGGCTTGAAAAAACCAGTTTATTATCCCCAAACTGGGCATACTGGGGAGCAAATGTTTCCTGCTCTCATGCACTGACAGCATAAGTTTCACTAGGCAATACAGGACCAAGAATCAGTGTTTATTTGACCTAATGTAGTTATAAGAAAATTAGCTTGTCACTGAACCACCTGTTCCCTCCAGACAGGGAGAAAACCTGCACACCTTAGTCACTGAAAGGTGACAAAACTCTGTGGGAAGGAGGTTTAAGGGTAAAATCAGATGCAATATTTCCCTGACAAGAAAAAAAAAAAAACAATCCTCAAACAGCACAAAACCCAAGGTCCAGTAGGAACTACAAAAAGCTGGAAAAACATACAAAACTTCTGAGCACAATTAGACTCTACTAACTTCGTTAGTGAAAAGAAATTCCATTGTCTTTTAGGGCTCTGTGGGAGGGTTGAAAACAAGCAGTATTTGGCAGAATTTTTTCTGAAAAAGTCTTTACTCAGATCTTAAAAACTCTGAAGCAGCTCTTCTATTAACACCAAAAAGAAAGCAAATGCACACGGAGGGGAGAGGGGAGAAAGATTTTGTAAACATCTGACGTGACAAATGCAGCCCTGCTGAGGAGTATTGGTGGAAAACCAGCACACTGTGCCTAAATCTACGGGGTAAGAACACGGGAAAATACTGGGAGAATAGCCTGAAAGGAAGTGGCTTAGAGCAGACATTCATCTCATGGCACTCAGTTCTAAGAAACTCGATGCTTTCCCACCCTACACGAGACAGACTGTTGGTTATACATAAAATATCTCCTGTTTCTACTGTGGTTCTGTTATTGTCGTGTAGCAGTAAGAAAGGAAGGCTGCAAATCTGCCCTCCTTCTGTGCCAAGGAGCTGCTTTATGAGTTTAGGTATGACAGGTATATTCAACAACCGAAAAAAGCATTGAAATCCATCCTTGCTGAAGTTCCTGACTAAGCAAGAGGAGAAAAGCTACTGTGTAGAATGCAAAAAGAATTTGCTTATGGACCCAAGTCTATTAGCAGCCAACAAACCTGTGCTGTGGAGTAGCCACAGGAAGTCACACTGAGTAAAAAAACGCTTGAAAGTAAAACTTGCCAGCGCTGGGCAAGATTAAAAGATGTGAACTCCTGTGAGCAGCTCCACTAAAAACAATTGTTTACAGTACTGAAAGGACCAGGAGCCATTCCTGAGCTGCAGGAGCCCTGTATTAGAGAATTCATCTGTATTAAATCACTTTGTCTCAAAGATGGAAGTTTTACTGCCAAAAGAACTGTAGTAAAGGGTCAGTGACTCAACCTAAGCTTTCAGCAGCATAGGAAGGGCTGCACAGTTTCTGCAGCATTCAGCTGCCACAGATCTCAGTAACATCTCCGGGCAAATCTCTTCCTGCTCTGTTAAAATCATTGGAGGTCAAGAAAGAAGGACCAAATCTACATCATATTGCCTGAGGATCTGTTGCTGCAGACCCTCAGGTACAGCTCTATATTTACCTATTTACTAACACACGTAAGATTGTTTAGCCCAGTGATTACCATTTCTCAGATAATCCAAAGAATATAGATAGTTCTTAGTGCCTACAATTCAGAAATTAATCTGACACAAGCATGTTGTAAATGAGGATTAACACACAGTTTAGATGCCTGAAAAACATAGCAAGTCTAAAACCAAGGAAAAGACTGGCAGGTTACCTTTGCCTCTGATCTCCTCTTCCAATTCAGTCTGCCTTCATCACTCAGATTCACGGGATACTCTGAAATGGAAGAGACCCACGAGGGTCAGAGTCCAACTCTCAAGCAAGAAAAGAAAAAAAAAATTAAAGCAAAAACTCACTGTCAGGGACAACCAGAGCACAGTAGGCTTTATATCCTTCTCCCAACAAGGCTGCTTTGCAACCTCTTCCAGATATCCTGCCTAAGTATTTGCAGCTGGGTGTTAATTTGGGGCTGTGGTTGGTGCTAATCACCTTCCCAGGTTCCTCCAGACTCTCCCTGGGGCACGGGGGAGTCCTGCCAGAGGTCCTGCAGGTGACTGGGGTGTGGGCTGGCTGTGCCTGCACACCTGTGCAACAGCAGCAGCACAGCTGAAAGCTATCAGAAACTACTGATCCTTTAATGTAACACTCGTGTCTTGGAACTTCTTGGTATTGTCTTCCTCAAGTGACACTTGTGAGCCCAGAAAGGCATTTACAGCTCCAGAAATGGCGTGGCAAGAAGCAAAGTTTAGAAACAAAGGAGTCAGGCTCATCTCTATTGCAGGTTGTTGCGTTTCCAAAGCCTCTCAGGTCACTGGGAGAGCGTTTAGGGCAGAGGGATTGCTTGGTGAGACAGGCCCAGCTAGCCAGGCTCTCATGCTGCAGGAGATGCCCTGAGGTCTGAGCAAATGAGCAAAGCTCATCCCCTGGGTACCCAGGAGAGGAGTGTCAGTACAACCCTGGACCACTGCAAGGTTCACCAGGGAGGAGTCGGTCTCCAGGCATGACCAATTTCCAGTGCTTCAGAGGAACTGAGCAAACACTAACCCAGAGTACATCTGGCTAATTGTATAGTGGTGAGGGAGAGAAAAAAAATCTTGCTTGACCCCAGTGGTTACCCAGCTAAACCCCTGAAGCACAGGCTTTTATTACAACCATTATCTTTATGCAAATGATGATCATGCTGAGGACTTATTTTGCCTGTTACCTATGAAGGAAAGAGCTGAATGAATGATACATTCTGGACAGATTCCTTGGCCAGAAGGGACCATTCATGCCAAAGCCAGTTTGAAAGAGTATCTTTTAGAAAGATATCCAAACTGCCCCTTAAAGACTGCAAGTGATGTCAATCATGCTGCCCCCTTCATCTATTGTTGTAATGTTCAGTTACCCTCAGTACCAGGACGTTTTCTGAAATCAATGTAAAATTTATCTAGCATGAGCTTTTCCCCATCAGATCAGTTTCTGCAAGCCTGAAAATCAGTGATAAACTGCTTGGTTGCATTGTTCTGTTAACATGCCTACTGATGGCAGCCTTATATAAAGGGCTCTGCTAGCCCTGAACTGGTCCATTTCAGGCTTCAGTGGGATTCATAAGGTGTCAGGGAAATTCTCTCTCAGATGCCAAAAGTTCTGCAAGGGAAGCAAGCAAAAACTTGGGGTTTTGGGGTTTATTTTTTCCTTCATATTTTTCTTGGATGGAAAAACCAGATGGACAGAAGCAAAATGAAAACTGACTCCAGTCTATGGCACAGAGCATAATAGCTGCAGGGCAAACTCTTTCATCCTTATTTAAATGGCTCTGTCCGTTCCAGTAATACACACTGGCCACACGCAAAAACCTTGTGTGATCCCAAGCTACCAAAACAGATCCTAGGAGAAAGCACAGGCAGGGAAAGAAAAAACAATTAGTGGAACAGTAAGTGGGATTTGAGACAGCAGGATTGCTGCAAACCCAGTGTGGTGGCTCCGAGCTCCGAGCACTGGAAAGGCACAGAACACTACTCTGATTGTGATGGGTAAAACACGAGTCCTTGCCAGCTGGAGATACTGCAATCAGCCATAGCAGAGGCCATCCGAGTCTATGTCTTCTTACAGAAACGTCCAGAGAGGAGCAGTCACACACACCATCCAGCATTATGTAAGGGCAGCTCCTCAGCAGCTCTGGGATGTGCTCAATCAATAGCTGGAAAACACTATTTGGTCAAACATTGAGTAGTAGCAGGTGCACCTACTACAGAGCTATTAAAATGCCTCTTCCCCCAATCGATTCCTTACACTTCTTGGGCCACAGACTTTTCAAAAGCTCTGTCACTTCAGGTTTCTCTTGTCTGGCTCTTGCCACCACCACTGCAATCACATGAGCAGTACCTGTGTTAGGTGATCCCTGTGCATCCTGCTGGGTGACAAAGGCATGAATGCAACTTCTTGGCTGTGTCTGGTGCCTTTCTGTTCTTTGCTTGCCTCAGATTGAACAGGTATCGTTTCTTCTGGTAGGTGCACTTCCTTTTAGCTGTCAATACTCTGGATAGCTAACCAGGAACTGACTGAACACTGCTTCTGTCCCTGCTTCCTTGCTGGTGTCTCACTCGTGTGTTGAAGTCAGTCTGAGTACAGCACATATAAGCTGAAGAACCTTTTAGGCCCTAAGGCCAGAAGTACAGTAAAATTTATTCGAGTTCCTTGGCATCAGCCCACTCAACAGTACTACTGAAAGTCCTGTGCAGAGAGTCCAAAATAGGAGCACATATATAAATTGTGTCCCCTAATTCTTTTTAGAAGGTTCAGAGGTGGGAAGCATTGGCTCAGTAAAGACTTCAGACTCTTACTGTGGATCACACTGCATAGTATAATTCTGAGCACTTTTCCTGAGTTTCTTTTTCAGAGTATGAACATCAGTCACTGAAGATACACAACGACTGTGCAGGAACAGCTTCACTTGCCTTCAAATGCTCTGGGCCTTAATACACCTCGTGCCTGCATGTGAAAGGCTTTCACAATTTGATTCCCAGACTAAGTTCTAATCATTTGTAAACACATAAAAATGACCAGAAAAACACAGAAGCACATATAAATGCTCAAGGGTAGAGCCTTGGAACGCTCCATTATTATGAATGCAAATGCAGTGTAAGAGTTGGACTTGATGATCTTTGTGGGTCCCTTCCAAGTCAGAATATTTTGTGATTCTGTGACTCCGGTGCTCTGCAGGGCCAGATCCCACATTTGCTGCATTCAAAGAACCTCAAAAGCCAAATTTACACAGCCATAAACTATTCCACTGGTTTTCCACTGAAGGGGATGCAGCAAACCAAGCTGTGAGTGGAGGTGCACCCTGCGAGGCTGAGAACCTCAGAGCACAGCTGCGTGCTCTTCGGAGGAATCAGCAAGAAGGTTTGTTCTCTGCCAGGATCTCCCTCAGCAAAGCCACCACAGCGCATTTCCAAGGCAGAACAGCTTCTCTGGAGCCTGGTGTTATGATTTTGGCAGAGAGTCCTTCACGCTGTTTGAGAGCACTTCTGATCTGAGGCTGCTGCATGTATGTGGTGTATATATGGCATATAAATTTCTCATCACTGCTTTGCCTTCTGCTAGGAACTTAACACATGCTATTGCTCAGCAAAGGGCACCATTACACTGTAGATCCCTTATTTAAAACAATAACAAATGTCTCCTGCATAGAAAACTAATAGGCCCTGTCCCCAGATGGTGTAAATTAGCATGGCACCACTAATGTCTGATTTATAACAACTGAAGAGCCAATACACCACACATGATTAAACGTGCACTTTCCTAGCCTGGAAATGTCTTGAGGGCCATGTAATTGTGTGGTAATGAACTGAACTTTTAATTAAGTTCTCATTTTGAATTAGAATCAATAAGTCAATAAATAGCCTTCATTTGATTTAGATGATAAATATGCACAGCTGAGACTGCACTCCATGTCCTCCCTAGTTTTCAGGCTCTCCTTTCTCCTCCATATGTCAGAACCTAATGAAGGAGCTCTGAAGTATGGTCCTAATATATTATTGTCACACATGGTGATAATACTGGGAGAGTTAGGAGACTGCCAGGTTTCTATTATAAATCCTGTTCCCAAGGTTTTATAGCATGTGTGCCTCAAACTGCAGTCAGCAAAGTTGTTTTTACAAGGAGCTGTCAGCCCCAGTGTGAATTTTTGTCAAAATAAAATTAAAAATGGATTTGATAGATTCAAGCTGTCAATTTTTCTGGATTTCTGAAGCTATTTTTGCTAACCTCTGCCATAATATGCCTTAGATTTGAAAAACGCAGTTTCATAGCAAGCTTTTCAACAAGACTAATTGCTGATTTTTGTTGGAAGGAGAGAAAGGGCAAAAAGGTTTGTACGGTGGGTATGACTCTCATATTTTAAGACCAGACAAGACCTTTCTGCCCATCTAGTCTGACCCCTTGAATAGCCAGGTCACAGAATTTCACCCAGTAATTAACACATGTGTCCCAGCAACTTCCAGGTTGAATTACAGCAGTTCCTCAGAAAGCTGCTACCTCTCACTGCGGGGAATGTTGCAGACAAACTCCATAATCCAGTACTTGCAATGGCAGAGCTGCAGTTATCACCTGTGCTCCTCCCTCTCGTCCTGACTCACTGTGTGGTCTTAGGAAAGTAACTTCATTTTTCTGATTTCTCCATTTTTCCATCTTCTACAATGAGGAAAATAATATTTAAAAGCCTCGGAGGGGAGGTGATGAGACGCAGTAAATTATTTGAGGAATGCTTTGAACTATTCAGATAAAAGATGCTGTTCTGTAAAAGTGAAGAGACACTACCCTGTATTCAAACTCCAAAACTGATTACTTTTCAGGACGTGTTCTTTCTCTGCATTTGTGTCAAGTTAACAGCTACTGAGGAACAAATCACGTAAGGTGAAGAACTGAATCTCACAGTCCATTGTTTTCAGTGTTTTAGAAAGAAATAGTGTAGAAGTTGATATGGGTATTTTCACTCCATTTGTAATACTGGTCTCTAGTAGAAAGGGTGGGTTTCATTACAACCAGAGCTTGTCCTCATTTCCACTGGATAAACCACCTTTCAGTGGGACTCTCTCAGGGTTACAGTAACTGTTCCTTTATTGACTATCCAAATATCTGGTAGAAAAAGGGGTTCTGGAAAGCAGCTGAAATTAACAGGGCAATTGGCACGCTGGACTCCCACAGTGGTTGGCCACTCAAAAAATACAGGGTTTCATCTTCAAGACCGTGATGATAATGCTTGGCACTGGCATGAATAATTCAGACCATTATGCCTTAGAAAATACCCAGCATGATTCAACTGGAATATCGAGGACCTTTTGCAGAGTGACTTTTACAACTGAGTTCCAGTAATAATCCTTACCATTTGGTGATTGTATTTACTGTGATAAACACATTTGCTACAGTGACTTTCTTGGAAGGCACAAGGGATGGGGGGAAGACTCCCCCAATAATGGTAAAAGTTGGTCTTGTTTTCCAAGGTCTCTACAGCCAAGTCCTTCAGAGATACAATTTCCACTGTATAAACCTGTGTTCTTTTGTGTTTCTCCAGCTCAGCTGAATTAGAAGTCCAAGCTGGGAATTCTCAGAGCCTTTGTAGACTCAAGAGAAATTTCTGTGATTGTTTGGGAGGTCTCTGGCTCTCAGACCTGATCACGGAGAAGAATGCATGTTTGTATGAAACTCAGCAGGACAGATTTTGGTTGGCCTTGTGAGCTTGAACTGCACAAAAATAACACAACATGTTGTTGCTCACACAGTTTCAAAGTCTTTAAGCAGCTTCAATGTGGACCAAAAAATAGTTGGGAAACAACTTCTAAAAAATGCACATTAGCAAGAGAAAGTTCTTGACCTGGGGATACTTTAGATTCAGGACAATATTAAATGTAGGATTAAACAACCTACATACTGTGATTTCAGCAGCCGCTTAGACCAGATTCATTCCTGATTTACAGTGGTACAGTGGGGTTGCACCAAGCAGGGAATTTAACATCCCGACACTGTTGGGTAAGAGATGCACAGGTGTACCAGTAAGCACCACAAAAGCACTTACACTGTCATTCTCAGAATGCTTTCCTGTCCCTTTGGGCATCAATGGTGACCAGAAGTACATTGGAGCAGAGCTGGTTGGCAAAGGCTGCAGGTATTGAAGCAGTGAGGAAGAAGAACTAAAACGCATTCCTCTAGGTGAACAACACTCTTTTGTCATGACTATGCTTGAGTATTTACAGTCCAGATTAGTTCTGAGTGTAAAAAATTACCAGAAGCACATTCCTCTGTGAGCTGAAGCTACCCTTTGTCACAGATAACTACAGAGCAAAATTTGCCGTGTAATAGTTATTAATTACTGGCTCACTACTGAACCAACATTATTTCCCCTCAGTGTGTAGAGGTGAACAGTTTATGAACAGTGTGACACAGACTGTGGTGTTGAGATATGATGCTGGAGGAAAAAACAGGAGGATGAGAACAACTGAAGGGCTGGACACTTTTCCTGACCTGACTCCTGAACCCACAGCTGGCAGATGTTGGCCTCACACTTCAGGGCATGCCACCAACAAGCCCTTGTACAAGCTGTGATATTGAGGATGACAGAGGCTGATCTGGAATGCCCTCTGTTGCTGTATAGTAGACACAGGGTTCTTGTAAACACCAGATTAAGGAGCTTTTGCTTTCCCTATCAGGATCTGAGGTTGGTCAGTAGCTCCTGTGCAGGCAGAACCACAATATTAACCCCATGTCATTTTCAAGGCAGAACACTACTTACCAGTCACAGCTTGGCCAGCACAGATGCAGAATGGAAAACTTAATTTTATTCTCTCCTGAGCTACAAATCCGGGGTTTATTGTTGCTATGCTCACTCCACCAGCCTTCAGCCTGAAACCAGTACAAAAATTGAACATCACTGTGCAAGGAGATTCACATCACGGTAAGATTATTTGCTCTACTAACACTAACCAACACACAGAAACTGCATCAAAACAAACTGCTGGCGACTGACAGGATTTACGTTATTTTTTTGAGTGTATTTAGGCTTGTGGGTAGGTGTCCCAAACAGCTTTGTGGTTATGCTGGTTCCCTTTCAGTGAAGAATAGGGACTATTTCTGATTTACCCATGTGCAGCAGCAGGTGGCCAGAAGTAAGTGGGAATCTCCAGGACAGCTGTAAGGGACCAGATACAAAGAAACACAAGGAGGAAATGGACACCTAAACCAAAACTTGACAAAATTAACTTGACAAACAACAGTATTTATCCCACTGTGCCAGTGCTACCAACCTCAACAGAATTAAAAGCCCTGGAGCACTTTGGCAGTGCTGTGTGGCACAGATGTCTCTCCCTCTCCTGATAGTCAGCTTTGCACCAGTGAGAACCACCCATGTAGTCCAGCCCCCCATGGGCACAGGGGGTGTTTACAGTGGTGGGCCTGTCATGCAGATTCAGTCTGAGCTGGGGCAGCCGATGGGTTTGATCCCCTGGCAGCATGCAGGGCAGATGGAAGATTAATCTTCTGAAATATCATACCATGTAATTTATAACAATCAAGGGACTGATGAGAAAAATTCAGGCTGTTATTACGGAAAAGGGGCCATTTTAATAATCTGGTTTAGGCAGACTTAGAGAAATGGTCAAGAGATTCCAGACATATTTGAAGGCTTTGAAGGCACCAAGGAAATATTCCATTTAATTCAATAAAAGTCTAGTCTGGAATTGCCTCATTTGCAGCTTGCTTGACATTTGCTGAAGTTTTTGGTGCCACTACAATAAAATTGCTCTTTCAGTACAATTAAAGCTCTCACTAACACATTATTGAGTGAGGCATTCAGTGTCGGCCTAAACACTTTGTCTCAAAACCAAGAATATAAAATATTTTAACCTAAATGGGACGTGAGAATTGCCTAGTGTCATATGAATGCAGGGGCTGGTCTGGACTCTGCCTCTGAAGAGACTCTACCATTGCAGGCTGTGACTCCTGCTGTGTTTCTGCACTATTTCAAATCCACACTTTAAAAACTGTCCTGGTTTTAGCTGGGATAGAGTTAATTTTCTTCTTGGTAGCTGGTGCAGTGCTGTGTGTTGGATGCAGGATGAAATTAACGCTGATAACCCACCAATGTTTTACTTGTTGCTGAGCAGGGCTCACACTAAGCCAAGGATTTTTCAGCTCCTCACACTGCCCCGCCAGCAAGCAAGGCTTGAGGGTGCCCAAGAAGGTGGGAGGGTACACAGCCAGGGCAGCTGACCCCAACTGGCCAAAGGAATATTCCAGAGCATTATGGTGAACAATAAAACTGGGGGGGAGATGACTGGCTGGGCATCACTCAGCAGGTAGCAAGCAATTACACTGTGCATCACTTCTCTTGCATATTCTTTTATCTTTATTATTATCATTTTCTCTTCCTTTCTCTGCACTGCTATTGAACTGTCTTTATCTCAGCCCATGAGTTTCACCTTTTTTTTTTTTGTGATTCGCTCCACCATCCCAGTGGGGGAAGGAGCAAACAGCTGTGTGATGTTTA
The DNA here is from genome assembly GCA_035583155.1 of Acropternis orthonyx. NCBI lineage: Eukaryota > Metazoa > Chordata > Aves > Passeriformes > Rhinocryptidae > Acropternis > Acropternis orthonyx. Next base: position 56,662,678 of record JAWWEU010000040.1, on the reverse strand, counting down.
GCTGCCTGCTGGATGAAACCACAACAAAAAACTGCAATTCATAGTGGGTTTTGCTGTTTGCCTTTCCCCCCCCACCCCCCCTTCAGATGGACCACTACTGACACGCTGTGACTCCTCCATCCATAATGGAAGCCTGTTAGCTACATTATAAATCACGTCCCCACAGGAGCAGATGGCCTGTGGGTGCGTGTCACTGAGCACACGCTGCAGCTCCCTGTGCAGCAGCTGAAGGGCTGAGCCATAACCCAAAACCAAACCACCAAACCTCTATTTATGACATTATTTCTCTTCCCAGACCAGTGGGTATAACCCAACCTCGTGTTTCCACTGATGGAATGACTCCTCTGGCTGGACACTGGAAGGCAACCTTTGATTCAACAATCACTGGCTGTAAAACCCCCACAAACAGTAAGAAAGAAGTCGTGATCCACAGCCAATAAAGGTCAGAGCTGAGCATCCAACACAAGCACAAACACAAGTGGGACACTCCCCTCTCACCTGTTCAAGGCACCAGAGGCTCTCAGGGCACCGCAGCTTGTCCATGAACTGACATCCTGGTGGAATAGTATTGTACAAAACAGGAACTCCACAGAATAACTGGCCTGTTGTTTGTGGAATGTAATGCTCTCACATCTGCTTCCCAGGCCATTTGCCTGCAAGTTGGTTTCTTACTTCACCAGCGAAGCTGAAAGAAAAAATCAAGGTTAGTAAACAAAGTACTGAACCTGCAAAGTGTAACATCAGGGCTATTTAGCATTTCTGATAAAATGAATACATTGAATAAAGATTAGCAAATAACCGATGGAAGAACAAAGATGACAGCAAACAATACTGACCCTTTTATTTGCCTAAAAGTAAATGCTCCTGACAGAGAATGGATGGATTCGCTTTTACTCAGAAATATCATCCAATTCTCAAAATGCCAACAGAAAACAATTTAGGAACTACAAAAGTCATCTACTGTCAAACAAAAGATGTAATTCGAAGTCACAAAACAACAGATTTTGGGGGAACAACACATCCTTCAATTGGCCTGCAGATTGCACCACACAGCTACAAACAAACTTTGTGGGTGGCAGCACAAGGGAGCCTCGGAGACTCCCTGCCTGTATTACAACATTATGGTAAAACTCAGTTTATTAAGTCCATCTTCCGCTCTCTGCTTTACAACACCTACAGTTATTTTGCCCCTTCCATTCTCCTCCAGTTCAGTTGTGCAAATGGATTACCTGCACAAGTGCCCCCCAGGCCACCACGGCAGCAGCTCTGCTCTTTGCTGGGGACACTGCGTGGCTGCAGCACTTGTCCCCTCCTCTGTTCAGTCTGCATGGCAAGGTTTTGGCAGCAGGAGGGCTACAGGGGTGGCTCCTGGGAGAAGCTGCCCCCGTGCCTGAGGGAGCCAATGCCAGGTGGCTCCGGGACGGACCACTGAGCCCACCAGCAACAGTGATACTAGAGTTAAGAAGGGGAGAAAGTTACTGGAGAGGGGTAATTGCAGCTCAGAAAATGAGGAGTGAGAATATGTGAGAGGAACAGCCCTGCAGACACCAAGGTGAGCAGAAAAGGAGTGGCAGGAGGAGCTCCAGGGGCTGGAGCAGAGATCCTTCTGCAGCACCTGGAGGAGTCCACATGGATGCCTGAAGCTGTGCTGAAGCAGGTTTGATGGCAGGACCTGGGGCTCTGTGAAGGGAAGATCCCAGGCTGGAGCAGGTCTGCTGGAAGGACTTGTAACACCATGGGAGACCCATGGTGGAGCAGCCTGTGCCTGAAGGACTGCACCCCATGGAAAGGGACCCACACTGGAGCAGTTTGTGAAGAACTGCTGCCTGAGGAAAGGTGAGCAAGGAAGGAGCAGCAGGAGGAGCTCCAGGGGCCAGAGCAGAGATCCCCCTGCAGCACCTGGAGGAGCCTGTCCTGTGGGAGGGACCCCACAATGGAGCAGTGAAAGAGTGTGAAGAGCCCTCTCCCTGAGGAGGAAGGAGAGGTAGAAACAGCATGAGATGAACTGACTACAATCCCCGTTCCCCCTGCCCTGCTGCAGGGAAGGAGGTAAAGTTAAGCCCAGGAAGAAGGGAGGGGCAATGGAAGGGGTTTTGAGGTTTGGTTTTATTTCTCATTGTCCCACTCTGATTTGATTCAATTATTTCAATTCCATTATTTCCCTAAGCTGAGTCTGGTTTGCCCATGACAGTAACTGGTAAGTGATCCCTCCTTTCCCCTACCTCAACCCACAAGCCTTACCCTCTTTTCTCTCCCTAGCCCAGTTAAGGGCAGTGGCAGAGCAGCTTTGGCAGGCACCTGCCATCCAGTCAGGGTCAGGCCAGCACACCTCCCTACCAGGAGACTGCAGGGCTCCTGGGAAGTGCGCTCAGCAGAGGAAGGGTGTCCACTGGGATATTCCACTCCTGATGGCTTCTAGCTGCTTCCACACAAAGGAAATTTAGGGATCACTGGGTGCCTTACCAAGCTCTCATGGTTTGTGTCACATGAAAGGAGGCTGGCAAAGAGCTCCAACACTACTGTCTTGTTACCAGGAAACCACCTGAACCAAAAACCACCCTACAGCAGAAACTTCTCCTCACTACAGGAACTGTAGTCCCTTAAGCATAACTCTTCCATGTACAAGAGCAGTGACACATTTCTTTGTTTGTCCTGTCTTTTTCCTTCTTCCATGCTCCCAGGTACTGTTTGTAATTGCAACTCATATCCTGAAGAATTCCACAGAGGCATCACTCACTACCTTTCAGGATAGATTCATTAAAGTCACCAATTAGGAGACTTCTCTCTCTTGGAATGTTTTTGCAGTCACACATACCTTACATGAGGTTCATGCAGAGGTTTTTTGTCAGAACTCTCTCAGAAAAATGAAACCATTTAGAAGCAGAGTAACAGAACGATGGTGGTTGCAGTATGTCGCTGACCTGCTGTGGGGTGAGCAATTGCTCAGCAATTAGAGCTCCAAAGACCATTCTGTACTGGTACAGCACTGCTTTCTGCTCCAACACTGATGCAGAGGTGATAGTTATTTGCAAGACTGCTCTCTAGCTATCCAGACAAGATGTGCTGGTTAAAAAAAGTGCATCTCAAGCATCATCCCCATCTTAGAAAGCGAGTAAAGGAATCATCAAAATACATATCACCATCTGGATAGAGTCAGAAATATTTTTGCTTTGTATAACATGCCAGAGAATTGCTGAGTTATAAACACAAGTGAATCTAAATTGGCTATCCTAAGGGAAGGCAAGGAAAAAACCAAACACTTTAGACAGATGAGTTTCTAAAGTCCTAATCTTTATGCAGTCAATACAGACAAAAATAATTAAAGCTGTACTTGGCAGTCCCCAATATTTAGGATCAATAGAGCAATAAAGAACGTATAATGCAACTTTGGATTTAATTGTTCTCCTTGGTGGGGCCAGAAGCCCTGCCCTTCTTGAAGTACCACAATTCTCTTGCTGGCTGCACAGTCCCAGGATCTGCCTGCCTCGACCTGTGTCTAACACTGATACATCTGATAGAATTACAGGATGATGCTAAAAAAGCCTACCTAGTTGTTACTCATTCTGTCAACACTCACCAGCACCGTGTCAGCCTCAGGAGAGCACTGAGTCCATTTGGCACGGGGCAGTGGATTCTTTGGGGCTCAGCTGGGGAGCCCTTCTGGTTTCAGGCAGGACACAATAGCTCCACAGGAGCTGGGGATATGACACTTCCAGGAGGACCAAGGCAATTGCATTTTCTATCTGTCTCCCTTTAGTTCTTAAGCTAATGATGGGAAAAACCGATGTTGTTTTTGGACCAAAGTGATGTGGAGCACTCCAAAAGGCAAAGGCCCAGATCAGTAAGTACTGGATCAGGCTGCAGATTTTTGCTGCTGGACTTAGGGCAGTGCATTCAGTCACCCCATTCTCTCCCAGCACCCAAAAAGGGCAGTTTTTACACCAGATTAGCAGGACAGAGTAGAAGTGGTAGGCAGTGAAAAAGTAAAATCCTTTGCACCCCAGTAAGATAGACTCATCATGATCTTTAGTTAGAACTGGGATCTCACAAACACTCTGGGCAGCCTCCAGGGGGTAACACACAAAACCACATGGAGCTAAAAGCCAAAATTGAGAAAGAGCCTGCAAATATTTTGAATTGTCACTTGACTCAGCTTTTGAAGACTATCTGTAGAGATTGCCAGTGCATGCAACCTTGGACCTGCAGCCACCCCACTGATGCTGCAGCCAGACAAGCTTTCAATTCTCCCCTGTGTTGCCTCACTGAGGCTGTCTAAGTTGATAGTTTTTGCACAGCTACTTGAATGCCACCATTTTTCTGAATAATGTGGTGCACTTTGTATTAATTTGACACAGTGTAAGTTACAGGTATTAAAATGCACAGAAATTGCCTCGAAGAATTAATTAAGGGGTGTCTTTCAGCTGAATACAAATCTAGGATTGGTCTCAGTCTCTGAAAGTTCCCACCAGTCCCAAACTCACAAAAAGTGCAGGCTAGCAGAAAGCAGCAGAGCACAGCGGTAAATCTGCAAAGCTATTAGTCTTGTAGACAGCTGTTACAAATGCAGCAGAAACTTATGGATCTACATAATCTCAAATGTAAAAAGTCATACCTTTCATTCAGGGGAGTGCTTTACAACCATTAATTAAGCCTCATGACACTGCAGGGAGTTGGTAAAATGCTAATGCCACTTTGGCAGATGTGTAAATTAGCCTATTTATCACTTCCTATTTGAATGTACTTGATCACATCCAGGGGAAATTGAACTGGAACCTTGTATCCATTGGTTTCCTTATGCTAGAAGATAGGTATGGTGTCTCAAGAGACTTAGAAAAGGAATGTTCCATTTTAAAATTAAATTACTTGGAATAATAAAGACTCTTTAATCTCTTACCTTTCCCCAACAAAATTTAAAATAAATGTTCTCCCTCTACTGTCCCTAACACTTCAGAAAAAAACATGTACACATTTAAGAAGGTATGAAACAAGTTACTGTTTCTCTATTTCATTTACCTACTGAACATTCTTGAGAGTCCTTTTCCTGTAGAGATAATTAAATATAGGTATGACTAAGTTATCAACCTATTTTCAAGTCAACCCATTCCTATAAGCAAGGAAGTAACACTAGGGCACAACAACATATGACTTATGATTTCCAAAAAGGAGGGAAAGACAGGTGAGAAGTAAATAAATTTTTGATTTTCAGATAATTTAGAAAACCTCAGGTCGATTTGCTCTGAATGACAAGTTCAGTTAACATTGTGAGCTTTCAAAAGATGAGGCACATTGAAAGAATAGATGGACTAAAATATTTGGTGTTGTGAAGCCTCAGTTCCACACTCGGTGAAGGGTAATTTAGGATGCCCGGCCTCTGAAGTTAATAGACTCTTGGAAGGACTGGTGGCATCTCTAGCATATGGCACTTTTCAGAAGTGTTAAGCAAGGCCTGACCTTGTAATTTAGTGGGCAGGAAAGCAGCTGAAGCTGAGGGGTTCTAAGGCTTTCAGCTCTCTGCCCACTCCCCATCTGCTCCAAAACTCAGGACCCAGCAGAAAATACACTGTGGAATCATCACGTAACTGGTCACACAGAACCACGTGGTGCCTCCCCATTGAGCTGCATCCTGGTTTGGTCACAAAACCTTTGGGAAAGCATAGCAGATGCTGAACAGGTAACTGAAAGGGACAACGTAAAGAGCTGGCAAAGCTGTGGAAGCCTGGATATGACTGCTATGAACCTTACAGCTGCACTCTTACCAAGCCAGGGGTAATCAGATCTCCCCCTCCAGGCAGAAAGCTGAGTCCTGCCCCACAAAGAGAACTCAGTTCTCCCCATCTTTAGTTAGTCATGCTTTGGCTACGTAAACTCATCCAGCTTCCTTTGAAGCATCGTGTCCTGACAGCTGCTAGGAACAGGATATCTGACCTGGTAGGTGTAGCAAATCCCAAATTCCTGGAAAGGCCTCCTTTGAGTATTTCCTTTCCTATGGAAATGGGCAGAACTGTCAGCTTCCTTAGAAACTGCAATCAATCCAGGGCGAGGAGCTCGTTGCTGCAACAAAGATGCAGACCAAAATATTTCTTCTCAGCATGTCTACTATTCTGGTCAAGCCACATACAGTAGGCTCAGCACTGAGCTTGAAGCCAGGAAGTGCTCCAAGGCTGTGCTCCTGACAGTGATGCCTCCTATAAAGTGCTGCGCTCGAGAAATATCTGACACATACCCAGGACTTATTCCCTGGAAGGATCCCAAAGTGTTTTGCATGCTATATATAGGAATCACTTCATCTGCCACCAAATTGTGGTTACATCTCAAGTGAAAGGGAGGGCAGAGAACAGAAACACTGCAGCTATGATGGGAAAAATAGATTGGCTAATTTTAAAAGGCAGATTAATTTCTTGAGCCTGAATCAGAGCCTTTAAATCCCACTTAACAGAAAACACAGAAATCTTCATTGATGCCCTAAGGTCAGGTTCTTCCCATTACTGCTGAAACACAGGGGTCCTGCACAGCAGCTCTGAGGTGCATTTACGCTTTAACTATGTTATAATTATTTTAAATATCATTAGGAATACCAAGAGGACTTGCCACAAGGACACCAAGCCCAAACACTGGGGCTAAAGTGGCAAAGAAGGAAAGACTGGCAAGGAATTACCTGACAAGAGTCATGCCTGCAGTTCAGCAGAAGAGTGACTACTGCAGTCACTCTCACAGCAATCCTGGGAATACGGAGAGGAGGAACCAAAGGCTCAGCCAGCCTCACATCCTCCACGCCCAGCAGCTGCTCTTCCAGCTAGATCAGCATCATGGTCTCACCAAAACCTCTAGGCAAATGCTCCTCTCTCTCCTTGGGGACCAGACAGGTCCCAGCAGGGTTTGGGGTCTAAAGCTCCCCCAGGGTGATGAAATAGAACTGACAAAGCACAGCTTGGTGGCTTCTTCCACCAAAGAAGTGTGTTCTAAGGCATCTTCCTGACTACTGCTAGGTTGTAGCTGATCTTTGAGTTCCTGTTTATTATGGATCACAGAGCTGGAGCTCTCCTTTGGCTCTTCCCTGACACCACACAATCCACCTCACTCTGGGGCATCTAACCCTGCCCTTCAGCCCAGCAGAGCAGCTCCCCTTGGGAACAAAGCATCAAAGCAGCAAGAGCAATGCTAGTGTTGGAGAAGGAACCCAGTGCCTCACCAGAGCTTCACCTTACCAATTCTTCAAATTGTACCTCTTTACTTGTTCCCTGTTTCACCAGAAAAAGCTTTTTTTAATAGAATTAATTTTTTCTTTGGGTAGAGAAAGAGTGGGGCTACTACCCAGGAGACAACACGAGGTGGGCAGTGACCTCACCAGCCAGCACAGTGCCCAGCACCACACAAGGGCAAGGAGAGGATGGTGACAGCAACAGGTCCCATCAAGCAAGGGGACAAGGCAGGTCCAAGGGCAAGGCAGGAAACCCAAACACCACAGGAACAGCACTGCAGACAGGCAACCCTGCACTTAGTCCCAGCCTAAATGGGAAGAGGGTGTGGTGTGGGCTCCAGCTGAGGTCAGGATTACCCTCGAGCGGCCACACTCAATTTTCTCAAGACCCTAACTAGCATTTTGGTTGAATGCTTCCCAAAGTGTGTTTTTATTTAAAAAAAAAAATCTGCAAGCTTTTCACACAGATTGATTTTAGAGTCATGGCATTGAAAAAGATGCAAAGAAAATATCTGCATGTGATAAAAATGAAATATAATTTAAGGCTTTTACTTTCAACAGAATTCTATGAAGGACAAAAATATAAGATATTCCTCTTTGTTTTTCCTAAGTAGACAGCAGTTGCACAAGGCAAATCAAGCACTGTACTGCAAAGAAATTACCATGAGGAGAGCAAGATCCAGTCTCCCAGAGAGCTGAGAAAGATTTTAAGCCAGGAAACCTGTGAGAGCAGTCTAAACCCCCCATCCTACCAGGAACACAGGATTTGCCTCGCTGGATCAATTAATAGACTCCTTGTGAGAGGGACATTTTGGCAAATACACAGTGCTGCAAAGGAGCTGAGAAAGCTTATTTGGAATTTCTGCTGTGAAGTAAAACTCAGAGACAGACTGACTTGAAAAAAGGGGAAAAGCAAAAGGCTTTTAGCCCCGGTGGTAGCAAAGCAGCATTTTGAAAATACAAGACCATAAAGCCTCACAAGGCAGAAGACAAACAAAAGAATCTATGTGTATTGTTTAAAAACTTTCTAGTTTTTTAAAGCAATCACATCATTTGGGTGGTGGAATGGGTATGTGCTCCATGGTATTTGAATGCCTGGTTTGGAAATGCTGGACTTTATAGTATTTCCTACTTACTTTATATTTATAGTATCGAGGCCAAAAATTCCAAGTTTCAGCAGAGTAGAATGCTTTCTTCTCCTGAGGTGATAAATCCCAGAAAATAATGGAAATATTGAAAGAACTGTAACTATGCTGTCTCAAATGAGTCACTGTGATTTTTTAGTTTCCAATTAAAAGCATATTTCTTTCAAAATAGGCTCTTATATAACTTGTAAATCATTTTGGTGGCAGCTCCGAGGGAAATAAGGGGAATGTTGACCTTGGCAAGCAAAAAAGAATTTTCATCTGAACTTAAAATTCTTAAAACCCCTTAATCCAAACAATACATATGCCAGGTAAAAGAGCATTTTAAAAGAAGGAGGGGGACAAAAAATCACCAGCTAGTTTGAGCTTGCAAACAAATTAACAGGTATTCTGCTGCCTCCCTGTGGAGACTGGGATGCCTTGACTGGGAATTGCTGTTGAAACCAGGATCAAGTGCAAGAGCATTTTTAGCTCAGACCAATTTGCAAGAACATTTCTAATTATCCGCTAGGCTGAAAAGTACAAAGGATGCACTGGAGCTATCCAGGTGGATGCTGTGGAAGTACATCAGTGGGTCAGTCCACCAAGGCTGCACTAAGACTCCCTGTGTCTGTTGTTGGGCTTTGAGTGAGCGAGGAACTGCTGTGGCACCCTGCTACGCATTCCCACTACTCCTACACTAAACTTAAGAAGTTAGTTTTTATTATTTTAGCCCAACATTTGCTCTTTACTCCGTGCAGTAGGGAAGCAGCAAACTGGCAGCAGTGCTGAGTTCAACTGCTGTGTAAATGGAACTTGCACTTTGGGTCTTCCCTCATCCCCACGGAGCACAACCAGGTGTTTTATTCTGTGCCACTCCTGAGGAAAAACTACAGAGGTAAATAACCCTGACCCTTTGTTGAAGGAGAAAGACAACACTCATTTTACAGAAGACAGGAGCAAAAACAGAAGGTTCTGGACAAGCCTTTTGCAGGGAGGGCAGGCTGGTGTTGCCCTGGAGTGACCAGGCACAGAGCAAGGAAGGAGAAAGGGAACCAGTTCGCACTTCTTGGTCAGCTCTAGAGGAGACACCAGCCAGTGCTGACTCAAAGCACAGCCTGCCAGAACAGAGTCACATCAGGGGCAGCACTGCCCTGCCTGCCCTTCTTTAGCTCTGAAAGGATCAGATTGTTGCTCCTCCTCTCATTTCTATATCCCAAATTTCTTCAGCACCTGGCACTCTCATTGCTGTGTGATCCACATGCAAAGGAGCCTTCACTGGCATTTCTACTGGGGAAGATTCCACCACATTTGAGCCACCTGAGTGAGCAAACCGCCCTCTGGAGATGCACTGCTTCTTACTTAAGAATTGAACCATCATCAGGGGGGACCTTCCTCTATAAAGGAAGCTCAGGAGAGCATCTTGATTTGTGTGCTTGGAATGACACAGGACTAACAACAACTGGATAGAAAAGGAGCAGGGATAGAGACACCAACTCACTAAACACACCCAGGACAAGATACCACTGACAAGTCCACAAGAACACAGGTTCAGTGGGGAGTTGTACCATTTGTCCTCCACAAACTCTGCTCTCCAGGCTCAGGCCAGCACAGACTGTGAGATTATTGCTGCACGCTCAACTCCTTCAGAAGATCTCAATGAAGCCACCAGAACTGCATAAGGCCATAACGCACAGCTAATGAAACAGCATTAAAAACAGGTATTCCCAGCAATAGTTTCCCATGGAAATTTTCTGTCACATCTGTCTCATGGCTCTAAATATATCAGGGCAAGCCTAGTCCACAGAGTAATAATGGAGCAGGAATCACCTAACTTGGAAATTGCTTATGGAGATATCTGAGAAATCCACCTGCAGAAGCAGCTTAATCTTCAAATAATCACAATGTTTTACTAGCATTAAACATTGTAGCAGGCTGAAAAATTATCAACTCCTACAAATATAAGATTGCCTTTTTGGCACAAAGAGCCTCACTCTGCACTTAGTTCTGTCATATCTCTAACCACACTGATGAGCAAACATGAATTCTGTTTTGCTTCTCCCTTTCCCTGGTCTTATTTTCGTTCCTGTGAAGGTGGAATTCTGCCTAGGATGGCCTGGGCAGACCTGGGACAGAGGCTCTGCCTGGAAACCACAGCCCCACTGAGCTCCTAATTACTGAGAGGGCAGGAAGGACATGGGAGCTCACCAGATTTACACCCTACATGCGCCAATTATGTGAATTTTTTCATCCAGACCAGATGTCAGTCAAGCAAGAAACAGCAGCACCAGCAATGGTTCTATTTTCCACTTCATGTAACTATGGAAGCTGGTTGGCAAGATTCTTTTTTTCCTGTCAAATTTCTCACATTTTTTTTTTCCCCAGCCTCTGTTGAAGCCCTGAAAGCAAATTTCAGATTTTGACTTAAAAGTGAAACTTCCACAAAACAGCAGACACTTCAGGGAAGGGGAAAGTTATTTGAAACCCAAAGAAAAACAGTATTATAATTCCTAGCGCTGCTTTTAAAAGAAAACACTTCTAGTGTTATTTGCTATCTTGCATCTGTCTTTAGTACAGGACAAAATATTTTGGAAAAAAAAAAGAGGAAGGATTTTTGGAGGAATTTATTTCTGTTCTGTGCTCTCTAAACCCCTTCTTCTCAAAGAAAAGGGCACAGAACTCGAAATAAAAGTGTGTGGGAAGACATGTTCTATAACCATCTTTCTTCTTCTATGGAATAAAAAGGAAAACACAACAAAGTAAGTAAAGAGCAAGAAGCCCTCTCATGTACTTACTTCTTATCCATCCTCCCTTTAAAAAAAAAAAAAGAACACATTTCAAGTAAAATAAGGCAGGAAAATTCCTTTTGCAAGGGAAAACTAATTACGCAGGGAAAAAAATGGGGTTTGGTGCTTTTTGTTGTTCATGCACTTTTTCACTTGTGGATAGGGAAAAAGAATGGGAAAGTTTCACAAAAGCAGGAGTTCTGACCCCTCTGCCAAAGAAAACAATGACTTTTTAACGAGTCAAATGTTTGGGTTTTGTTTGTTTTTCCTAACAGACCCAAACAGTGTCTCAAAAGCTCCAAATTCAACAGAGTATTTAGTTTTTAATGCATCACTTCTGAGGCTGCACCATGATTAATGACGACCTAGAAGATGCCATCCAATGACTGATTGATAATTCAAGTGAACACAGTGTTTGTATCTCCCTACATACTTATCACCTGAGTACTGCCAGGCAGAGGTGTTTCTTCAGCCTGTGGATATCAGATCACACTCAGCTTGGCATTTCCACCTAAATTATTAAGGGGTGGGGGGGAAACAGGATTGAGAACTTGGTAGAGATGAAGTACTACAGATGAGGGTGGTGTGGGCTTTAGCAGAAAAGACTTTAGTGCAAGTGTAAGGCTGTCCATCCTCCCCTCTCCAAACTGTGAAATATTTACCTGAAGAGTTTAAGCACAGCAAGGATGAATGCATTTCCTTTCTCTGCAAAGAGGGCAAGCTCCCACAGGACTTCTCTCAAGACCCCCATTCCTATGTAGGATGATCTGCTGGATCCCAGTTGGACCAGCTGAGCACAGAGCCCATAGTTTAGGCAAACAACTGGCTGCACATCTGTGGGGAAAGGTCTCTGAAGCAGGCAGGTTTTCCAGTTATCCTGAAAGAGAAATGAAGGAGCACATTTGAGCTGCAGCCTGCATGTCATACAGTTTATTTATCCCCTTCCGTATCTCTGGGGAGGGGAAGAGAACAGTTTGGTTTCTTTCTTCTACGTGTGAGATCTACTTGGGGAACTTTTTGGAGTTCCAGCTTCCTCGGGAGGGGCAGGCACTGATCTCTGCTCTGTGGGGACCAGGGACAGCACCCAGGGAAGGGCTGGAGCTGTGCCAGGGCA